>VZRL01006030.1:1533199-1631446 GCA_013397895.1 Origma solitaria
CCGCCGCCAATCGCAGCGCTCCCCGCCGAGGATGACCTCACTCCTTGCCTTCCCATTGGTTGGCTATATTAAGAAAGTCGCGAGCGCCTTTAAATAGCGGCGCCGGGCCGCAGCTTGCGGCAGTGGGTGCGTGGAGTGTGTGGTGTGCTGGTGGCGAGAGTCAGAACCGGCGGCAGCGCTTCCACCGCAGGGCTCCGGGACCGGCGGCGCTGCCCTGCGGCCGTAGCGGGCCCCCGAGGCAGGGGACGGAGGCGCGGTGCCGGTGCGCAAAGAGAGGAGGGCGCGCCCGCCTGCCTGCGCGGGCCGGCTCGCCACGGTGCCCTGTGAGAAGCGAGAGGGAGCGGGAGGCGGCGGCCGCGGCGAGGAGGGCGCTGCCATCGTCCTGCTGCACGGCAAGGCCAGCTTGGCGAGCCTGGCCATGGCCGCCATCCGCAAGAAGCTGGTGGTGGTGGGGGACGGTGCCTGTGGCAAGACTTGCCTCCTCATCGTCTTCAGCAAGGACGAGTTCCCCGAGGTCTACGTGCCCACCGTCTTCGAGAACTACGTGGCGGACATCGAGGTGGACGGCAAGCAGGTGGAGCTGGCCCTGTGGGACACGGCTGGCCAGGAGGACTATGACCGTCTGCGTCCCCTTTCCTACCCGGACACCGATGTGATCCTCATGTGCTTCTCTGTGGACAGCCCGGACTCGCTGGAGAACATCCCGGAGAAGTGGGTGCCCGAAGTGAAGCACTTCTGCCCCAACGTCCCCATCATCCTGGTGGCCAACAAGAAGGACCTGCGCAACGACGAGCACGTGCGGAACGAGCTGGCCCGCATGAAGCAGGAGCCCGTGCGCACCGAGGACGGCCGGGCCATGGCCATCCGCATCCAGGCCTACGACTACCTGGAGTGCTCGGCCAAGACCAAGGAGGGTGTCCGGGAGGTCTTCGAGACGGCCACCCGGGCAGCCTTGCAGAAGCGCTACGGCACCCAGAACGGCTGCATCAACTGCTGCAAAGTGCTATAGGGCGTGTCTGGAGCGCGGCGCTGGGCACAGCGCCTGGGTCACCTGTTGGCAGGTGGAGAGGAGCTGGGTTCTACACGCACACGGCATCTGCCTGTCCCCTCCGCTAGGGGCTGGCTGTGGCTGGGGTGGGGGCTGAGGGAGGGAGCACGCTCCTTGAGCCTTGGCCGAAAAGGGTTGTGCTTGCTCAGCCGTGGGGACAGAGGGAGGGGGGGATTGCATGCCCTGAGTCTTGGGAATAAAGTGGGGAGAAGCCTTCTCCTACCACTGGCCCCCGCGAGTTAGTCGCGGACAACAAAAAGCTGCTGAGACTGGACTGAGCAAACGTTGCGCCCGGCTCTGCCCCTTTGCCAACACCTGCTGCTCCCTGCTCCCAGGCAGCCTCCTCTCTTTTGCAAGAGGAGCTGGTGGAGCTGAGATGCTCCAAGGGACTTCTGCCTCCTGCCTGCATGTGCCTCCACCCAGGCGAGCTGGGGAAAGGGGCTGCCTCTCCCAGGCTGCCTGCAGCATCCTCGCTTCTCCCTCACATGTTTCAGCCTGAGCCTGACCTGCTGTGGAAAATAGTGCCCTGAAGACCGAGACTGGGAGGGGAGGGTCATCCCAAGTGAAGCCTGTATATATCTTACCTTTTCTGTCTTGTGCAAACTGGGGTAGTGCAGGGGGTGCTTATTTAAAGTGAGGTGGGGAGGGGGTGCCCAGGTGGGACTTGTGTTGTGCAAAGGAACTTGCCCTGAGTGACTGATGCCTGCTGATAACAGGAGCCTTGAACTGACGTCAGCTGCAGAAGCCACCAGGCCAGAAAGTAAAGCCGAACTGTCCTACTTGCTGGACATCCACCTCCTGACAGATGAGGCAGGATGAGCAAGGGGATGATATTGCCATATTATGATCTTGGTGCCTGCTCCTTACTTTTAACGTTGTCTCCTGCAAGTGTGTTGATTTGGGTTTATTTAAAAGTTTATTTTCAAAAGAAGTTACTTTGCACAACTTGGTGGATTTTTTTTTTATTTTTAAATTAAACACTCAATGCACTCATCATCTGCATACAACACTGTAGCATTGGAAACATTCTTACTCAGTGACCTCATCTGGGTGTTGTTTAAAATTGATTTCAACACAAGACAAAATAAAACCACTGTATATTTTTGCCTTGGAAAAAAAAAATGGGTGAAAGCACTGTTCCTTATGCAGTGAGTACATCAGACTTTAGTCCTAAAGGGCAGTTTAAAGAATCAAGGTTTCTTTAAAACTTATTTTCACAGGGTGGCCAACCTGGGTGGAAATAATTTTGTGTTTCTCTGGTTCAGAGAACAAATGTATCCATTTGTTTGTTTACTTTTCTCCCTCTTCCCTCAACAGTGGTACTGAGACTGTTTTTAATAAACTGACATGGCAAAAACTGAGATGTACATGATGTTTACATAAAACTATAGTGTATGCAGTTTTTTATGTAAAGTATTAAAAGATTCTATGCTGACACTTGTGAGAGCAGTGTTGTGATTCATGGAGACTGTCCTCAGGTTGCAGCAGTACACCTGGCTGGTGTTGAAGGAGACCAGAGTTTGCCCCTTGCCTGCGCATGCTTTTATTTGGCTTTTTTCCACTGGCTGAAATACCTGTCTGGCAGCTTTTAGAGGATGGTGGTTTTATTTCCCTTCGGGGGAGCTGCTTCCTGAGTTTTTCTGTGCATGGCATGTGGAAGTGTACTCAAAAGTCGAGGTGGTGACTAATCCGCCCTTGTTGCTGTTTAGCACGGGAAGCCTCTGTGGCTCGTGCTTGGGCTCCCAGTGAGCTGGTGTTGCAGCAAAACGCACAAAACTGGAAAGCAGCAGAGGCAGCAAGGCTTATTTTTCAATTAAATATTTAGATAAAAGCAGTGTTTTTAGTGATCTCCCCTTGGAGTGCATGGCTCTGCATGCTGCAGCAGAGCATGGGGACAAACACTGCTCTCTATTGAGGCAGGAGTCTCCTAAGCTGCCTGGCTGGATTTCCCAATTTCTGGCCTCATTAGTTCCCATAGCAACATAAGAAGTCTAGGCCTCTCTGTGTCAGGGATCCCCAGCAGGGCAGTGTGCCTGTTCCTTATGCTTGTCCTTTCCCTCTCCGTGCCTGGGCAGGTGCACAAGGCCCTGTGGTGCTGCCTGTGACAGTGGCTCCTGGCAGGAGAGGTGGCCTTGTGAAAAATGTGATTGTGGCTGAACAATAAGGCCTATGTCCAAAGTGCTAATGCCTCTTTTTTTTTTTTTTTTTTTTTTTTTTTGGAAAAATTTCCCCCGGTACCTNAAAGCTTCCTCAGGTACCTTTAAGGAAAATCTCAAGACAGGTTTATATTTTCATAAATCCTCTCCACTCCTTTTGCAGAGATGTGAGAAGGGAGTTGAGCCTTTGCTGGTTTTGACCTATGAATATCTGCTAGGGTACAGATCGTTCAGAAATATTAACTAATGTTAACAAATACCAAGGCAAGCAAAACACATGTAGAGGCTTTTGCTCATTTGCTCACAGAGGGCTCTCCCAGCAGCCGACTGAAAGCCATGGGCCCTTTTAGACAGTCTGACATAGAAATACCATGATCCTTGTTCAACACCTGGAAAGTCAATCAGCCATAATGTGAAAATACTAGAGTACATGCTCAGTCCGTGCTGTGAGTTGATTACACTGTTTCCTATGATCCCTAACAAAAGGCAGAGGCATTTTCACATAGACAATTTCACCGGGATTTCTTGGAAGGTACTAAGTCTCGGGCTTTGGGTATCCTCAGTTCTCCTGATATTCAAATTTCAGTTTCTATTCTCTGGATATTCAATGTGTAAGTTTCTTATCTTCAGTTTCAGAACACTAAAATCAAACATCCTTTGAAAGAGATCCCAGTTTTGGATGCATGAAGGGCCATGCCCAAAGACCTCATTCTTGCGGGGGCACTGAACCTCCCAGCTCTGTACAGAGTAACACTCTTACACGTGATGCCAGCCAGTGGTGTTAAAATCTGCACTGGAAACCTTGTCATTAAAATGATTGCAATAGCTGAAAAACTTATCAATTGTGTTAGACTGCAGCAATAACTAATCTTCTCAAAACCCCAAACGGGAAAGCATTAATATTTGTATCTTAAACATTGGGAAATGAGTTAGCATTGCATCCCTGTATAATTAACTCTACCAATATTTTCCACTGAGGTGCTTACAAGGTAATTACATTCATTATTTCCAATTGAACCTTTGCCCAAGTCAGGGATACAGCCTCTGGCCCACAGGGAAAAAGCTGCAAGAAAGCACATTTTGGTTTTAGCCGAGCATGACCTTTCTCTGCTACTTGTGAAGCTGAGTAAGCCGACAGGGTGAGATCACCGTGGGAGTCCACCCATCGGGGTCAGATGGTGGGATCAGAGCTCTCTCAGAACTTCTTTTACTTTGTGTCACATTGCTGGGCTTGCTTTGGCGGAGGGGCATCATAAGGTGTGGCACATCCCACCCTTTGTGACTCAGACACCCGGACAGGGCCAGGCTGACTCTCCAGGGTGTGAGGATGTCACACTGACCAGCTCCACCCCACAGCTGCATCTGCCCAAGCGTACTCAGAGGGTCTCCCTCTGTCAGGGCCAGGCAGGTGCCTGACAACCTACGCCCTGCATTCAGACAGAGGATTGGTTTCATCTGGACCTCGCCTTGCTTATCTTCATCTGGCCCCCTAATTCATGTTCATCTGATCCCAGTCTGTGCTGGAACCTTTTGGCAGGAGAAACGGTGACACTGAGCAAGTCAGAGCGTCAAAGGACAGTCAACCACCGACTCATCACAGTCTCTGCTCACACTGCTGGGCACGCAGAGGCTTCCCCAGCTGTGCCCACACACTGCGCGGATGTCCTCAGCTGAGGAAAGGTTGCACCTCATCCTGTTCAGGATGAGTTCAGCTTCTGCTAAAGGTGTTTCTTCTGGTGGGAGCCAGAGCCCTGTGGTGGTGCCATCACATCCTTAGCAGCAAACTCTGAAAATGTAGAAAAACATTGCTGAAAGGCCCTCTCACATCATTCTCCGTTGAAGTGAGACCACTTGGGCACTCCCACAAGGTTCCCAGCTGAACCCTCTGGCAATGTGAGGGTGTCTTGTCTGGGCAGACTGAAAACGAAGCTGCCCAGGGAAGATCAGAACCACCTTTTGCCCTTCTTTTCCCTTTTTACCCACAGCAGCTGTAAGAAGCCCTTGCATGGTCAAATAGAGGCTGTCCGTGTAGAAAGCACACTCCATAGGGTGTGTCAAACACAGGGTAAGTCATCTTTGATGGGAGGAAAAAGGAATTAAATCTCCTTAGTATTTTGGGCAAAATGTTGAAGCACTTGTTATGCATTGGAATGAGGCTACCTATGCTTGCTATTTATTTTAACCCTCATGTAACTCCACACACTCCAGGGAGGTTGCACAAGTGGAAGTGGGTGCAGACTTTGAAGCAATGTCCTCTTACATGGCGTCCTGGATTTGCAACAATAACTTAATTTAGCTCCATTTGTCTTACACCATGTTGGACAGGTTACAAGTCTTTTTTAGGAACTCAATAAAGAATTGACAAAAAAATCCCTGCAGTAAGAGAAATTAAAAAAAAAAAAAAAGAGGGAGTCCACAACCATTTTACTAGAATGAATGCCTGTAACAGCAATTCACTCACAGATTTTATTCCTTGGCTGCAGAGCTAGATGATGTTTAAGGTCCCTTCCAACACAAGCCAACCTATGTTTCCATGATTCTGTGTCTTTAAGTGCTTGATTTGAGTAGCCTGATGTAATGAAAGGATGTTTTCTTCAATGCTGCTAGAGGAAGGAACGAGTTGCACTTCCCTCTTCCACTGTATTCCCTTGAATATGTCCAATTTTTTGTTGAGAGCAAGTTTTCTTCAGGCTTGCCCCAGCGGCAGTGGTAAGCCACAGTCTGTGAAAAGTAGCAGACAGGTAAATTCAGTTTGTGGCCATGCACACCCTGCACAGGACTGACCTCTCCCACTGTGTGATAGGGTCCATGAAGTGAGAGGTTTTGAAGTCACCTGTAAGTGGTGCATTACCTGTGTCAGCAGCGTATTATCCATCCATCCGTCCGTCCGTCCGTCCATCCATCTATCAGAAGTTTATACCGTGTGGTGTAATAACAGCTGTGGGCATATCTGCATTCCTTACATGATTATCAAACTGATGCTAAAAGGTGAGGGTGCTGGGGAGGTTAAAGCCAAAGGTACCACATCAGTGCTGAACAGTAGCTGCAGAGTAAGAACACTTGACCGGTGCCTACAGCATGAAATGTGTACATTTCCCTCCTCACTTGCCAGTCTGTGTGGGTTTTGTCTGTGTTGCTAAATCTTGCTTTCCAGTAAAGGGGACCAGTGGGTGGGATTTTATGCTAAATGCTTAGTTCCGTTGCTTTTAGGTCATTCATCGTGTTCTGCATTCAAAGCTTGCAATGGCAGGGCTGGAGATAGGAATTTGGAAACAAAGTGTGTTTCCTGGTGGGAAATCATCCTCATTTGCATGCGAATGTCCCCTTGTCTCCCGGCTGTAGGGAGGGGAGGGTGGTGGCCGTGGGGAGACCCCAGGGCTTGGGGAGGTGGGAAGGGAGGCTCTGCCGGAGGTCTGCCCTGGAAGAGCCTTTTCCCTGCTCCTAAGCTTTTGTGCAGTGGGGTTTTTATACAACGAGGTTTAACCCTACAGCCCTTGCTCTGTGGGGCTCTTCCCTCTGAGTGCAGCAGCACAGGTCAGGACTGCAGCATCCGGTCCCACTTTGCTGGATTTTCTGAGGTCTGATGGCAGCAGCCTGACCCTTCCCTTCTCCTCCCGTGAAAACAGAGTGAATTTTAGACTAGGGTTTTTCATAAGGCATGTGCAAAGCTAGATGTAGTCACACTTTCTGTGTATGTCGTGGTTTAGAACACTGGCCAAACGCCAGTATAAAAAGATGAAAACCCAGGCTTTTGCACTCAGGGTTCTTATAGGAGTATTTGGGCATTTTGTATTTTCAACCTCATTAGCTTGGAACATTTTGAGGAACATCACTGCCCCATGTGCAAATCTAACTTAATATCAGTGGCAGAAAGACAAAGATTATCTATATCTATCTATCTATTTATCTATCTATCATCTATCTTTGTTTTGGTTTTAAACCGATCATACCCTCATGAGCATCTGAAAGAAGCTCTAAATTTCTAAATACTGCTTTCTAAAAGTACTCACTATTCATTTCCATTTTCTCTGACGCTCAGCTTGGAGGGACAGTAAAATGTTGGCACCTAGAGGCCCGAGGAAACTGGATGGGAGAGAGCTCATGTCAAAACAGCACCGGGAGGTGATGGGCAGGAAGATGTGTGGCTCCCATGTTTGCTCTTTATGGAAGTGTTCCCAAGCAAGGCGCCCTTCAGCTGCGGATGGAAACGAGCTCATTCCTTCTGGATGGGAACAGAGCACTTTGCATTGGCGGTGATTGCTGCATTTCACTCAAAACACCCAAGGATTAGCTGGAATGAGAGGCTGGCAGAAGGCACACAGAGACACACATATACCGTAAAGTGGTGACAAGGAAAGCAAATTGTAGTAATTACCTTGCAGCCAGGAATTTAGCAAAGGTGTGCCTAATGCCTGAGCTCTTTGCTAATAGCCCCACGCACCGGTGGCCTCTCCTCTTGGGTGGGCTTAGATTTAACACTGTCGTGTGAAATTCAGAACAACTCTTCTCAGCCTATATTCAGCTGGGAAGGTTTCAGACTGGGAGGGGGGCTTTGATGCCTGAGGGATTCTCTGTCTTTTCCAGCGGTGCCTCTGAGTTTAATAAAAAACCATTTCTCTGCACATTTTTCATCTAAAAGTGCTCTTAATTCTTCATCATTCCAGAGAAGCAGCTAAGGATGGCAGGATGTTTCACTTGTGCTCTTAGACTGACATTACCGTAGCAGTTGTTAAATGTACTCTAAAACGTTGGCTTCAGTTGCTTTTTACTCTCCTTGGGCTAAGAGTGTATTTGAAACATAAACTTCTGAAATTTTACATCTCACAAGCTAGGTGAAGGAATAAGCCAGACGTATTTCTTCCATGTGATCACAAGAAAATAATCACCACAGTCATTTAAAGGAGTCTACACTGGGCCCTTGAGCTGGGTGCAGGTACGTGGCGGGTTTAGGGACCCCATTACTCTGCACGCCCTGCAGAAATTCCCATGGAAGGAAGGTTTCTTCCCCAGCTGACTGCTAAAGATGCTGTGGGGGGCCCAAGATAGCTGCCCTCGGGCAGCTGAGGGTGGGTGCCTTTGATGCCAGCCCCTCCTGCCCGAGGGACACACTGTCACTAAGGGATGGGGGGCTGGTGCACTGTCACCTTGCAAGGAGGCAGTGTCCCTAATACCAGATAGCAGGGAAATTGTAAATAATGTATGGATTCACTCTGCTGATGACGTTAATCTCCTGAAGTCTTTGTTAAATTTTGGGATTATACCGGTTTGTCTCAGAAGGTCGGTTTGTCAGCAGTCATCCCATATCAGCATAATTTTTGTTGCACTGGTAAAATTACCTGTGTGATTAGGGGCAAGGTTGCCCTTTTGCAGGTTAGTCTTCTCCAAATAGGACTGTTCTGTGGCAAACCGTGCCAGCTGGATGAGGACACGAGGGTGGAAACACCAGGACACTCCACAGGCCAGGAGTGATGATTAAACTGGAGACACAGCTCAAGCTGCTGTGGCTGAAATTTCACTGCAAAAGTTTCTTGTTTCTCATTTTGCTCCTTTGATCCGTTGACAGATCAAGTTTCAGGGGAAAATCAGCCAGGACAAGCCGCAGAGGGCTAGAATTACAGCATGTGAAGCAGCAGGGCCAGACGAGATCGCTTTCAGGCTGCAGCCGGTCCTTACTCAGCTACAGCCGGAGCCTGGGACTGATGGAGGGCCATGTCAGCTGCTCTTATTGTTATAGATACAGATGTTCAAAATTAAAAGCAATTGTTTATTAGGTATTCCCACATGACTGTTTCATAAAGCAGTCACACACCGGTCTCAGGACTTGCAGCTCTTCTACTGTCAGACCACGTTAAGTCTGTGCATGAATGGTTTTAAAAAACCCGAGAAAAAGATGAATTCTTACATGTTAATTTTGCAAGGCAATGCAATGGCTGTGCTTTAAAAGCTGACAAAGGGAAAAAAAGCAACCCAGAAGGTGCTCACATGCCAAAATTTGCTGCATTGTTGGATGAAATGAACAGGGGAGGCCGGTGGGCTCTTCCAGCCCTGGTTGGTGGGCTGGCCATGACTCTTGGCATCACTGCTGGGTGGCACTGAGTGTCCCTGTGTGCTCTGTGAGTGACCTGGGGCCCTATCCAGCCTTCAGTCACCTGCGTCCCAAACCTGCTGCCGTCACACTGAGACAACTTCAGGTAAAGGTTGTGTGAAGATTGCTTCCCTGTCCAAAAACATTTGTTGGACAGTGTATTCCTTTGAGTCTTTCTGGGTGAGGAAACTGTTTCAGATAGGTTATCAAGGTGTCTCAGCAACACTATGGATAACACGGGATATTTTTGTGGACAAAAGGTAGGTCTGCAAAACCATATGGATATAGCTATGTTAATGGGATTTCATCCATAATACTGGCATGATTTAAATTTTCCAGAATCTGTGACTTTGATAACTGTCCTGCAGAATTTCCTGATGTCTCTCCTAAAGCTCTTCAGCCTTCTTTAACAAAACAACTCGATTAGACAGTTCCTGTTGTGCTTGAAAATAATGCCATAAAAATAACTAATAGCCCTCAAGAAAGAAAAAAACCCAACAAAACAACCAAACCAACAAAAAAAAAACCAAAAAAAACAACCCAAACCCAAAAAACAGGATTAGAAGTTCTCTCACAGTGTCACAGGCATCATGCCAGCACTCAGTCACTCTGTCTGGGCTACCGTGGCGCTCTGGGATCAATTCCCAGCAAGCTGAGTCCCTTGGCTAAAGGTTGTAGATCCTAGAAAGTGGCACTCCAGCTTTTTCTAACTGTGCTTCATGTGCTGAGGGGTTTGTTAACCCCCTCTTTGCCCTGCAAGCCAAAGCTCTTTCGCCCAGAGGTGTGGCTGTGTCCGAGGGGAGCAGAGCACGGAATGGCAAAGCCCAGCCCATGGAGGGAGCCAGGATTGTTGTTTGTCTTTTTCTTTGCTGGATGTGTTATTTGCCACCAAGCTGAGGTTTGATCAAACAGAAGCTGTCTGTGAATTCAGAAGTTCAGGCCAGTGATTCACCTGGACTAATGTCAGTGTTTGCCCAGCACTGACCAGGGGACGTCCTGAGGTCCTTCCAACATAAATTACACTAGTTCTGTACATCAAAGCTTAGGTGTCACTCACAAAGTTGGGAGGAGGTCAAACTCATGTTTCACATGCTATTTCCTGAGTAGACCTATGTTTAGAGGTCTCTCTTCTTTGAGGGACAGCTTGGATTCCCAGTGACTGTCCTGCCCACCATGCTGCAGCTTCTGTACCAAGCCTGCATGGTGAAAAGTGACCTCTTTCCATCCTGCTGAGCTCTGAGGGCATTATTTAAATTGAGGGATGATGAGTGAGTTCCACAGGTCTTACAAGGACTAGGGTATCCAGTCCTCACCAAATGGGAGAAGATCGGTGAGCCGAGGTGCTAGCACAGGGGAGAGGACCTTCTCCAAGCTTGCTCTGTTCTCTGTCAGGGCTTTTCCTGCGCTGTGGCTGTACCCTGCACTGAGAGGATGCTTCCTTACTGACTCTTAGGGTTTGAGACCCCGTGACTTGTGGTCTTGCAACTATTTCTATGCAGCTTTGTGCAGCTTAAAAAC
Organism: Origma solitaria; assembly: GCA_013397895.1. Classification (NCBI taxonomy): domain Eukaryota; kingdom Metazoa; phylum Chordata; class Aves; order Passeriformes; family Acanthizidae; genus Origma; species Origma solitaria. The sequence goes on from VZRL01006030.1 coordinate 1,544,007, forward strand.
TGAGGTGTGCTCACAATGCTTTTGTCTCCCAGATGGCAGCCAGACACCCAGTGAAACTTCACTTGATTGCTGCTTGGCCACGTAATTCTGTTTCCCTTGTGTTTTCCCTGCACAACTTGCAGTGCTGGCAGCATCCCAGTTGTCACATGTGTAGGCATTGTCCCTTTGCATGGGCATTTGCAACTGCACTGAAAGCCCTGGTCCTTGCTGCAGATCCTCTCTGGACCCCGATGGAGGTGCCTGTGTGCTCGCTCCACCTGAGGCATGCTAATTCCCTGTGATTTTTCCTTATTATCAAAATTTCTCTGAAAATCCATCAGATTTTATTGGTTTTCCTCTCCTGACCTCTACTTCTGGCATCAGAGAGCTGCTCTGAGCATCACCTCCTTGCACTTGAAATGTGATCTCCAGCCTATTTGTTGCTAATAGATGCTCATCTATTAATATGCCAAGATTAATGGACCTTTTCCCTGGTATAGGAAAACCATATTGCTACATTACTAAATACAGGTCTTTCCTGTCTGTACAAACCATGAGGAGCTGTTGGATCAAATCAGTTCCTAAATGGGAAGCATTTAAGTCTCTGTCCTGAGAAGTTGTGTTTATCACTAGGATTCACATCTTTCCTGTGCACTTCCCAGTCATTCCTGTCTGCCCGTGGCTGTTGTTCCTCATTCCACTCTTAATAAATGAGTCTGACATTTTTAGAAAGATGGTAAATGCCCTCTGTCCTGGCAAGAAGCAGAGTTTTGGTCCTTTCCTAAATGTTCTTGGAAGAGCTGGAGCCTGGTGAATGCTTCCACCTTTACAGATGGAAAATTTTCATCTGAACTTCTCCTGTGGAGAGGTTTCAGTCCCTGTTTTTCTCTTCAGCATCACTAGGGGAGTTTCACGATTCCTGTGATGCAGCAGCACGTGCGCAACATTTCCTACTGTAGCACGAGCAAGAACTATTAATTTTGAGTATTACCTCTAGCCTTTCTTTTGGCATCACGTGGAAGCCTCCTGCCTGTTCTTGACGAAGCTTTTGTCGTGGGGAACACTGCAGACACAAATATAGCACACTCCACTCCCCCGCCGCCTTCTGCTCAGATGTGGTTTTGGGGGACAAGAGAGGGAGCCCCAGGGTGTCCCCCTGGCACTCAGGGACACATGCAGGGAAGGACACAGCACTGGGGAGTACAACTCCAGGGCTCCTGTGAGCAGCTCCGTGTCAATCTCAGGGTGCATCCTGAGCCCCCTTTGAACTCCTCTCGCCAGCAGCGACACCAAACCAGCAGTGGGGAAGGTGACAGGGAGCTGAGTCACTGCTGATTCTCACACTCAGCCCATTTTTGTGGCCAAAACACTGATTTTGTTTTTCACAGCTGTCAGTCATGGAAAGCAGCTTTGTTTTTTTCTGTTTTCAGTGAAGAAGGTAAAAACAGGGGTGAGAGCCTCCAACCGCCTATTACTGATTAGAACTGACGGAGCTGGGCTGCTCCTGCAGAACATTTATTCCTCCTACACCTTCAGTAACTCAGCTTAATGCTTTGAGATCAACAAATTACTCCTACAAAACTGCACTGTCAAGGCTGAGGGGTGTCCTCTCCCTGCTCAGGCTGTAGTCACTGGCCTAACAAAGGGATGCTTCCTAGGTGAGCTCATTAAATCTGTGTAGGGCACCACTTGCTTTTGCAGCTTGCTCAACAGTTTAAGCAGCTCAGGAGGCAGTTTGTATGAGCTTTTAAAATTTCTGTTTTTAACTCTGTGGTTTTTTAGCAGAGGATAATATTCTCCCCCTCCAAAGGCAGCAGCATTTCTCCCAGGCTGGACAGATTATCAGCTAGAAGTGAGCAGCCAGTGTGGAGGGAATGTGGGAGTCCCCTCCTTTCATATCAAACACGTGGCATGACTGTCAAATTCCCAGACTGCTTGATAACTGGATAAGAAATGTCACCTTTGTCTGCCTCTCTGCACAGCTCTTATCTGGCCACAGACATTCGCTGCACTGTGCTTGCCCTTCACCCATGTCGTTTCTGGACAGCTGAGGAAACTCTTGGCTCTCCTTACTTATGTTTTCACCCTTGTAGATAAGAAGTAAATGAGGCCAAGGAGCTCCCAGGGACAGCTGACTCTTCTCCCTCTCCTCATGTTCCTTTATAGCTGACTCACAAAACAATTCTTCTCTCAGTATTTCTTCTTCTCCTTTTGAAAGCCAACTGCCTGCTGTTTGCAGGGCCCAGAAAATGTAAGGCAAAGGAGATACCACCATGTTCATCAAATGAACAGCCTGAAAGGTGTTGAGCTTGTGACTGTCCATCTTACCCTTACATGTATTTTTGTCCCGACTGCTTTTCTTCCTTGCAGGCTCTTTAAATCCTGCCCTCTGTGTTCCTTACTAGCAGAGCCACCTCTCTCCGTAGTAGCCCCAGCTGGCAGCTAAATATTTAACAGTCTGAGAATATCTTTTTTTAGTCACAGAGCTTGTATTTCTTGGGATTACCCAAACCTGGTGCTTCTACACAGTCCATTTAATCCAGCAACTGATTTCAAGGTCTCTGGGGCTGTCACTGAGCCACAGGCTCTGCCACTGCAGCACATGTTGAGATGTTGGTGGGAGGGTTTGATGCTTCTGAACGGGTTTTCTGGTGAAAGCATTTCCTCAGGAGAAATAAGTGGGGTGTGAAATACCCCCTCAATCTTTTCACATCTCAAGGATGTAGAGCTAATATTCCTTATAAAAGTTTCTCGTTACTGCCTTGGTTGTGTCTAATAACCTCAGCCACCCTGAACATCTGCTCTTCTCTGCATCCCTCTTGGCAGGCCTGGCTCATGGACACTTCTGGGATTAGTTTCATGTGAAAAGTGTTCAAAACAAGGAGATGATTTAGAAATCCCCTGAAACAGCACTATCAGTGTGTCTCAGAGTGTGGAGGTGCCATACAGCGGTTAGCTCCCTCCCCAATGGGACTAGCTACAGTCACATACATGCCTGCATCACTGCTTCTACAGCGTTTATATTGCTTAGTTTTTTTAATGAGCTCCTTTCAGGCAAGAAAAGTGTGGTCTACTAGTGCATAGCTGCATAGTGTCAGGAGCCATCTGCTGTGCTCCTGGGCTTGCTGCTGATGTCCTGGGCAAGGCATTATCCCTTCAGACCCCCTCTCCCCTTCCACAATTCTTACCGTTTCCATCAGTTCAACACGTACTTAAGAAAAATGGTCTTATTTTTTGAAGTGCCCAATGTAGGGCGCAGTTAAAAACGCTGATGAGTTAATGCACTTTTCACAACCAAGCCCTCCTCCTGAACGAGCTGATTTATTAAAGTTCATAGAATCATTAAGCTTGGAAAAGACCCTTAAGTTTATCAAGTTCAACCATTAACCTAACACTGCCAGGTCCAGCACTAAACCATGCCCCTAACCAGCACATCCACATGGTTTTTGAACACTTCCAGGGATGGTGACTCCACCATTTTTCTGGGCAGCCTGTTGCAATGTTCAACCACCTTTTCAGGGAAGAAAATTTTCCTAATGTGCAGTTGAAACCTCTGAGGCCATTTCCTCTTGTCCTGTCACTTGTTCCTTGGGAGAAGAAATGGAGCCCCACTTTGCTACAGCCTCCTTTCATGGAGCTGTACAGAGTGAGAAGGTCTCCCCTGAGTCTCCTTTTCTCCAGGCTGAGCTGCCCCAGCTCCCTCATCAGTCTTGTTCTCCAGACTCCTCCCCAGCTCTGTGCTCCTTCTCTGGACATCTCCAGCCCCTCAATGTCTTTCTTGTTGTAAGGGGCCCAGAACTGAACCCGAGACTTGTGGTGCAGCCTCGCCAGTGCTGATTGAGTTTGAAGAGAGTCTCCTAATTTGTGTCTAGCCCACCGTGGCTGCAGCAGCACTACTGCTTCTGCTCTTGTCTGCATTCCTGCTCTGCAGCCATAGCAGCACAAGGACATTGGTAAAGGCATTGCAAAACCCAGCCAGGTTTGTTGCTTCTGGACAAGGAGCTGCAGCCTTCTGCGAGAAACATTAGGTCTTAGGAAACTTGCATGGCGATATTTATAGCATGGCTCCTTCCTGGGATGGAGAGAAACTTATTTCTGAATACCAGAGAGCAGAAATAGGCCAACACTGAAGGTGAAAAGGTATGAACTTCTATTTGGGGAACACTGCATGACTGGAGTCACATGAGAAGGAAACTAGCAGTAGGTAGAGTCAGTGCAGGTTCTTCTGCCTCAGTTCGCAGTACCTTTGAGACCCTCTGGGACAGATTCTGCCCCTTCACTCAGGAAAACCAGACCTGAACATAAGGAAGATGGAATCTGACCCTTAATTTTGGATTTTCCCCCATTTTTGCGCTCTTAATTAGGTGTGTGCCAGGCCCTGAATATTCCTTGGAAGGAAATCTGAGAGGTTATAGGTGCTGATGTGAAGTGAAAGATCTGCAACTTGTGACCAGAATGAATATCCAAGATTGTGGTGGAGTTTCTCCTTGCATTTATGAGAGAGAATGAAATTATGGATTGAATACATACTGCCTTTTCATTAGCTATGCTATTATTGACTTGAATCAAATTAGCCCTTTAAGCAAGGCCTGCTAGCCATTTTCACAATTCTGGCTTTTAATCATCACCAGTTTGTAAATTCCTCCTTCATAGGCTAAGCCTGCTGGAAAGATTTCCATGAATCTGACAGAAGTGTTTTATAGAAGCGGCCCCTCTTTGTCCTGGGGAATTACAAACCTATAAGTCTTCATTTTACTTGACATTCCAATTTGCAGCTTGGATGCCACAAGAAATGCCTTGGGTTTTGGTTTAGTGATGGAACTTGTGATATTGCAAGTGTAACAGAAAAATGAAGATCTGTAAAGGCCCAGTTAAGCTTTCCTTTGCTTATGTACACAGCCAGCCTGACAGGAAGGAAAACCTCTCTTCAGCTGAGACATGTAGATATATACTTAATGTCAAACACGAAAGCCAGGGAAACGAGATGCTGGGTGGGATTGATCGTGGCTGAGATTGGCTCAGCTGGTCAGAGCATGGTGCTGGTAACACCAGCCTCGTGGGTTTGATCCTGTGTGGGCCATTCACTTCAGAGCTGGGCTCATGCTCCTTGTGGGTTCCTTCCAACTCACAGTATTCTATTATTCTGTGATAACAGAGGGAAAAAGAAAAGTGTGGAAAGCCTTATCTACCCTCAGAAAGGGTGTGCTTTGCTGCTTCTTTTATATTCCCTGCCTATGGGCTGGAAGAGCTGAGGTTTGCTGGGGTGTAGTTGCACTGTTTTAGGAATCTTTCTTTTCTTTCTCATGGAGAATAGAGATAAGTTGCATTCCTGTAGTCTTTTAGTCTCATTGTTTTTGGTACTGGATGTTGTAGGATTGTAACCTATCGTTTTAGGGGGTGGAAAACTGTTGACCAATAGTTGCTAGATTATTAATGCTTATATGAAGAAACTTTTGTAAATAAAGTCCTCTCAATCGCCATCTTGAGTGCTGCCTGCTTGACTTCCCTGCGAGCTCCTGCGAACCTCCACGAATATCAGAAAAATAGAGCAACACTGGGGTGCAGCAGGAGACACCAAAACTTTACACTCATAGAATCATAGAATTATTTCGAATGGAATTATTCAGGTCGGAAAAGGTATCTAAGATCATTGAGTCCAACCATTAACCTAACACTGCTAAGAATATTAGAGCACTGCTTGACTTTCTGTCTAGAAGACCTTCCTCACATCCAAGTGAATGCCAAGAAATTTGCTGTCACACCATTATTGAAAATGAACTAATGGCTATCTCCCTGGCTTTAGGGATTCATTCTATTTTCATCTTCCCTTCTCTTCAGTCCTCTGAAGTTTGTAGAGGGAATGACGCCTAAACTAAGAGGAGGATAAGTTTAATTGTGGGGGAAAAGGAGCTCCTAAAGGCAAGATTTTCCCGAGAACCAAAGAACTGGACCTCTGGAGTCTTTCCTCTCCATCACTCAGAATAATTTGTTGCCTTGAGTAGGAAGAGCCAGGATTGATTTGATTTGATCCCCAAACCCTCATCTCTCCTGCAATAGCGCTGGTGTGCCGTAAACAAGCTGGAAGGCAAGGATATCCTACAGTGCCTCTGTATTATTTTCTTCTTAGCCACTGGCAAAGCAAAGCCCATAGGGATGATTTTCTAGTCAAAGAGGGGGTGCCCTGGAGGTGGCTGTGCCATTGTGGAGATTTATTTATCTGTCACCTTTTGCTCATGTAACAGGACAACTTGATGCATGGAAATCTTCACTTTCCTCCATCTCCTGAATGCCTTATTTCAAACCCATGGAAGGCTTATTGGCGATTCCCTGCTTTCAGCACTGGGCCTTTGGGATTGCGCACAGGGACAGAACAATTTTGTCTTGGGACTGGCTTTGCACTTTGTTTCAAGGCTGTCCAACATGGAAACAACACAGATGCAGCTGACCCTTGTAAAAATTATTCCTTTTAGCTGAGCTACTTTTCCCTGCAAGCAAAGGGAGCTGTAAGTCTACTCCGACTGATAAGTTCTGGATGGGATGAGGGAAACTGTTGAAATGCTGTAGTTCCCCCTAACTCTGCCATCCCCTCTCACATCTACCAAGCCTTTGAGTGTCAGAGATATCTGCTACCCATCTGGGACCTTCATTTCTCCAGACCACCTTATTTTCTGCTATGCAGAAGACACAGCAGGAGTAACCTTAGCAATTAAATGCCAAATAAGCCAAGAGCAGGCTGTTATTAAGACACATGCACTGGGGACTTTGTCCTGAAGGTTCATCTGTATTTTCCATGCTCTTTACCTTCAGTCTGCAGTTTCCCCTCAGTCTGTCTTGAAGCAATAGATCATTTAAACTGGGATAGCACTTTGGTTTTCTTTTCTCCCCACTTCCACAGGCTGAAGGAGAAACCTGTGTTGCAAGGTGGCGTCCCAGGGCTCAAGCTGGTAGCCAAGAATTAACTCTTTGCCTGTAGCAGTCATTGCTTTCTTTGCTTCTCTTATCAAAGGCTAGCGGTGCCTTTGCTGTGCACCAAGGAGGAGGCAAGGTGCTTTTTAAAGCTCCTCAGACTCTTTGACACAGCTGATGATTTATGTGCGTGTGCTCAGGTGCTAAATGACCTTCCTGCAGCATTTGAAGTTTGGTGAATGAATAACCACTTCTCACCTGGGCAGAGCAGCAGACTTTGTGCTGTGCTGAGAGCAATAGTAAAACCCAGCCAGGCTTCTCCAGCATTAAATTGACATGAAGGCAGCCTTTCCCTCTCTGACAGCAACCCTAAAACATGTCATGTCCTTCATGCCTGCTTCTGAAAAGCCACAGAACTGATGTCCAGTGCTTTTGTTTCCTCCTGAGCTGTCAGACCTGGTGCACTTTCAGTCCTGGCATTTCTGGGCTGGAGGTGAAACCATCCAGGTCTCCCAGCTCAATCCTCCATAAGCCCTCAAGGAGTATGAGGCAGTGGGACAGAGCTGAGTCTCTTAGCCCTAAAAATGAGAGAAAGGTGCCCTCTGACCAGACAGTGCTGCCAGCCATGGCAAAGCTCACATCTCCCCTGAGAGGTTGTTGCTTCATTTTCAAGGCAATATCTAGGTTTATGCATTCAGGGCTGAATCCTCATCTCTGGGTGGCCACAGAGTCACCGAGTCTGACGCTAGCTGTGTGCACAACTGGAAGGGATGACATTTCCTGCTGCTGTGGTGGGCCTGCCGTGCAGATCGCCCTGTCATCCCAGGGAAAGGCAGCACAGTCACAATTACATTGATTGTCCCCATCTCTAGGTTCCCTGCAGACTCTGGAGAACGCTGGCTGCTCTAGCTCGCTGACCCTGCACTGTCTGGCTGAAGTAGCCTTTCCCAGCCACACCACTGCTCTGCTCTCATGTGCAATGTGGCACCTGAGCGGAGGAGCAGCTCCTTACCCAGCGTGGGAGCTGCTGGATTTGTGCTGCTGTTTGCGCTTGTGAGCCCTGTCTGCAAGCACAGCTAACACGTGAGGAGCCAGGAGCTTGTCCCGAGGGTGGAAACTGCTTGGCGTGGCGCTGAGGGAGTAACCTGCCCTCCCAAAGCAGGTTATAGGTGGCTGCAGGACGGCTGTGCTGCCTGCTTTGGACACTGGGCTGCTGCCACTGAGTTAGTGCCACCAACAGCCCAGCTGAGCTCTCAGAGTGGATGTGCCTGTGAGAGGAACAGGTTGCCCAGAGAAGCTGTGGATGCCCCATCCTTGGAAGTGTTCAAGGCCAGGTTGGATGGAACCCTGAGCAATCTGATCTTCTGAAATATCCCTGCCCATTGTGGCAGGTTTAGAATGGGATGATCTTTAAGGTTCTTTCCCATCCAAACCATTCTATGATTCTGTGATTCTACAATTCTATAATTCTGTGATTCCACGATTCTATGATAAATAATTGCACGTGTTCTCATGCCTGAGATCAATTGCCTTTCACTCATCACAGGCTCAGAAAAAACTGCACAATCTTTCTGCAAACAGAAACTGCCAGTCTCAAACATGGGCAAAATACAGTCCTTAGTGACTTTGCATTCATACAGAAAAGTTTGAATTCAGACAAAATTGACTTTTCCTGCTTCTGTGGGTCAGATGGCTCTGTGTATATTAGATTAGTCTACTGTTGCCATGGGAATGCTGTAAATGAGATTTTCCCCATGGAAGATGGGAAATGTTTGCTCCTGACATGGCCAAAGCCAGCTGCTTGCCCTTAGGAGCCCAGGGGAAGCCTGTACCACAGGAAAGCCTTTCAGGCAGAATTTAGGATTGCAAAATCTCTACCTGCCTTAATTACTGAGTTGCATAATGCTTCGTTGGGCAAAGAATGCCTGAATTGGGAGTTTGCGCAGAAAAAAAGAAAGTAGGTGGGTTAAAAAAATGAAACTTCTATAATTAACTTCAATATCTACATCAGGTTATAGTTTGACATGTGCTTAATTTCACGGTGCTTTTTCCAATCTCTCTTACTCGGTTATGTATAACATTAAATACTGGGCAGGTCCGTGTTGCACAGGAGGTGTTGTGGAAGTGCCTGTGAGGAAATGCCTGTGTGTCAGAGCACTGTGTGACAGACATCACATGTGCCATGGACTGCTTGGAGCACCTTCAGTGCCAGGCTGAGGCTGGGAAAGGAGCTCTGGAGGTCAGTGCCACCCACAACTCCTACCTGGTGAATCCTCATCACAGATCACCTTTGACTTTCTTCCTCCTGATCCACACAATTGTGCTTTTCTCCTCATTCTGGGTGTACTTGACAGGAAATCCAGTCTGAAAAAAAAGCCCAAACCACAGGAAGCTTCTTTGCTCTGCCCTTCCAAGTGCTGCTATTTTTTAATATATATATCTATATACCAACATCACAGCTTGACCTTAAATGCTTTTGAAGTTTAGAAGTGGTCAGATAACATTTGCCTTTCAGTTTTGTTTGCTTTCCTGGCTAAGACTGCACGAAGAGCCGCCCTGTTCACACAGCAGAGGTTTCACTGGTGGTGTGTCTGGCCAGGAACACACAGAGCAGTGCCAGGGGACTCAACAGGAAAGCCCAGGTGTGTGAGGCTGCCAGCCTGCATTTGCAAAGAGACGGTTCAGAGCGTTCAGACAGATCTCCAGATCTCTTATGCTTTTCCAAACCATAATTCTAAATATTCTGACAATTATCCATGACTAGACAAATACTCTTGCAGGCACAGTGAGCCAGTGAGGTTAGCCTTATGTTGCTATTCTGTGAATAATCCTCAATTTCATGTGTGTTTAGGACATCTAAATTCTCACCTCTCTTTGAAGCACTCTGAAACTCATACAGACATATCAACTTTTGTGCCAGGGGTGATTGTGATTATTTGCCATTGCAGTTGTCCAAATCTCCTACTTTAAACATGAACTCTCCTTTGAATGGCAGTCTGCATTTAGACCTTATCACTATCTCTTTCCAATCTTTAAAAAGTCTCTAAAATCAACTTACTTCTGCTTGTGGGGCTATCTATCAGCTGCCAGCTCTGTCTCCTCTGTCCAGAGCACATTCCCAGCTGGCAGTTTCCACCCAGAGACCTCCCCACTGTCCTCTCACCATGCCAGGGGTGTAAAGGTGATCGACAGCACTATTTCCATTTTCCCAGCTGCCTTTGTCCTGGGGCTTCTCTGTGGCTGAGATGGTGGCAGAAAAGCAGCGCAGAGGATGGCAGTGAGCAGACCTCTAGAGCAGGCAGAGGATGGAACCTGCTGAGCCAGCTCAGCCGAGGGAGAAGGAAGGAGGTCTGGAAGGTGGAGCAGAAGGCACCAGCAGCTCCCTCAGCCAGCAGCTGCTGCTTTGCCTGCTGCCCATCCCTGCAAGCTTACGCCTCCTCTTTGCAGTCACACCTTAGCTGGGAAGAGGGAATGTGAGCTGTGTTTGTGTGTGTGTGCTGGGGAAATGGGGGAAATTCTCCAGACCTTCTGTAAGGTCTTTGGGACCGCAGTCAGCGACAGGGAAAGGTCTCTGTGCTGGCTGAGTGCTCAGGGGCTGCATCTGCACATAGCCCTGGACCGTGCAAGCTGTTTTAGGAAGGGCTGGAGCCAGAACGAGCTCTTCACTTCTGTCTTCCCAAGGCTGTGAAGTGACTCACCCTCTCTGAGAGCTGTTCCTGGGGACAGGAGTGGGAGTGAGGTGTCAGAAACTGAGCGAAAACAAAAGTTAGGTTGGGGCCCAGGAAAATTTCCTGCTGTTGCTGTGGGTGGATAATGACACAGCCTCCACAGACACAAGGCAGAGCCGCTCAGAGCTCAGGCGGAAGGGTGAACACAGGCCAGGACTATTTAAAACTGAAAGGCTGTGCTTTGGATTTTTATGTGTGAAAGACCTAATTACGGGGACTTAAATCCTGTCACAGCAGCTACTTCAGATGACTGAGTGCAGGGCTGCTCACAGCATGGAGGAACATTCCCAGGTTGTTTCAGACAAAATATTTCAGGACTTGATCCTTTATCCCGTTTCCCACCGTCAAACCTCTCTCACGCCAACAGCTCACAAAGATCAAGGCTGCTCCGCCAGAAATAGCTGCTCTGCAGAAGCTGATCAGAGTTGGTTGAAGGTTTTGGTCTGAGTCTTTGGCTGTTGCATGGGATGGGCCACGCAGGACAAAGAGCTCGCACTCAAAGGAGCAGCACAGCTGGGTGCACCTCCAGCGAGCAGATGGAAGTTATATTGCCGCCTGTTAGGGTGGATTTGAGTCAAGCCTTTTAATTCCCTTCAGCAATAGTAGGACTGTAGTAAGCCCTTACCCTGGCAGATTTCAAGCTCTTGGGGGTTATTAGAAAAGAAGTTCAGTAAATGCTGCTCCATGTCATGCTTTGCCTGCAACTGGACAGAAGGATACTGCTGGAAGTAGCTTTTTGCTGCAGAATAGTACCAGTGCTGCTAAGAGCAGTCATGACCTTGTTCCAAACCATTTCTTGTGTTACAAAACTGAAATTTCCCTACATGGTGCAGCAATCTCCTTGCTTTATAAACCTCCCCTTTTTTTTAAACTTGCCTATCCCACAACAAAATGCTCTTTCTCCCCTAAAGCAAGAGGCAAGAAACCTTTCTGTGAGTCACCAAGACAGCTCCCACATGGCCCGTGCTCCCTTTCCCCTGCTGTCAGATACAGGATTTAGGTAAGGCCACACGTGAGCTTTGCTTTTAGCAGAGCAGAGGATCACACTCCCATCCAGCACAGGTCATGGCAGATTTTCACTCTGGGCCCCTCTCGGCTGTCCAGCACTAACTCCATCTGCTGAGGATGCTGTGCTCTGTGTGGGCTCAGATATAGATTTCGACAGGCATAGCCCCAGTAGGAGCAGCTCCCTGGGAGTGACATTAAGCATAATTAATAGTGACATGGGATTAAGTATATCTAGTCTGGCTGAAATGTCCCATTTATGTCAAGGGGTCTTTGACTGTACAGGTATGCAATTACCCACCCACATTTCTTTTGTTACAAAGATGATTTTATCTTTCTCCTGCTTTACTGGGCAATAGCTCAGTATTGAGCTTTTTACACAAAGGAAAGCTGCAAGTTTTAACCCCTTAAACTTCCCCCTTATTAGAGAAAACAATCCCCTGTTCTTCAGCCTTTGCCTGTAGGTCACAGTTTTGAGTCCTTTCATCATTCTGGCTGCTGTGCTTTAATCTCCCCAGTTTGTTTCTGTTCCCTCTAATTGAGCCACAGTGGTCTACTTGAGGATTTTCCAGAGTGGGCCAGAACAGAGTAATTATCTCCTGGCTCACAGAGAGTCTCATATTGTTGGTGCATCTTTGTTTTTTGATCCATTGTAACTCCAGGCCCTTTTTTGCTGCACTGCTGCCAACCTACATGTTCCTTGTTTGTGTCTGTGCCTCTGATTCATTCTTCTCAAGTTTAGTATTTTTCATGTGTATGTAATCAATTAAATCCTGCAGAGTTTGGTTCATTAATGCTTTTCTTTCAAGCTTTTTAATCTCTAGATTTATCTATTGGGATGTTCTTGTAGCCAGCAAAATTTTAAAGTATTCCATCTAGTACATTGCCCAAATTGTTCATAGAAATGAACAGTAGCACTGGAGTAATACTGGGTCTAAAGCAGAATGCCACAGTACACCTTTCAAATGTCCTCTCAGTTTGGTGTAGCAGCTGATTATAAGAGACCTTCGAGGACAGTTATATGACATACCTGTCCTAGAAATGAAACCCAACCATTTTTGTAGAAGTATGCTTTGTCGATGAGGGCTTCCAGGTCTTTCTGTTCAGCTGTCAGCATCAATGGCACTCACAGAAATGAGAGCACTGGCTGATGGAACAAAATTTGTCATGTAGAGGCTTCTTCCTGTGAGTTTGAAATACCTCTCACTGTGTCTGTGGCACCCTCTGGACAAGCCTGGCATTTTTTGTCCTCAGCCAAGCCAGCTGTCAAATGCCAAAACTTAACAGGTGCATGGAAGGACCAGGGAAAAGGATGAGATTTACCCCCTAAAAAAGACTTTTTTTTTTTGTTTGAAATTAGTTGAAGTATCCTTTCCATATCTCTGGAAGTGTTTCAGGCCAGGTTGGATGGGGCTTTGAGCACCACAGTCTAGTGGAAGGTGTCCCTGCCCATGGCAGGAGGGCTGGAACTGAATGATCTTTAAGATCCCTTCCAATAAAAACCAAACTATTCTATGAACTCACAAGCCAATCTGTTACCTTGCAAATGCTCAGAAAGGGTATGTGTGGCCTTTGCTTGTAAATTTTTGGAAACCCTTCATGAAACCAAACCAGTGGACAATGAAAAAATTTATGGTATGTTGGCCCTGCTGTTGTGTTGATGGATGGAGGCTGGACAGAAGAAAATTGCCTCTAAATTCTGTGCATTGGCTCAGCTGAAATGTATTGATGATAAAGGCAAATTGAGCTTCAACTGTGAGCGACAGAATGTGCTCAGGGTGGACAATTTCCTGGAGAGTGGGGTGGGATGGGGTGGGATGGGGTGGGCAGAGGAGAGGACGGAGCCAGCGTCACGTTGTCCAGTGTCACTCTCTATTCCTCTAGGGACAGGTGGTGTGTGGCTCTTGCTGGAGCCTCTGAGGAGTTTCTGGGACTGTTTCCCTCTGTGGGTGCAGTGGACGGCTTGATGGAGGAGCACTTGTGCAAGAATCACTCGGGCTACCATTTTCTGGTGCTGCCATTTCCTGGCACTGCCATTTAGTTAAAATTTTTAAATGTAGCTTTGTAACTCAAGTGCTTTGTAAATCGGGTGCTCCAAGCAGGACTTTTTCTGCTGATTTGCAACTCAGTTCTTGTTGAAAAACAAATTTGCAGGAGTGGTTTAGATCCTGCCGTACTCAATGTCACCAATCCCCACAGTCTGGAGAAATGCCTTTTTGTCTCTAAGGTTAGGGCTCATCCCTTTACCTCAATGTAGTAACTTTATATTTTTAAGTAGGATGTTAACTGTAATCATCAGCCCTAGTGGAATAAATTGGGTATTAAAAAGGACTATGGAAGAAAAATACTAGGCATGAAAATGAAATCTAGGAACCCAGCCCATCTTGTGAAACCAGGGTTCTGCTCTGGTCTTAGAGCAAGGAGACCCTCAGGGGCAGGACATGGCAGTGTGTCCTTCTGGCCAGTACCTTGGTCAAGCTCCTTCTTCATCCCATATTGCAGCTGAGTCTGGTCCATGGCTCCTTCCCTGGCACATCACCACAGTGAGATTTCCTGGGGGGAAGCAGAAGAAAACAGGAGAGGTGTGAGCTGGTGTCCTGAAGTGAATGGTGAGCTGCAGGAGGACAGGGGTTTTGTTTTGTTCATGCCTTGTGTGATGGGGTGGGATGCTGAGCCATGGCCAGGGGTCTTCAGCATTATTGCGCACAAGTTATAATTTTTTTCCTGGATTTATGGAAATCATCTTGTGTTACAAAATATTGGGGGATTACCTTTGTTTTTATTCATTTCTATCATGTGAAAGCAGGCAGACTGACTTAAAAGTTAGTTCAAAGCTGAGAAAGTAGCTTCTCTGTGAATTTTTACTCAAATAGAGACAAGCTACAATTTCTTACAATAGAGTTATACTGCTGATTCTGGTGTATGCTGGCTTTTATACCAGACTCATCTGCTCTGTTTTGAGCACCTTCTAGCAGTGAATTAAGTGTTGCAACAAATTCTCACTGACTCTGAACACAGAGGTGTTTATGGTACTACCTGAAATGGCAGAAATCTCCTGCACCGCATTTCTAAATGAAACCCAAAGTACTCAATTTGAGTGGGGAAGAGTCTTGTGCATGCCTCCCACAATAAATAGTTTTGGACTGGTGTACTAAAGGCAAATAGACAATAACAATAAACCAGGAAATTACAGGAAAAGAAATAGTAATTTTGAGTAAAGAATAGGATGGATTTGGAGCATCTGATTCAGTAAAGTCTGTTAAAAAATTCCAGAAGTGAAAATTCTCATCCAGGGTGATAATTCATCCTTTCTGCTCAGGATCTTCAGGCTCTTTCAAATGCTGATATGACTCTGGAATAGTTCTGTATCTCACTTTGATGGTAATAAGAAATACAGATTTATGGATAAGTAGCCTGAAGTCAGTGGTGCCCTTCCTAGGAACTGAAATGTTTCTGCTTTTGAAAGGGATCTAAGGCATCACATCTGAGGCTTTAAATCCAGTCAGGTTAGATGGATTCAAGTAAGGAAGGGTTTGATGAAATACACTCTGGGGTACCTAAGGGCCAGCAAGATGAATTTCTAAACTATTAAGCTTTATTTTATAGAGCTCCTGAAATGCATGCACAACCTTTGCAGTTTGGGAAAGGACAGATGTAGCATCCATCTTTGAAAGCAGGAAGAAAGAGACTCTGAATTGCCTTCAGATCCTGGCAAGCCCCTTGGCAGCCCACCAGTGTGGGATCTCTGTCTTTGCTCTATCCCCAGCCCTCACCC
Source organism: Origma solitaria (assembly GCA_013397895.1). NCBI lineage: Eukaryota > Metazoa > Chordata > Aves > Passeriformes > Acanthizidae > Origma > Origma solitaria. Next base: position 1,559,400 of record VZRL01006030.1, read on the forward strand.
AAACCAGGACAGTAGGTCTAAAACAGACACCCATCACCAAGGGGTCCCATAAAGAAGTGTCTGGGACTGGAAGCTCTTGGTTTGTCCTCCCCTTCCCTTAGTGGTCCCTTCACAGCACCACAGGATCATCGTGCTCTAGCTCCTCTACTTATTTCACCAAAACTACCCAGGCCTGGGGCAGAGATTGCCTTAGTCACAGATTCAGAGAATATTTGGAGTTAGAAGGGACTCACAAGGATCATCAAGTCCAATTCTTAAGTACATGGTCTGTATGGGGACTGACCCCACAACCCTGGATGTTATTAGCACCCTGCTCTGACCAACTGAGCCAATCCCAGGGTGAATTAACTGAGAGCTCAGAAAATCCTGGGCTTTTGTTCCTGGGCTTCAGCAGAGTGTAGGCATAGAGAGAAGTATAGCTTGTGTAGGCATGGAAAGGAGAATGGACTGAAATAAGGGCAGCACACACATTGTCCTGAACTGACCGAGAATAACTCCCATTCTGGAATGTTTTTTCCTTGGAAATAGTCTTATGATTGTAGAATATCCTGACTTGGAAGTGTCTCTCAAGGATCATGGAGTCCAGCTTCTGGCTCTGCACAGGACAATCTGAAGAGTCACACCACATGCCTGAGAGCACTGTCCAAGAGCTTCTTGCACTCTGTCAGGCTTGGAGCTGTGACCACCGCCCTGGGGAGCTGTTCCAGTGCCCAGACACCCCTGGGTGAAGAACCTTTTCCTAATATCCAACCTCCCCTGACACAGCTTCTTGTCACTGGTCGCCAGAGAGAAGAAGTCAGTGCCTGCCCCTCCACTTCCCCTCCTGAGAAGGCTCTAGAGCACAATGAGGTCTCCCCCTTGTCTCCTCCAGGCTGAACAAGCCAAGTGACCTCAGACACTCCTCAGATGGCTTCCCCTCTAGACCCTTCACCATCTTTATGGCCTCCTTTGGACTTTGTGTCTGCTGCCCACAGTAGATCCTGATGCCGGCACTGCTTCAGTGTTGTTTAGAATTCAAGGAAACACTCATATAAATAAAGGTATTTCTGAATTTCTGATAAAAAATGGAATATCAGTCCATGGCTGGAGGTACAAACCACACAACACCATGTCTCATCCTGTACAAATCTAAGAAGCGTGAATTCTCTGAAAAAGTGCAGGTCAGCTTGTCCCTTGTCAGGCACCTGCCAGAGTTTAAGAAAAAAAAGCCAGAGAAGTAGACAACAGCATTTATTTGAAGTGCAAAATGCTGCGTCTTGAACAATGCATTAAAATTTCTCAACACAATGAGCCACATTAAATGACCAATTGTAATAAAAAGTCCCAGCAAATGAGGCAGTGAAAATGGCTGGAAAGGAACAGGGAGCAAACTCAGTGGACTGTTTTTACAAATGTTAATAACAACTCTTACAGCCCTAAATAGTACATGTGTCAAATGCTCAACTATATATCCCTCCCCAAAGCTGCTGCCCTGGGAAAGAGTTTGGGCTCCACGGGAAACACAGGGAAAATGTGGCACTTTGTCTTCTCTCTCACTTGGCAAATTACCCACTAGTGGTTTCTCTGAAAGTCATTTGCAGCCTCAAGAATTTGCATATGTCATGTGTCCCTCCCTGCTTTTGTTCTGTGAACCTCAATGCAGAATGATATTCAGAGAGCAGTGGGGGCACCTGGCTCGCAGCTGGCACTGCCCAGCTCCACCCGAATTCTGCACAGAATGAGGCTCCTGCACAATAAAGTGCAGCATAAACCTGGAGCATCACAGCTGCGCTGGAGTAACTGCACAGGCAATGGTTTCGAGAGCACCAAGGCCATAGAATCATGCAATAATAGAATGGTTTGGGTTGAAAAGGACCTTTAAAGACCAAGTTGCTCAGAGCCCCATCCAGCCTGACCTTGAATGTTCCAAGGCATGGGACAGTCACCGCCTCTCTGGGCAACCTGTGCCGATGTTTTATCACCCTCGTTGTAAAAAATGTCTTCCTGGTATGACATCTGAAGTGCCAGAGGCACTCTCAGAACAGCTTTGCCGCTCCACAGTAGAGCTTATGAACTCCAGATGTATTTCTATCTTGTTTCTTATGATTTGGGGGAAGAAATGTGTTTGTAATTATTTTGCAGGGGGCTCTTCTCCCCTATTCCCTTTGCTCTCAGGGAGCTGAAGTAGCAATAGGTGAGGTGAAGGTTCACAAACAGGACTTGACTTCACTGAAGTCAATGGAGGCACCAGTGGGGTTTTGCATGATTGTGGAATGAATGATTTCTAGTTAAGCATGCAAAATAAATATTTTTAAACAACCTTCTTGTAACTATTCTGGACCTAGACAGCTGTTTTTAGAAACAAGAGATCTTTCAGCTTATTAGCCAACTCCCCTGCTATCACAGAAATCTCTTTTAAAAGCTTTTGAAAGAATTCACCCTGAAAGTCTGTTTTCAAATAAATATTATGTTTTGCTGTTGGAAGAGATTCTGATCACTTTAGAAGCAAGAAGCCTTCTAATTTTCAGCCTAAGTATATTTGTGGACAGTCTGTACCGATTTGTTCTCCTGCCAACACTCTGCTTTAGGTTAAATGGATCCTTTCCTCTCCTCTGTTTGCTTTCCCCTTCCTCCCTGCTGTATTTATAGAAAGCAATTAACACACCTTTTTAGCCTCTGGTTTCCTAGGCTCAGAAAGGCAAATTCTGGATGCCACTCAGGAAGCCATCCTTCCTTCATAGAATTGTTCAGACAGACTTGCTACCAGACCTGAGTTCCTGCATGATATGTGTATCTGTAACACTTGGGATAGACTTGAACTTCTTTCATTCTTGAACTTTGACTTTCTTTCCCTTCTTGCTCTCTCCTTTTCAGCCCTGTGTGCGTATCTCCATTTAGCTACCTTGCCTTGTCCTCACAATGAACCATGGCATCCTGGGTAAGACATGATAAAGTATTATTTTTACTTTCAGACTTTGCCTATATGGTCTGTAGATTTTGTACCACAGTTTTTCTTTCACTTTTGTCCCTTTTTGTTTATGAGGTCCCTTTTTTGCATTCCTGAGGGAGTTCCTGCTTGTTCCTACCACCCTTTGAAGCCAGCCCGCTTCTCACAATTGTCAAAATGCTCTTCTAATGTTTTTGCAAACAGCTAAAAGCCTGATCATCTGAAAGATGCCCTTGTTCATTCAATAGTGAGATTAAATCACCAGGAAAGTGTTATGCTTTTGTTCCACCCCCTCTGCGGTGCCTTTTAGTGAACCACAAGCATGTGAGAATGGTGCCAGGTCACGGTGACACCGTTCATCTTGTCCATCATCATCCTGTCCCCATTTGGCACTGTCTTCCGTGTGTGCCAGACCAAGGATATTTCTGGCATGCCTTAGTTCTTCAGTCATGTCATTCTTCTAGAAGCAAGCTGTGTTTTCTGGTGCAGTGACATTTCTAGGGGGCAGGGGAGGGTTTTGTGAGATAAGTCACATCTTTTGTAAGCAATCACAGCCAAGCTTTCAGAGCCGTTGAAGAACCTCTTATGTTTACCACACCATGGCATGAAATCTCTCAGGTCAGCATGAAAGAGCTCTAACTGGACTTTTTTTATCCATACCACAGTGTGGAGGAAAGCTGAAAGTCACCTTGTCCATCCAGCTTGGTGTGGACATCCAACTCATGGACCTTGAGTCTTGCAGCAGATTGCTCATCCCCCTTTGCTTTTTCTCTCTCATTTATTTGGAGATTAAATCACAGAATCATAGAATGGTTTGAGTTGGATGGGGCCATAAAGGTCATCCAGTTCCAACTGCCCTGCCACGGGCAGGGACACCTTCCACGAGACCAGGTTTCTCAAAGCCCCATCCAAACTAGCCTTGGACACTTCCAGGGTTGGGGCATCCACAGCTTCTCTGGGCAGCCTGTGCCAGAGCCTCACCACCCTCACAGGAAAGAACTTTCTCCTAATATCTAACCTAAACCTACTGTCTTTCAGTTTAAATCAATTTCCCCTTGTCCTGTCTGTACATGCTCTTGTGAACAGCTCCTCTCCATCTTTCTTGCAGGCTCCCTTTGGGTACTGGAAGGTTGTAATTAGGTCACCCCTAAGCCATCTCTTTTCCAGACTGAACAAACCCGATTCTCACAGCCTTTCAATGTAGGAGAGATGTTCCATGCCTCTAATCATCTTGCTGGCCCTCCTCTGGACTTGCTCCACCAGGCCAATGTCCTTCCAAATGCAGCATTTATGTCTCTTTGGGTGGATCATTTCATTAAATTGCAATAAAGCAGCATCAAGTGAAAAAAAGCTGTTCTTGCCAGCCCTTGCTCCACTCTTCTGAGAGCTGATATCCAGGCAGATGAGCAAGTGGTTGTTTTGTGAGGTTTCTGGTGGGGTCCCAGAAGGATTTCCCAGGATGAGGGGAAGATGAACCCATGGCTTCTAGCGAGCAAGATCAATTTTCATGAGCAGCCTCTATAACCTTTTCTCTGTGGAAAGAGCTCATCATTTCTGAAAAAAACATCTTCCCTCTCATGTCATGGGGAAGGTGCCTGGACTGTGCTAGTGTTGTTCCCCAGGAACAGCATCAGCTTGAAGGGCCTGCCAGCTGTCTAAACCACATTTAGTCTTTAGAATGGCTGTGCAAACGCAGAGAGTGTGCCTTGCTGCAATCCAGTCCTGTCAACGCTGCTCAGAAATGACTGACCTTTTCAGTCCCTGTGCAGAAGGAGTGAAGACGCATAATGGGGCGTGCTGAAAACTGCTGAGCAACAAGGAACAAATCCGACATGGTGGTGTCACTCTTCCTACAACACTTCGGTCTCTTTATGTGAATTCAGCACCATCAGCATTTGAAGAATGGAAAAACAGACTAAGGGGAGTGGATCTGTGAAATATTTCATGGATCTTTTCAGGGAAGATCCAGCATGCTCAGGGTAATACTGAAACATGCTTACTGCAGCATTAGCCCTTCTCCTTCTGTTAGTTGTGCAACACAAGTCTATCGTCCCAAGTTTTCCACAGAAAGTGACAGTTCCATTCACCTCCTAATACTGGAAAAAGGCGTGATGCTGTCCTGCTTCTGCATCTAATATGAACTAGAATGTTGATTTCTGCAAGAATAAAGTCTGTCTGGAAGATACACGTTGTCAAGCTCAAGTTTGTAGATTGTGCATGAATGGTTAAGTGTAAAAGGTTTAGATGTTCCAGAGGCAAAAACAAATGTTCAAATAGTCTTTTCCAGAATTAAATTTAGTGTATAATCAGAAATTAGTCTATCTAACATTATTTATGAGCTCTGGGTTAATGATATAGATGTGCAACAGTGTATAGCACTGCAGGTCTTATACTTGAAAAGGTCAGATCCATTTTCAGCATCTGATGACAAATTTCACTAAGCTTTAAGTTTTTACCTTATCTGAGGTGTAATCCAATTTTTCTTACTCCCCGTTGTACTTCAGGAAGAGGAACTTCAGGGCAGCAGAAAGGAGCGTTAATGGAACAGATAATTTGCAGGTGCCACAGTCAGAATTTTCAGAAAGAAAAGCTGAGAAATATTTAGGTATGGCATTGCAACATGTAGGCAAGAGATAAACTTCCAGGCAGATAGGAGTGAATGGCATTATGCAAATACTAAAGCAGTTGTTGTATCCAGCTCTCGGTTCTGGTTGCATTTTCACACAATCATTGGAATGCTGGTTGTAAGAGACCTCTGGAGGCCTCATCCTCAAGCTGAAGATTTATTCTCCCATGGCTATATTATTCTCCTGCTTAAGAACTTTCCTAGGGCCAAATCTGACCCCTTCAAGGTGCAACTTGTGGTCATTGCCACCTTGAACCTGAAAGAATCCAGATTCTATTTTTGACTTAACCACAGGGGGATTTTGAGTTGACTTATTCTTGCTTTTTTCAGCAGAGGAGATCAGCATGCATCTTGTTTTTGCAGTGTTACTGGAGTGTGAATCTTAAAAACTTCCAACATCAAATGATGTTGGACTTGAAATTCTAGCTGTTCTGCCCCTGGGTAGGGACAAAATTACATTTGATCATGTTGGATCCTGCTCAGCATCCCAGCACACGGACTGGGGAGGACCCACAGACACAACAGGGAGTGAAAGCATGACCAGACCTGTGGCTGGGAGCATCCACTGTGCCACCAGGTGGGATGGTCTTGTCCAATGTGACACACACCATTGGTGGATGTGCAGGCCAGTTCATGGAGCAAATGCAGTCCTGGATGCAGGGGGGACCTCTCTCAGGATCCCTCTGCAGTGCTGCCCATGGAGGGTTTGAGAGTCCTGCCTTGGAGCACTGGATCCTCTGGGCGTGAAAAAATTGATCTGTTGTGTGGATGTGGAGAAGGAAGAGTGGCAGGAGGCGACAAGAAACACCTCCAGCCTTCCCTTTGTCAAAATTGTCATGAAAGAGTAAGATAAAGCAATTAGAAAACATCCCAAGGAGGACACGGTGAAGGGCCTTGAGGGGAAGCTCTGTGAGGAATGGCTGAGGTCACTTGGTCTGTTCAGCCTGGAGGAGACTGTGGAGACACCTCACTGCAGCCACAGCACCAGCCTGCCAGAGATCAGGGAGCATTTGGACAGCACTCTGGGGCACATGGTGTGCCTGATGGATTCCGGTGGATTCCTGGGGATGGTGCTGTGCAGGATGGGAGCTGGACTCGATCCTTGTGGGTCCCTTCCAGCTCAGGCCATTTTACGATTGTGTGATTCTGCTGCGTTAGTTGAGACCCTTGAAGACCCTCATGGCCTATTCTTGGCCCCGTGTCATGCTGGCCTAGGACATGGACTCTTTGACACCTTGCAAGGATGCCACAGTTTGCCTTAGGCCAACTGTGTGTATTTGCAAGGTATGAGGTTTGGAATGGGGCTTCTTCACTTTCCTATTGCCAATTATATTTCTGAGTAATTTGAGGCTGGAAGCCAAATTACTGAGTCTGGTAAGGGAGCACAGTGTGGGAGAGGAGCAAGGGAAAACGTGGGGGTATATTTTTGAGATACCAATGGTAGGTGGATAGCTTCATTTGAGTTTTGCATGCAGGGAAATAAAGGGTTTTTTTGTCCAGAGCTTCCATACCAGCATACACTGAAAATTTTTGTTTTGAAAAGGCAGAGATTGGAGTAGCATACCAAGGATAAAATAACTTGTGCTAAAACCATGAATAAATCTCATCATCTGAGTGACACCAAGATGCAGGGCTAGGCTTGAAGGAAGAACATTTGCTCAAATGTCAGCAATTTTTTATAAAAATATTTTTAGATTTTTGAAGAAATTTATTTCTTTTACCATCGTATATTGTTTAAGGTGAATATTAGGCACTTTTTTTTTTTTTTAACTGTTTTGCTGGGGTGTGGGGGAAGGATGGGGTGACATAGCTGAAAACTCCACCTGTAGTTCTGCCTGGGAGAATTTGACATGGAATTTTTCACTGGGCAAGAGCTGACCTGATTTATGCAGTTCTTAGGAAGATTAGACAGCTGGACAAATATTGGGAAAAGATAAAAATAAACACATGTGTGAAATCTTAAAAACATTTGCCCTGGCTTACACTCATCTTCGTGCTTGTCGCCCACAAACATCTTGGCAAAGAGTTTATTATCAGGAGGGCTTGCTGAAAGAGCAATTTCTAGCTCTGTGCTGCAGAACAGTCAGCGACTGTGCTTGCAGTCAGGCTCGATAGAGAAACGAAGGCTGAGGGGAGATTTTCTCACTCTCTACCTGAAAGGAAATTGTAGACAGGTAGAAGTTTCTTCTCCCAAGGAACAAGCGATAAGACAAGAGGAAACAGCCTCAAATTGCACCCGAAGAGGTTTAGTTGGATGTTAGGAACAACTTCACTGAAACAGGGCTCAGGCATTCAAAGAGGCTGCCCAGGAAAGTGGCTGAGTCACGATCCCTGGAGGTATTTAAAATACACGTAGATGTGGCACCTGGGGACATGGTTTAATGGTGGGCTTGGCAGTGCTGTGGATTAATGATTAGACTTGATGACCTTAAAGAGCTTTTCCAAGCTTTGTGATGCTATGGATTCAGACACATTGTGCAACGTGGGGAGAGAGTGAGGTTCTGGGCCACAAGCAGCGTGTGTGTGTGGTCTGTCACAGGCAGCAACTCCAATAAGAAATGAATTAATGAAGATTATAACCTGATCTTTCCAAACAGAAAAAAAAAAAAAAAAGTTAGAGCTGCTAATTACTCCCATCCAAATGGGAATGCAGATACGTGGGCACAAATCCCACTTTTCTGAGACATTTCCATGTGTTTATGGATGTAAATGGAAGTCTGTACATCTTAAAAAAGCCTGGAAATCAGGCACCCACCAGGCAGGCTTCACTAATGAAGAGCTGTTACCCAGATCTTCCCACCCTGGGCGCAGGGAATTTTGTCCTCGTCTCACTCAGCAGCACTGCTGGTTCAAGCCTGACCTGAGGTGGTTTAAGGTGCACAGAGGAAATGCTGGAATTGGTTGATTCTGTTTCAGTGCCCGCTCTGCTTCAAGAACACGTGGCACGAGCACTGTGTAAAGCAAAAGCAAACTGCACAAAGGCTTCCATGGCCTCTGAACAAACTTCAGCAAAACACACTGCTCCCGTCAGCCTCCAAGCAGGAATAAATGGTGGAGTCTGTGTGTGGTCTCTGGCATCAGGTATGCCTGGCAGCGCTCTGTGTCTGCTTCTTCGAGGAGACACAGCTGATTTACCAGGGAGGCTCCTTGCTGAAAGGCTCAAATACGCTAATTCCTCTAGAGAGGGAAGCTGCAGGCCAGAATCAGTGCTGGGAATTCTTAATTTATTTACAAATAGCACAAATTTCTGATGACTGATTAGTATTGACCAAAAAACGAAGGACACAAACCAACACCTTTTGTCCTCCTTCCCTTCGATCATACAGTTATTAGGTCCACTTTCCTAGCCTCAGGCCTTCACCCCATGTCACAGTCACCCTGTTCTGATTTCTCTGGTGGCATTATCATTTCTCTTGAGGCTGTGTGTGGAACTGTATCTTGCTGATGCTCTTTGCTTGTTCATTTTCTCTGTCACCATTTGCTTCTCTAGGTTTTTTCTTTACTGTTCATTGCTTCTAGCTTATCTTCAAAGGGTTTTTTTAGTGTCCCCACTATGGTGAGGGTCACCTCTGTCCAGAGTCCCTCAGGAGGTCCCTGCATTGCTGTTTTCCCCATGGCCACAGTTCCTTCAGGGTGCATGGGTGTGGGTCACCGAGAGCTGCAGTCCCTCAGGGCTGCTCCTACAATGGCATGGGCCTCTCAGGGATGTCCCTACACTCACATGGATGTTCACAGCCTCAGCTCCTCAGGGTCTGGTTACCAAAACCAGAGTTAAAGATGATCTCAGTGCAGGGAATTTGGTCTTCTTGACTGCTTCAAAGCAGAATTTTCTATTTCCCTTTAGAAAATCAAATTGCTTTTACCAAAATAAAAGAAGAAAATGAAAGGATCTTCATATTACCTAGAGTATTAAAAGTAAAGAATATATGTTCAAAGCAAACCAACATTCAGAAACCACCAGGGTTGGTGTTTGCTAGAACACCTGGCACTGAAATGTGAATCAGCTCCCCTCCTCCCCGTGCCCCATTTTCCATTCAGACCTGTCCCCAGGCATCCATCCCAGCACCCTGCAGCCCCCAGTTTCATTTCTCACTGGGTTGGGTTGTGCTAGAGAAGAGCAAATTGCCTTTTGACAAATCTGTCTGCCCATGGGGGTGCTCCCAGGCTGCCCAGACAGTCTCTGGCCTTGTTTTCGCTCTGCCCCAGGGATGCTCTGCCCCGATCTGAGGGTGTGCCTTCTGTGCGTCCTTTGTTGCATTCCCTGTGTTAAGGTATTTTTCCTTCTCATCACTCTTTTAGCAGTGATACATGAGATTTCAAATAATCACGAGTCAGGTACTTGGGAGACCTCACAAGGCAATTTATTCACGTCAACAAATGACATGAAAGATATATTTGACAGAAATATCTGCAAAATGTTTTACCAAAATGCTACGAGTGGCACATGACTTTTATAGCTGCAATAAACTGCCTAAGTACCTCTAGAATATGTTCAGCCAGTGGCTGGAGTTGGGGGGCAGGTGAGGTAATATGCAAATTTTAAAATCAGCACCTTATCAGCTCTTAGAGAAGGCAGCATGTGCTGACAGCAGGCGTTTCCTGAGAGCTGTGAGGTCACCCCAGATGGCACAGGTTATGTAATGCTGCTGCCGTTCCTGCTGCAGGGGCCCTGAAGTGACACCCAACCTGCAGCCATGTGTGATACACACCTGGGGAGGGCTGTACAGACTCTGCTCACAAGTGGCTGGAGAAATGGGATGATCTGAGAACACAAATGTGATATTTGCAACACTTTTTTTTAAGAACTGGCTTTCCACGGAGGCTTTACGCTGATATTTAGCATTTGTTGTACTCCTACCAGGGAGCAGATTGAGGCTAACCAGAAACTGCCAGGGGTTTTGTTGTGATAAAATGTTTATTTGATCTTTACATTACCGTTAAACTTTGATATACCCCCTGCCTGCTGTGCAAATGTGATATTTCCTACCACTTTCATGAAGAGGTGTAAAGGGAGACAATGAACTAAGAAAAACTTGATGTATGAGGACATCTTATTGTGAGGCTGCTCAAACACTGCAGCATGTTACCCAGAGAAGCTGTGGATGCCCCATCCCTGGAAGTGTCCAAGGCCACGTTGGATGGGGCTTTGAGCAACCTGGGACAGTGGAAGGTGTCCCTGCCCATGCAGGGGGGTTGGAATGAGATGATCTGTAAGGTCACTTCCATCCCAAACCATTCTGTGATTCTATGATTCGATGATTTTTTTTTTTGGAAGCCACTGTTGCAGGCAGTGTTCGGAGTGGGTGTGATGACCTTGAAAATGGATTGAGTGCAGGGGCAGTGGCTGTCCAGTCCAACTGCAAGGGAGAGGCTGTGGGCCACGGACAACAGCGAGAAGTCCCAGAGGAGGCAGGGCATGAGCTATTTTGGGCTGGGTGGAGGCTGCACTGCTCAGAACGAGCTTGCTGCTTTCTGTGGGGTGTCTGTCCCATCTCCTGGGCAGGAATGCTTCACCCATAGCCTTGGCCTTTGCCCAGCCCAGAGGAACTCATTTAATATCTCACACCACTGGCTTGTTTTGAAGGCACTGAGTGCCCAGAAGCTCCCATCAGATCAGACTATAATCTTGAATCCTCAGGCCACATTTATTACTAAATCTCCAACTTCCTGAGTAGAAAATGATCCTTTTGCGCTTAATGCCTATATCTTACTCATTCTGCCCAGAATATGAGACACTTATTTAAAACAATGATGTCTGGGCTATGTTCCTAATCTCAGTGACAGCATTTTTGCCTCAAAATAGGGGTTTTTTTCTGTTTTAATTTTGGTAATATCTCAGCAATTAGATAATAAGCATCATCCAAAGTGCTGGCCTTGTTTCTGAAGTATACGGTCCATTTATAACTTAGATAAAGCATGTCTGAGGTCTATGCATTCTTTGAAATACTCTCTGGAGATCTGGATATGTTATACCCATCTACGAAACTGGTGGACATGTACCTCAGCTAGAGCTACTACTAATAAATCCAGGATTATTGTTAATAACTGTGTCATATGCATCCTGAACATGAGTTTACTTTTAGCTGTCTTATAAATAAATATAAAAAGGCTTTAACTTAATTAACCATTAACTTAACACTGCCAGGTCCTACCCCTTGGACCTAAACCACATCCCTTAGCACCACATCTGCTTACTTCTTGAACACTTCCAGGGACAGCAATTTTCTCCCTTCCCTGGGCAGAGCCTATTCCAATGCTTGACTGTCTTATCCATGAAGAAATTTTTCCTAGTATCTAATCTAAACCTCCCCATCTTTGTTTACGTGTAATGCCTGTTCCCTGTCCCTGGCAGAGCAGGGTTTGCAGTGCTGTTGGGACACATCTCACAGTGTTTCTGAGCTCAGCTATCTCTCTCCAGGAACAAGGATCTTTGTCCTCCCAGGCCTGGTGTAAAGTCCAGTGTGGTTAGAGTTACACGCTATGCCAAAATTTAAACCAGCAGAGAAGCAGGAAGCTAAGAGAGGAGCTGTCTGCCACCTTCTGAACTTGAGGAACGTAAGAATGCAGAAAGGCATAAATAAAGGGATGGGACCAAATGGAGAACACCAGTTTCTACTTCAGACACCTCCTAGTACGATGGGCCAGACTCTTCTTTGGTTGTGCTTCCTTACACCTCCTAGTACGATGGGCCAGACCCTTCTTTGGTTGTGCTTCCTTCTGCATTATGAAAGCAGTCGCTCCAAGGATCCTCTAGATTTTCTCCAGGGGACTTCTCTCTCCACCTGTATGAGACAGATTTCTGTAGAAAGCGTCATCATTGAAGGAATTCTTGGGAATGCTATGCGAAGACCCAGCAAGTGATTTGAAAACTCCTTGCGTTGGATTAAATGTACAGACCATGCTCTGCTGACAGAGCAGTCTAAGCGCAACAGGAGTCGAGCAGCTGGATATCCACAATTTTCATGGAGTAAGAATTGCAGATGCTGATCAATCTCATTATTCAAAGTGACTTTGTAAGAGTCCTGTTTTCTCTCTGTTTTTTCCTGTCTGTTCTGACCAGCATGAATACCCCCCTTCTCTATTTTGTATGTACATGATCAGTTGCTTGGAGATGGTGTGAGATCGTCTCAACTGGGGCGGCTTGTGGTGGACTTCTGAGGAAGCTGCTGCAAAGCACATGAAAGGAGGCTAAAGGCAGCTTTTAAGATTAAGATCAATGATTTCTCAACATTTCAAAACATACTTATTAAAAGAATACATACTTTGCTTGTCCAGGCTGGTTTCTGGGAATGGGTTGCGATGCTTTCTCCCTTATCTGCCTGGATTTTTCTGCATAGACAGTATGTCTGTCTTCAGTCAGAAGAAAGTGGCAGATTATTTAACATGCATCTAAAAAGTGCAACACTCATCTGTGATTCAAATTGGATAGCAGGTCGTAATATTCAGGGTTACAGAGAGGTCAAAAGGAGAGCAGTTGCTCAAAAAGGGGAGGTTTAATGTAATTTTTAACCATTATGTATACTGAAAGATGAGGACTGTGCTAGTCTACAGGACAAACGATTAAAGACCTCCTGAATTGTTCCTCTGTTATAAAGGAGTTGAACTTCATCTGACCTTTCCACCAGGAGCTAAAATCAGTCAGCTTTGCTGACTATATGCTCTTTTTTAAAACTCTTATAGAGAAAAAACAGAATTAAGGATGATCTCAGTGCGGGTTGCATGCAGAATTTGATACTCTTGACTGCTTCAAAGCAGAATTTTATATTTTGCCTTAGAAAAGAAAATTGATATTATTAAAATAGAAGAAGAAAGAGAAAAAGAAAGATATCTTCATGCTGCTTAGCATTAAAAATAAAATCTCTGGCATATGTTTAAAGCAAGCTAACATTCAGAAACCACTAGGGTTGATATTTGCTAGAATATCTGCAATTGAAATGTGAATCAGCTCTTTCAAGTACCTCCAGTTTGGTGCATTGTTGTGTATATATATCCTTCTTAATTATACTCTCTTTTCATTCAAAGGAGCCCTGCAAGTGCATGTCACACACACATGTGCAAATGTGTGACATCTTCCAGCAAAATCTGGGGACGTGGCAAAACTTATGAGGCAGGATTAACGTGGCTGAAAGCAAATACCACCAGTGTGGATGTTCATATCAGAGCTGATGGCCCTGGTCTCCCTTTGTAGTCAGTGGAGCGAAGCATTGCTGGAGTGTGATTCATCTCGTGCTGGAGCAGATGTCTGAAATGGGTCAGACACCTATTTCCGTCATTATCTGCAAAGGTTGCCTAGCTCAGAGACGCCTGAGGGGGTGAGATGAGCGTGAGTCAGCAGAGCACCCTCGCAGTGAAGGCAGCTGGCCACAGCCTGGCTGCGCTAGAAGGTCCAGCGAGGTGGTCACTGAGCCAGCTTTGAGCTGGGCTGGTGACCTCCCTGAGTCCTTTCCAACCTGAATTGCCCTGAGAACCTGCTCTCATTCAGCACTTGTGAGATTGCACCCAGAGTATGACGTCCTGTTTTGGGCTCCCTGTTCCAGTCTGGTTTTTAGATGTCAGTATTGGTTATCCCTCCCCAATTCAAACAGTCCTCCAAAGGAGCTGAACACAGATTATTCCAGTGATTTTGTAACAGTGCAGCCTCAGTTTCAGTGGCACAGACAAGGAGGCTGTGATGTATGGGATGGGTGTGAGGCAAACAGGGAAGAAAGATGTGACATTTTACCACTGATGCTGACATCTCATGGTGTTCAAACCTCTGTTCTGATCTCCTGGTCTGGAAACAACGAACCATTTACCCTTGAGTCTTCTGTCTAAAATGAAGCTACCCAAAGGAAGCAGTTGGATGCAAAGTCCCAGCCAGCCTGACCGTATCTGAGGTCTGAAGTTACAAAATCCCCACACTGCTGCACACACAGGACCCTCCCCGCCCGCTGCTGTTGGCCAAGCAGGTCCGTGTTTCCTGTTACCTAAACATGCTGGCTTGCCATGGCAACCACTCATCGCTCAGAGTGTTTTAAAGCTGCTAAGGAAATGTTCCCATTTACGAGCTGTCACGCTTTTAGGAAAGGCAGAATACAGTAATGAAGTGATGAGCCCCATTGCTTGCCCCAGCTGAACCTGACTGTGAGGTTCAGAGGCTTACAGCCAGGTTGATTTTGAGGCTGAGGTCAGTTTAAGCATAGTTCTATACTGTGGGTTAGGGCAGCAGTTCAAGTTCCATTTTTATCACTTGTTTCTATTATCAGCCCCATGTGTTTAGTGTGTTGTTAAAGTCCAAATTTCTGTAGACAAGTAATGAGTTGGGAGCCATAGTTCAGTTGTTCTAAGGAAACAAACCAAACTGTCCTTTTCCAGATATTGTAAAAAGATAACTTAAAGGTGATCAAAGAGGTTAGTTCTCACTGATTTCCTTTAATAGAAAACTCGTTCTCTCTTTCTCGGCTTAATATTTTTGTTCCTTCTTTTAAAATCTTTATACATCGTCCTCATAAATGGCATAAACAAACAAATAAGCCTCAAAAAACAAATGGCAAAATTCAAATAACCAAGAAGTATCTTAAAAAATAGAATTGTCAATGTTTTATTTAGAGTATGATTTTCATTATTTTAATCCTGCTTAATGAGGATACACTGTATTTGGGAAGGACTGAGTCATGTGTGCTGGTTATTCAGAGTTAATCTCCAAACTCTGAAGCAGCAGAGCTCTGAGTAATTTGTGTGCCAGTGGCACTTTCATTAGTGAATTTCACATTACCAGGGTTTTGCAATCTTCATCTCATAAAGAGGACAGGAAAAACAAAACAAGTCCTCAAGCATCTGAAACAAGATAAAACAAATGACCTTCTACAAAAATGTTATTTCCCTGTTCTCCCATGAATGCTGTTACCCATACTTAAGAGGACGCAGCAATAAGGACATGAAATGTACCTAGGATCTCTTGCTTTGTTTATGACAAGCGAAGAACATGATGAGACCTGCAGCCATCTCTTTTATCCTGCAGGCACTCCCTGTTCCACGACACAGTTTGTGAGCTTCAGAAGATGGCAAAGCAGAGAGCTAAAACCTTGCCTGAGGCCATGGGGACCGGGGCAGGGCAGAGAAGCCAAACCTGCAGCCAACCTCTGTATTGGGTAACAGAGGAGCTGTGAGGTCAGGGCAGGAGAACCTGAATTTGGGTGAGCTGCCATCCAAAAACACCCCACTGGGGCTCGGCAGGAGGAAGGGCACTTCTGCTGTTTCTGCTGTCACCAGAACATTCCCTGCCAGTTTTTGGTCTATGTTGGTAACCACCATCACCCTCTCTCCTGCTGCTCCTCCCATCCAGTGGCAATGGGCCCTGTGCCGTGCAGGACGCCCTGTGCCTGGGCACCCTGGGCTTTGGCCCAGAGCTGAACTGCCTCGAACTGTGCCACTGTGAGTTACAGCTCACAGCTTCCTCTTCCCATCGATTCTCCTGAGTGTAGTAGGGAACCTGCACCAAATATCCTCCTCCTGTGAGAAGAGGAGATCATCAAGGGGTTGTTCAAGCAAGGGCTTTGTCGTTTGCTGCAAGCTGAGCCATCCCTGGAAGTGTTCAAGGCCAGATTGGATGTGACTGTGAGCAGGCTTGTAGGAGGTGTCCCTGTCCACAGCAGGGATCTGGAATTAGGTGATCTTTCAGGTCCCTTCCAACCCAAGCCGTTCCATGACTTTATGATAGATTCAGAGGCTGGAGCAGCCACATCTTTGGTAGGGGGCACCTTCATAGCAACAACAGTGAAACAGCCAATATAATAATAATACCTGCTTGGAAATTTGCCCTTGTTGTGTAGTGTAAGAAGGTTTTTAAAGAGGTGGACATAACAGAAGAGACTAAACACAGAGTTTATGCTATTCACCCACTTGGTGCATAACCTGTGTTCAAGTGCCAGCTTAGATTGCAGCTGCTGACATCTGCTGAGTTTGGGAGTTCTTATGAAATTTTCAGACTGTCACTGAGTGATACAAATAGCTGGATGAAATTTTGCATACAGGTCATGGTTATGTAAATTACAGAGGTTTTATCAGTTGTTCAGACTCTGCTTCTAGGATGGAAGAGAAAGAAATAACAGACTTTCTGGAACAGTCAGAATAATGGGTCAAATATGATCTGATGTGATGATATTGCCTAGCTGGGATGGGATTTGAGTCTCCTTTTTAGAGGCTCCAAGGTTTAACGAGTCACTGCGGAAGGGTCCAGTGAGAGGCAAGAGCTGTAGCACTTTGTATATAGCCATAAATGAAGAGTAGAGAATAGTTTCTGGAACATAAGAATTTGATCTTTAATTATAGCTTCCACCACTCACTTGCTCTGTGACTGGACGAAAGGTCTGCAAGGCAGAAATCATTACCCAGCACATTACTAACTCCAAGGCTCACTCAACAAGTCCACATCAAATCTTATCTTCAGGACCAGGGCACATGTCAAGGATATAATCAACAGGACCTTATCCCCTGCCTATTGCAAGCTCTAGACAGAGGCTGAGCTCTCCACTGTGCATGCCCAGGCAAGGAGCTGGCATCTAACCACATGGTTGTTTTCTTGGAGGAAGGCAATTATATTTGCCATAATGTGTATGGCATAATTGGCTGCTGTTGCCAATGGTCTTGCAAGAGTCTATTGTGTGGTTAAAGCACAAAGAGTCTTGCTGTCTTCATGTCCTCCTAATAATGCCAAGGATATTAACTTGACTAACAAAATGCTCAATATATTAAAACAAACTTCTCTCTGACAAGGTAAAGTAAATGATGTGTCACGATGAGTCCTTGCACTAAGAAACACATCTGAGCCTGTAGAAACCTGCTGCAGCTCTCCTGTTGGACAGATGAAGATAAGGAGACCTTGCAAATGCTTCTGGTAGGGCACTGGTTTGTCAGGCTGCCCCAGCCACTGCACACATAAAAAGCTGATTTTTCCCCCTATGCTACCAAAGACCAGGAAATTATCAGATGCATTTCAATGCAGGTCTGAAATCTGGTACTGGATTCCAGAGGCCAGGATGGTAACAATCTAGTTTCTCACTTCTCAGCACAAGCTTATCAAATGAAAACCACAGCAGCAGCAGCAGCAGCAGTATTGGAACTCCACATCCCTGGAACAGACTGTGTTCATACAAACTGACATGGAATCTGGCTTACAGAGATCCTGATGAAATGAAAGGAGAGCTCCTCATCCATCCATCCATCCATCATCCATCCATCCTTCAGGATTTGTCCCTCTTTTTTTCTTTCAGCCCCATTTCTCACACAGCATTTGATGGAAGACCTAAGTCACTGCCTAAGCTAAGGTCTGTACCCTCCAGGCCTGGGTTCAATTTGTCAGTGATTGCTTTAGAAAACTGGATGCATTTTTCTGAGCTGGTTTTAGTCAGACACCAAGCAGCTATTTATTACTTTGGAGAGATGTTGTACATTGTCCAGCTCTCAGGAAAAACTTTATTTGGTTTTGATTGCCACATACTAAGAAAAAAAAAGAAGAGTTCTTTCCCTCAGCAAACTGTGAACACTTAAATGGAATAGTTCTGGATTTTGCAAGGGGAATGCTTGCTGGAAGGAAAGAACAGCCCTCTGGTTTCACTTAGCAAGCTATGAGGTTTGCGCAATATTGAGACCTCCGTTGAAAACAGAGTCGATTAATTACACTGTGCTCTGGAATGGTCTGTGTGGATTCGCAGCTTACCCACGTACGTACGTACGGTGCTGAGCAGTGCTTGGAGAGCACCACGTGAGGATGCATCGCTAACTGAAGAAATAAAGCTCCTAGGAACATAATGGTGCTCCTGAGCATTGCAAATTTTATTGCCACCTGACAGCTGACTGCCTGTCCTGGTGCCTAAATTCCTAGGTAGGAGCCATAGCTTTTTAGCCCAATTGGGATCCTGTTCCCATTGCATTTTAAGGATTAAGAGCAGTTCAACAGCAATTGGTAAGTGCACTCCTTCACCTGAGTAAGTGGTTGCTTCTCCCTTTTTGACTCCAATCAGCCTGAAGAAGGATTCACCCAAAAGTTTTATTCCTCCCATTCTCTGTGAGTGCAGAGGGAAAGGGCAGAGAATGGGAGGACAGCAAACCCTCCCAAGCTGCTTCTCTTCTTGATGAACACACACTGGGGCACAGAAATTATTCAGGACTGGAGTAAACTCAATTGCTAGGCAATGATTAGGCATAATGCAGGGTGATCAAGACTTTTTTCTACTGCGCCCACTGTCCAGTTTGGGCAAAGTAGAGATGGCCTTCAAATCAGTGCCTAGAGTTCCTGATTGCTTTGTTCCAGGCCATCAAGGATATCTAAGCCATAGGGAACAGCAGTCTCAGATTTTTTGGTGTTTGGGCTGGTTGGATATGGTCCAACTGAAGTGGGGTGCATCCTTTCATCTGTGTGATACTCGTTCCTGACACTGACACTACACCTTAAGAAACCAAGTTTGGGACTATCTTGATATTAATCTCTGCATGACTCTCTTTTTTTTGAAGAAAATTGCTTTTATGTGAGGATGAACTCTTCAGAATTATGCCCTTCTTTGCATTTATATGGCTATCAGATACAACTAGACCTCGTAATGCCAAGGATTTAGACTGATGATGGTGTGAAGAGTTGGGTAGAAAAAACATAAAGCAGCTGGTATCTTTTAGAAGTGGAAACATTAATGCTTAGAAATCTTGGGAAACATTCAAGATCTCCATAAAGTAAGGGAGTATGAGAAAAAACAGAAACTTTTTGCTGAAACGAAAGAGAAAAAGACATTTTGGATGACACATAATTCTGTAGAACTAACATTCACAAGAACATTTCCCTTATCGATTTGCACTAGGAGTTGTGATATGAAACTTTCATTTTTCAAGACAATTAGGCATTATGAATCCAAGTGAGTCAATGGAGCTGAAATCCTGTTTTTTCTTGAAACAGAATGAAATTTCTTTGAGATCAGGAGAGGCTAGGATTTCTGCCTGGGACTACAGTTTCTGCTGTAAACAACCAACAGACAAGCAAATGGTAAGAATGTGAGCAGTTCAGCTGTTATCTGAGCTTTGCCTAGTTAAAAAGGTAACTGATCTCATCCCTTTATGGTATCACTGGCAATTTTTGCATTGAAAGCTAAAATTACATACCCAGATGGGGCTGTTAGTTTAGGAGAAATATAGCAAGGATTCTACTTAGATACAGCCTTGGATTTGCCTTGACTGAATTACAGCTATTTACATTTCCTCTATAAGAGTATTTGGCAGAATGAGTTAACTGTGGAATTGTTTGCTGACTTTTAACCAATGATTACAAATCATGCACATAAAGTCATTTTTTAGCTCACAGTCATGAATCTCACACAGGAAATATGAACCTGAGAACAACTATTACACAGTCAGAGATCACAAATATGCTGTTTGATGTGGGCCCCCAATCTGAGATTGTGTTTATTGAATACAAAAAATCACTCACCTTTAAAAGAGCTACAGGAAAGAGCTATTTGTGAAGAAAATATGTGAAATATTATTATTATTATTATTCCTACTGCTTCTACTACTACTGAATCAAATTTTGTAAAAGTCACAAGAAGTTTTCTTTCTGTCCCCAAATTTCCAGAAGTGCTTCATCAAATCCTCGTCTTTTCACTATTATGATTGTATGGAAAGTTGAACTCTGATTTCTGGTATTCCAGAGCAAAGTCACACAGCTTGTTATCTTCTAAACCCAGTAATCTCTGATCTCTGCATGAACTGTTGATTTCCGTGATTTAGCATTTGCCTTAAATTGAACACTGATGTTATCAGCAAACTGCTGCAGCAGGGTTTATCTCTTTTTGCAGCAGCCATGCAATTTATCAGGCAGCTGTCAGGCACAAAGGGAATACACAGACCTACAGATAAACACAGGATCACAGAAAATAAAAGGCCATATCCATGCCCGTGCACAGCTTTCCCTGCAGTGCTGTGTAGCTCTGCAGGTATCTACATCCCTGGTTGATAAAGCACATAGATTTTTATATATTATGGATTTCAGTGGAATTTAACAGAGCAGCTAAGTCCGGTTGCTGAATAAAGAATATTTAAGTGATTTGCATTCCTAGGAAAGGGCAAAGCAGCTGGTGCAGGGTCTGGAGAACAACTCTGATGAGGAGCAGCTGAGGGAGCAGAGGGTGAGGAAAGCTCAGGGGTTATTATTGCTCTCTACAACTGCCTGAAAGGAGGTGGTAGCCAGGTGTGGCTCAGTCTCTTCTCCCAAGTAACAAGTGGTGAAAAGAAATGGACCCAAGTTGCTCCAGGTGAGGCATTGATTGGATATTAGGAAAAATTTCTTCACTGGAAGTGTTGCCAAGGATATGAACACTTGAGAAGCAGTTGAGTCACCATTCCTAGAGGTATTTAAATGATATGTAGATGCGGCACCTGGGGACATGGTTTAGTGGTGAACTTGTCAGTGCTGAGTTAACTGTTGGACTCGATGATCTTAGAGGTCTTTTCCAATCTAAATGATTCTGTGATTCTGTGATTGATTCCATGCTATTGATTGCCTGGTTGGTTATATTTCAGTGC
This sequence comes from Origma solitaria, assembly GCA_013397895.1. NCBI lineage: Eukaryota > Metazoa > Chordata > Aves > Passeriformes > Acanthizidae > Origma > Origma solitaria. The sequence continues at coordinate 1,580,498 of VZRL01006030.1, forward strand.
TAATGGACAGATAAGTGATAGTATTTTTGTTTTAGTGTTTTCTCTTTCAGAGATGATTGTACAATATACATGGAAATTAACCTCTGCAACAAATTTAAGTTTCTTAAAATAATTGCACTCCTAAAAATAAAAAAGGAAAATCTCAATTTATTTCTAGATCTCAGTCACAGAATAAAACTACAGACTTAAGAGTGGGTGGTTCCATCTTCCTGAAGTATTTAAAAGTATGAAAGAGAATTTGGACTTGGAAACATTTAGATTAATAGTTACCAATTTCCCAAAGCCACATACTTATGGTAACTTGCACAGACTCCTAAAGCTCTTGGAAGAGAAAAAGAGAGGACATGGTAGTTTGATCAACAACACATAGACCTTTGGTAGCTCAGCCTAGATTTGAAGCTGTATTTCCTTCTGGGGCAGTAAGTGGCCAACCCACCTCACCAGCCCAGGGTCCTTGTTCTGTGCTGCTGTCCCTTGCAGCAGGGAGGTAGGAGCTGCTGAGGTGTTTTATGATTCCAGGGGCTATCCCTAGTTTGTAGCTGCCTTTTCCATGCAGGGACCATAAGCAGAAGGGCCTGGCAGCAGCACCTCTCCTGAGTGACAGAGCACAGAACAGACAAACGTGCCATTTCTTGCCCTTACTTGGGAGGCAATTTCTTGGCAGAAGCTCTTGGTAGGCTGTTGATTGTAGCATGGTCCTTTGGGTAACAGAAGCCTGGGAGAAATTTACTCCTACTGGGTGCAGGAGGAGGAGCAAAGGAAAAGTGAGCAAGGTGAGAGTGGAAACGACACATTTGCTCACTGCTAAACTCCACCTGCCAGAGAGTGGCTGGTGCAGATCGCCTTTTCATCCTGCAAAAAGCTGTAATTGTGCCATAGTAGAACTTCTGCTATCTGAGTTGTAAGTACAGAAAAGAATTTTTGTCAATCAGTCTTTTAACATCAGTGTTTGTCCTACATAAATGACTGCAGTACAGATGGAGAGGAGCTTCTGGGAGGGTCTGTGCAGAAGACAAGTAATTACTTAGAGACAGGCTATCCCTGTGCATGTTGGAACTCACTGCCGTGCCACGATGGTATTTTAGACAATTACAACACAGGATTGTACATTTTTGCACACATATATTTGCTTGACAAAATAAGCCTTTATTCACACATGATGGGTAATTGCTTGTCCAAGCACCTCATACAACTGCACGCATGCTGGGTGCAGGCAGTGGAGGCAAGGAGGCCCTTGCATAAAAACAAGGGATCCCAGAAACATGCTGAATGAATTTCAACTGAACACGCTGTCCTATAATTGTACTCCCAGCAGCGTGTGTGTGGAGTTCCTGAAAAAGCTCTTGGGAGGGAGGGGAAGAAGAACAAAACAATATCAAAGAAGAGCCATGTGGTGTTGATGGGCTTGGAAAAACCATCTTGCTAATTGTTTGCAGGACGCATTCCAGGTTACTGCAAGCCAAGAGGCTCCAGGGTTTGTTGGGCTGAACTGAAAATTACAGTGCTTTCTCCTGTCCTTGTCTTGACTGATGGTAGTCTCACAGCCCCTTGGGCACTCACAGGAATTAGGATTTGGTGTATCCCTCTGTAGGGTGTGCTGCTGGTGGGGCTTTGATCAGAGTTCAGCCTTTGTTGTTGAAAGGATACATTTAATCTCAGCAGATTCAAAACGGAGATGGGCTGTTCAATGCCATTGCCACAGGACTTGTCTCCCCTCCCATTCCCCCAACAAAAGACGAACAAAAGCAAATGACCAGCCAAATTATGTTTTGTTTCCACCGAGTAGACTGTTATGAGTTGCTCGTATATTCATTATTACCAAGTCTGAAAGGCATCATGCTGGGCTGATTTCAGAGCTGTTCCCTAGTAGCAGTATTTTTTAATGTGAGTATCAAAGCTGTCTTTCAATTACGGCCCATGACCTTAGAAAAATACTTAGCATCGTACATCTGAAGTTCATGCCACTAAGCCTTGTAATTGAAACAAGCCCAGTAAATATTCAGGAATGAATAGTGAGAACCTGCCTATCCTTCTGTGTAAATCACCCTGGTATATATGCTCGGTGCTAAGTGCTTTCTTCTGTCACCAGTGCTGTTGGGCTTTGTCCACAGCTGGCTCCTTGCTAGCAGTATTTCAGATATTGCATTATTTCAGAATCTTTCAAGTCAGAACAACCAGGTTCAAGGACTAGATGTCAGTGAAGGAAGAAAGGCATTAGCCAGCCTTGTTCTGCAGTGCTGGACGGAGATTAGGTGCAATGGCAGGTTCCAGGTCAGCTTTTTGTGACTTACCCTGTTTGGTCAGTGCTGTCATAGCAGGGGATCCTGCAGCCCTGCAGGCTGGGAGGTGGAATCCTGGTGTAGCAAGACCAAACACCAAAGTGATGGTGCAGATCTGGGAGATCCCAGATGTTTTACCAGGTGAGAGGAATTACGCTTCTGGGTACGTCCTTACCACACGTCTTTTCAATTCTCTTGCGCACTGGGAGCTATTTATGAAATGCTTCTTGCTGCCCCTTATTCCTGCCCTTTCTGCCTCCTCTTGAAGTTCACTTTCCTCAAATGAAGCAGTGCTCCAACACCAGTGTGGGAGTGAAGGGAATTTATGCTTTCCAGGATGCCCCTGGCATGGCATGTACACATGGAATTTGTGAGTCCCTTTGCCTTTGGTGTTCCTGGGAACTTTTCTGGCCACGTCTTCAGGCTGACAGCGCAGATACCACAGTTAGGATATAATGGATTAATCATACTGAATAAATGCTTTAGCTGTTGAGCTGGCACATAGTGACAGACCCAAGAAATAACTCTTCATTTCATCAGGTAGACAGACACTTTGATGGATGGGGACTACAAGGTAATTCACTGAGGTTAATGGACTGTTATGGCAGAGACTGACAAAACGAAGACTTCATTCACCATTTAAACTGGGTCCTGGGGATACTTGTATTTGGTGCCAGGTGGGAGCTGGAATTAGCTTCCTGCAGAGTAATTGGCAGATGTCTGTTAGCTGAGAATGGCAGTGCATTCCAGCAGACACATGTTCCCACTGATTTTGGTAGCTCCCAGCAGGTCAAGGTGTGAGCAGTATGTAGTTTATCAGGTCACTGCCAGGTCACACTTTCCTCCAGTTTCCTGTGTGCTGCTGAATGCCTTTCTAAGATTCTGGATAGGGTGGGCACCCCTAGCAGGTGACACAAAACTGCAGATGAGTAAAAGCTGAGAGCCCAAGACAGCCTTGTCCTGTTATTTGGGGTACATTAGGCAAAGGCTGTTCCAGATCCACAAGGAAAGCACGTGTTACTCCAAACCACAGGTTTCTCTGGTATTAACAAGTGTTCAGATTTGAGGCTCCACCGTAGAATTTTTTCTAATATTTCTGTCAGGGCACATACAGTAACTAAAGCACTGGGTGTGTGTGTTCAGCTACCTGTTGGCCCAACCCATTCCCTGGAGACCCTAAGGGGACCTCAGACAGTAATCAGCCTCAGTCAGCCCCACTGAGATGGGTTTCTGTTATGCAAAGGAGGTATCACAGCCTGACCCTCACACCCTGTCATTAAAATTCCTCCAGAGCTCCAGCCAAATCAGGGGCAGATTCCAAGTCCTGAGGGTGAGGTCATGTCTGCAATGAGCCCATGACAATAATTGCCATTATATGGCCCTATTTATTCTCTGGAGACAAATTAATGTTGCTGCAGAATGAAGCCACAAGCAATAGAGATGGGCATCTATTTGTGGCTTTATGGTTTTTTTAACTGTAAGTTGTTAATCTGTTGTTTCGCATTGCCTGGGTCCATCACACTGGTAATAGGTCATGGATTGCTGAGTTCTAGTTAATCAGTACTGATGTAAAAAATTATGTTTTTAAATAAATACAAAGAAGAGCTGAAGAGACTGAGTACTTGCATCCAGCTTGTGTCTATGTCAGTATAGTTTGCAGCTGGCTTTTCCAGTGTTGCTGTCCTTCCACATTTTGTTTTCAGAAGGCTTGTAAATTGTTATCTTCAATAGCATAAGGGCTTGAAAAGTACCTGACCAGGATTTTACAGAGGTCAGCTGTGTATCTGTGTACTTGGGGTTGGAGGCAGAACAGGTTTTGGGCTTAGGCCTGGCTCTAGCATAAGCTCTTTGTTTTTGTACTTTTGTTGTCTCCTGTGTAAATTTACTCTTCTTCTTCATTGTTGTTTATATCTACAAGGATTGTTATTCTGCATAAATAAACTTGTGTGCTCCTGTTTAACTTGAGTAATATGAGTTTAACAGTGGATCACATCCAGGAAATGTGCTGACTTTTTAGCATTCATGTATTTTGTTTTGAAGATTGTACTTTCTGCATCACCCATGCATGGAGCTCAGGAGTGTTCTACCCCCTTAGCTGGGTTTTCCTTCTTTGCTACCTTCTCTGTCCTGCAGGGAAGGAATGGAGTTTTAAAGATTACTCATTTACAGTTTCTGTAGGTTCAACATCCTTGTTGCTTTCCTGTGTGCTTCCTTTCTACTAGTAGACAACACTTTGCAGAGGGGGTGGTTAAGTTTTCTGTATATATGTGGCCATAGGTCTACTCTCAGTGACAATTCTTCATTTTTTTACACTAAAATTTACAAAGGTCTGTCAGCAGAATGCCTTTTAAATACACTACCGAAGCACAGGGTAAAGAAATCTGGGACAAGAGTGTATTAGTAAAAACTTATCATTAGGAGATGAGACCTAAATAGAAAATAGAATTGCACCAGCATTATGTACCCTAGGTTTTTATCCAGCCATTTTTGCCAGTTTCTCTGTATTAGTCAGTGTAAAAAAGAAAAAAATTGCTTCTTTCAGGACATTTAAAACAATTTGCCAAGTGTGATCCCCTTTATTCCAGCAGGAAGTAGAATTAGCTCCAGGTATTTCTATGCAGTGAGTCTGGTCAAAGGAGGGCATCTCTCTCCCTAGATCCTAGCTTGCTTCTCTGTTTGTTAGGGGGCTGAGTTGAGGAAGTGATTTAAAACAGTAGATGACTTAAAAATTAATATTCTTTCATGATGTATAAACACCTGCTCCCCCCAGCAAGGAATTAGCAAGAAATGCTAATGAGGAATTTAGAGGAGGTTTTAACATAGATCACAGCACTCACACTGAAGTGCTCCACTTGGTTCTTGGCTCTGCATAGTTACTCAGTGTCCAGGTTTTTGTACTGAAAGAGAAACTTATGGCTTTCTTGCTTTATTCATTCCTCTTTCACACAATACTCCTTGAGCTGGCTCTGAAGATAAATTCTTCTTAAGCCTTCAGACATAAATCAGAATTGGGGATGATGTGCACTCAGAAAATGTCAGCTGTCCATAGCTTGTGTTTGCAGCCTTAGCAGCAGTGAACTGCTTGCTGCAAATTCAGAGAAAGCCTCTGTTTCCCGCTGCAAATTCTTTCCCTGGGCAATTACCGATCCATGGAAACACTGCGCGTGATGCACCAAGAGTTAAAATTTTTAATTTAATTTTATGTGAGTCTGTGCTTTGTTGCCATCCTTTGTCTGACAATTACTGTGCAGTGCACAGGCAGCACTTGCAATGCCGTTTGTGCCACTGCATTCGTTAGCGTGTGCCATTCTGGTAAAGCACAGTTTGTGCAAAATGTTTAGCAACAGACATGGCCTGAGCCTCGAGTCGGTGTGATATCTGCACTTCAGATTCCTGAGGATTTGCTGTGTTTAGCTCCGGGCTTGGATTCACAGCACCTTTACACAAGAGAAAAAAAGAGGGTTTAGTTTGATCAGTCTCACAGCTCAGGTGTGTGCTTGGCAGTAACACCCACAGGTGTAGATGTGCCCAGATATCAACGGGATCGGGTCTGAGGGCAGTGTGGGAATGGGGCAATGGCCATTTCAGATATCAATGGGATGGGGTCTGAGGGCAGTGTGGGAATGGGGCAATGGACATTTCAGATATCAGTGGGATGGGGTCTGAGGGCAGTGTGGGAATGGGGAAATGAAATTTCAGATATCAATGGGATCAGGTCTGAGGGCAGCGTGGGAATGGGGCAATGGCCATTTCAGACATCTGGGCAGGGGAGGGCATCAGTGGCTGAGGAGCTGTGTAGGTGAGGTGTGAGCTGACCACAAGCCACACAGATCCTTTGAAATAATGAAACAGTGAGCACTGCCTGAAGTGTTTGTGTGCCTGCTCCATCACTGCTGCCTGTTTCCACACTGCCACAGGTTGTTTTCTTATGCTGGACTGTCGCCTCCATAGATTATTGCCCCAAATTTTCCCATGGGAAATTTTCACACAGCAAGATGCCAGAGGTGTTTGTACTTTTTAAGAACAGGGGCAAGGTTCCCTAAGAGTTCTCCAGAAATCACATCAAGGAACACTCCTCAGGCTCTGCTCTTCTAAGCATATCCGCCCCTTCCACATACTGCATCCTTCTGAAATCTGAGGGTCACTTCTCAGCTCAGGAGGTCAGTTTGCCCAGATCCAGTCAGAGCCATTCCTAGTTTGTATTTATTTAAAACTGCTGTAACTAATCACTGCAGCTTTCTTTCCATTAGTCACTGACTTTAAAAGTAGACATTTGGTGCATCTGGATTTGTTCCAAGACACATATTTCTGGCTTTTTAGATAGAATAATCTTCTCCATTTGTATAATATTTTAGAGAAGCAGTATAATTAATTATTCTTTATCTTGATCAATATGTCATCAAAGTGAAATCATACCCATCCTTCACCTCATTCTTAGGAGATTTTTTTCCATCTAAGAATCCACAACAGAATAATTACTTTTTCAACTAAAATAAATATTGCCCAGCTCAAGATCCTCTTCTAAGACCAAGATTATCTAAAGATTTTCCAGTACAGTTCTCCAGAGAAAAAGGCCTCAGATTTTGCTGGTCAGAGGAATGGATGGTGTGACTGAGCCAGTAGCTCACTGACTCCTGTGTGTTTTGCATGAAAATCACAAATATACCACTTGATTTATGTTCTCCTTTTGCAAATTGTGTTCCAACTGGCTTTAGCAAAGGATGCTAGACAAATTTCTAATGGATCAAAATACTTTGGCTCCAGGAAACCATCAGCTGATCTGAAGTGCAGGCGTGGCTGGAGGAGAGAGTGGAAAGTTGATCAAAATATTTGAAAAATGTGATACTGAAAAAGGAGACTGGGGTCTGCTCACTCTGAAATTTTTATTGTTGTGAAAAACTGTATTTCCCTTTTTGTCACCATTTGAACTGTGATGGCAATCCAACTTCTCCATCAGCTGTTTGCCCAGTTAATAGGAGTATCAATTTGTAGTATCAATTGCAGTATCAATTTGGACATAAATTTGAGACTTAGGTTGTTCAATCTGAATATTTATCACTTTAAGAAGTTTGGAAATGACCACCCATGGTTAAAAGAGAGAGGTGTAGAACTGGCTGAAAAAAGGTGTTTTCTTGAATTGAGTGCGGCTCTGGGTGCAGCTGGGAAGGACTGGAGAAGGAGATGCAGCAGAATGAATCATTCTGCTTGGAAGGGAAAGTATAAAAAGTTACAGAATACAGAGACATAAAAGGTAGGACTCCACAAGAAAATGTTACCAAGCTGTCCTGGGCACGCATCTGCCAGATTGCCTGCTGGGACTGGGGCTTACAGGGACTGGAGTCTGCTGTCGTTGGTGTTTGCTCCAAATCACAGACTCCTTTTCCTTTTGCTTGCACTACCTGTACAGGGCAGTTATTTGAGGAAGGGGATTGGCTTCTCTTTGTACTGCTGTCCATGGGAACTCCTTGTTGCAAGACACCCTCGAGACACATCACCTGTCTAAACCTCTTAGGTTCAAATCTTTTGCAGATCTCTTCTCGTGACATGTGTGAAGTATTGTAGGACAGAGCTGGAAAATCTCTCCTTGCACCACTGCCTCTGTGTCTGCACTGTTGTGCAAGGGGAGCTTCGGTGCACCGTGGCAATTCTTGTCTGCAGGACAGGAGCTGTGAAATAGGTAGGTACAGCTAGGTACAGCTCCCTTGGTCACCTTCACCAGAAAAAAAAAAAAAAAAAGAGGATGTGGGCTCAGTGTGCATCTGTGGTGGATTATGCGCAGCCACACACAGATGAAGACAACAGGACCCAAAAAGCTCTGCTCCCCTGGGATGAGCAGCAGCTCTAAGGGGACACCAGGACAGTGTGATGAGCTTGGGTTGGGCTGTCTTTGACTCAACCAGTGCATTTCCCATTGTCACTGAAAGTATGCCCCAAGGCACCGGTGGCTGTAGGAACCTTCGCTGGAGTGTCCTGGCCTTTCTGCTGCAGGGCCCTGGTTGAGGCTGATGGGCTGTGATGGCAGAGCATGGCTGACAGCCTGGCCCTTGGGGTGTGACACTCTGCTTGGGCTGGGTTTTGAAAAGATTATGCCTTCCAGCAGTTCTTTGAACCCTGTGGTTGGAAGTGATGAATGGATGGTCAGTGAAAAGACCTAGAAATAAGCCACTGATTCAATTATGAATGAAATTGGCCTAGCTGGCACTATTAAAATAAATATTTTGCCTTATATTGACTAGGGAAGGGAATGATTTTACAGCTGTGTCCACAGCCAGGGTGATGTAAGAGCCCAGGGACATTTCTGATGCAAGAGAATTCAATTGAAGTCAAGCAAAAGCTGTTGCTGAATGTTCTTGGTGATGAAATACCCTTACTCTGAAGAAGTCCTTTACTTTTAGATGATCTAATAAAGTACTGGAGAACACATCCCAGAGGAATCTGCTGTAGCTTTTCAGATCTCAGTCAACTGCTTCCCTCCCTGGCCCACTTCTTACGTGTTCTTTTAATTTTATTGTTATTATTGCCATATTATTACACGTTTCCTATAACTTCCTGCACTGTCATTAAGTGTCCCATTTAGGCAATGGTAGTTTCCCTCTGCACAGCGCATGCTTCATCTCCTTGGAACAGTAAAGTGTTTTTCTGGGATGGCATTTGAGCAGCCTGACTGATCTTCAGGTGAGCACAATGGTGTGAATAAGGTGTTTGTGTCTTCTCAAATGAATGCCCCATGGTCTTAGCATAGAATATGCTGCTGCACAGATTCTGCTCACTCTGTGTTTGGAGGGAGCTCAGAGAGCTGAAGAGGTTTCAAATATGAAAGCAATGCTGTCAGAGACAGTGAAGATGTTTTGTGTCCTCCCCAAAAGGGAGCAGATTTCATACTGTGAAGCTCTGGTAGGGAAGAATTTGTCCCATCCTTGCAGGGAGACCCTGGAGGACATGCCCAGCTCAAAGCTGAGGACTCAGCCATGCAAATCACTGGAGCTCCAAAGGCACTGAATGTTCCTGCAGGGACATGGAATGAAGAGGTGGTCAGGCGTGACCTAAGAGAGAAGCACAGTCTCACACTGCACCTCCATGCAGAAGGTTCCTGGAGAATTATGGATTGCTGCTGGTGAGGAAGGGTGTTCACTGCATTCACAAACATCAGAGTTCATCAGAGTGAGTAGGAACTGTCATGAAACTGCACCTGAACATTATCTGTGTGGGTGACTTTGGTGGTAGGTCTCAAACATGTCACATTTCTAAGACCACTCACATCATCTCTGCTCTAGTCAGTGATATCCACCTTAGTAAAACTCTGGCAGGGATAGATGTGTAAAGTAAGACTTGCTGAACAGGAAGGAATCACATAATCAGAATTTACCACCTTTACCTTACAAAAAAATTCTCAAATCATGCAAGAACCCAAAGTGAGGGAGAAGTGAACTGAAATCCATACTGACCTCTGAGGGTCATATTTCCCACTTTGCAGTCTCCTCTCTGGTTTATATAATCAGTGTGCATGGAAATCTAGGGAAGGATTTTGTTTGGTTGGTTGGTCCGTTTCGTTTGTTTGTTTTTTAGTTTGTTTGAGCTCCATGCTGCTCTGAAGTTGAGGGAGTGCTGCAAGACTTGTGATGTGCTTGGCAATTGAAGGGTAAAGGGTAAAGCTAATAACATTGTCTATTTGAAAGGCAGAGTGGATTTGGATGGATGACAGATAACTATGAAAACAACTGCTTGTTTCTCTGTGCGTGTATTTGTGTCTGTGTGCACAGCCTGTCCTCCATCTAGTGACTGTGCTAAAGCCAGCAATGGGACTGAGAACAAGGGCTAAAAAAAAATCCCAAAACATAAACCAGAAAAAAAAAGGTCATTCTATTTTTTTGCTCTTTGTACTCCAGCTACAAGATCTTCTCTGAAAATATTTAGGAAAACTCTGTCACGGCATACAATAAAATACTAAAATTCCAACTTAAACAGCAGAATCATTTTACTGCTGCTGTATCTTAAACCACACATTTTCAGGAGTTTCTTTTCAAAGATGTCCTTTTCACCATTTGAAATGGATCCTTTTTATTCTCTTGCTGCCTGCAGAATGCCTGGGAGAACCAGAGCAGTTAATGGAATGTAAAGGGTGAGGCTCACTTCATCCCCTAAAGAAATGAATTTTTCCCCACTTGCATTTTACTCTGCAGTGACTGTTGTGGCGTTACCTGATCGTCCTTGCAGGAGCCCTGCTGCCTTTGGGCAGTTCAGCTAAAATGGAGGGGAAGCATAGCAGGGAAATTCCTTTTTTTTTTTTTTTTTATGTATTTTGGATGTTGTCTGCCATATAATTTTATACCTCTCTACAAAGTGTCTTGGTCAGGATTTTCTGGAAAAGCTGAAAGTCCAAGACCAACCTACACTTGAAGATTTCAGAACCAAACCAAACCAGCATTCTCAGCAGTTCCCATTAATACGGAGTTTCTCGGGGTTATCATCACTAGGTTAAAAACTCTGGTTCTTCTATTTCAGTTTGTGTCCACTCACCCCACCATGTTAGCCACTGTTGTAAACTACTTCTGAAAGCTCAAAAACCAAACTCAAGCCCTTAAATAAATGCATTCATAAATTAATTGGGTGTGAGATGCAGACAGTGAAGGTCAAAGATAACCTGGCCAGGCCAGAGGTAGCCAGAGCAGGGTACCTGTGCTCATGAACAGCTCCTGTTGGCCCCAGGAGGGGAAATCTCAACCCCCACTGTATGCCCAGGATATCTTCTTTTCTAGCCATCTTCTCTGAGTTTGTTGAGATATAATTTGCTTTTGCTTTAAACAGAATATTGACTTTGACAAGGCAATCGTGAGCTTGAAACCAGACAATAATGACTTTAAAGAGAAAATATGATAAATAAGACACTGGAAATTGTTTTACAATAAGCACCTGGGGCCACCATGGAGTCAAGGGATGATCTGTGCAGGCTGTGTGCTGTAACTTGCTACCATACTTGCTGTATGTCACACCTCATCCTAGAGATATTCCTGGAAAACTCAACATGAAATGCTGACTTCTTTAGGGGGAGACATTGAAAATCATTTGCTGTCAAATTTCATTCATTAGATTCTCACCTCAAGAGTACTCATTCACAAGTGTCCCTGGCCAGACCGTCACCAGCCCTACTCTAGAACAGCTCCAGGAAAAGAGGAGGAATACTTTAAGCCCTGATTCGGGTACCCATTTTGAGGTGTCTGGGCCACAGAATGTTCTATGTTATGGGGACTGGGCTCCCACAGCAGGGCTGGTCCCACTAAGAGGGTTGTGCACAAGTGAATTTCCTGACATGAAAACGGCTTTGACAAAGGAAGTGAAAAATAAACCTTTCTTTCACATTTTTTTCCCAGCGCCTTTCTCTCCTCCCCAGAGTAACAACCTAAGTTAAAGTACTTTTAAGTAGGAGTTTTCCATTCATATTTTACCTCTCCTGCACCCTCATTTTGGTTTTTTTTTTTTTTTTTTCAGTAGAGAAAAGAATAAGCAGAGAAGAACAAAGAGGGATAAAAAATAAATGCTGAAATGTAGCATTTTGTTCTTCTGAACTGGGCTCACACTAGGGAATTTGGTAGAGAATTAATTTCTTATGATATGCAGGAGACTGGGCGAGATTCCCTCCTGGCCTGACTTCCCATGACAGCGGAAATCTACGTAAAACTTCAGAAATCTTTTAAATAAGGGCAGTTTCTGGAGCTGGAGAAACCTGAAAGCCTTCGTTTGGCCCAGTGAGCATAATATAGGTCAGTGAGCATGACACAGGTGGGCAAGGAGCAGGTGGGAAAGGAGTAAAGATTTTATTTGTGACCACTGGCAAGGGGTGCAGCTGGTGCTGGGTGTAGGGACAGAGTCACAGGAGATTTCTCAGGAGAAATTGTCTTCTTTCTCAGGAGATAACACTGAACCCAACCTGGGTCACCTTTTCTTCCACTGCCATGAGTTTTACCATAGCAATGGCATGGTTTGTTTGCGACAGACAGAAACCATCTCTATTTTATCCCAGTTTCTCGCCTGAGGGTTAGATCCTGTCCCTCTTTGGCTGCTGTGGGTGAGGCTGCAGGGTTAGGACACTGTGCAGAAGGACTCAGCCAGGCTGAGGTTTCCAAGGTGCCGGAGGAGCAGGACCTGCTGCTGGCAGCTCAGGGACGTGTGACACAGCCAGCACCTGTCCCCTGGGCTGGCTCTTGGCGCATCCCCACTCGCAAAGTGCCCCTCCAGCGCTGCCCTGGGTGGGCACAGCGACAGAGCAGCAGAGCAGGAGGGCAGGAGCCTGCCAGGAGCCTGCCCTGAGACCTGGGGAGCTGAATCACCTGCCAGCCTTACCCACCCGGCTGGTGCCTGCCCTGCCTAACCTGTTCGGGTGCCTAAAGCACATGGTTTTGGCATCAGTCTCCGGCGGAGATTAATTAGGTTCAAGTCCCTGATCCTGGTGAACATTTAATGATCTGTGCAAAACTGAAAATCTTCTGCTGAGAGGGCTGAAAAGGCCAGCAGCCTAATGAGCGCTTGGTGCCCCAGAGAGCCCAGCACCCCTGTCCCCTCTGCAAACCACAGCAAGCACAGCTAATCTGATCCTAAATCCCTTTCATCCTAGGTGAGAGACCTGACCACAGCCTTGTGGGCTGTCTCCCTGTCTCTCTGCTCTTTCATTTAAATAAAAGCTGTAAAATAACTCTCTTTTTCTACATATGGAAATAGCAGTAATTTCTGAAATCCCAAGAATATTTGCAAGGCAGGAAAAGCGTTTGCTGCCCAGCCACAGCCACAGGTCACAATCACAGCCTTCTGAGGCCAAGTACAGATTCTCTATAATTGTACGTTATAGTCAAATGTGTTCACTTTTATGAATGTATTGTAATTTTTTTTAACTTCTAATGGGTTATTTCAGTGTGAGAGCAGCCCCAGACCTGATGAATATACCTTTGTGTGCAGTTCTCTAAGTGCAGTATTTCTAGGTTAGCATTCATGGATTTAAAAGCCAGCTGAGATCTTGGAGGAAACTTTATTAAAAATAGTCTATCTGTCTGGAATAAGAGCCCAGAGTTTGCAATGTAAAATAGTTGCTTATGAAAAATGCATTTTTCATAAGTGAAACAACATAATCCTCCTGGCAAAAAGCCAGAAGTTGGGTTTCTCTTCCAAAAGCTGTCAAAAAGCAGACAACAACAACAAAAAAAAGCCTGTCACATTTTTAATTTCATATTCTGTGCGACTTTGTGAGCAGATTAACTACAGATCAGGAAAAGAAAACTTCCAGCACAGTTCAAAGAAAGAAGTCAAAGTGGGACAAGAGGGAGAGCCCACCACCAAAGTTTTTCCTCCCTGCTTCAGGCAGCCAAGGACTCAGATTCAGACTGTACCTGGGGCCCTCAAGTGTTCTGTAGTACTTTTCATGGGCCAGAGGAAGGGAAAATTTGCTTTCCACTCAGAATAGATTTTTATTCTTGCCAAAATTTTATGTTCATTTTCTCTTTTGTTGTCTTCTTTATTGAACAAAAAAAGCAAAACCAGAACTGGAAAAGCTTTTCACAGTGGCAAGTTTTGCAGTTTACCTGCTCTGCATCTTCCTTTTTCGCCCTGAAGGAAAAAATACAACCTTGAACCAGCTCTCTGATGTGCAGACATTTCCTTAGGCCAGGGAATGATGTGAACTTCTGTTTCCTGCATCCTGGGGTTGTGTATTATGGGAAAAAGGCACTCGAGTGGGGGTGGGAATGGGGCTCTCCACCCCACAGGGCTGTGAACACCATCCAAGTACAGCACCCTTGGGTGGGGTAAGGCTTGGCACGGCCTCATGATTTCTTTGTGACGAGCTTAGGTGGCTCCTTGCCCGCTGGGCTGGTTTGTGGCTCCTGTTTTCAGGAAACTCTGATTAGGGAGCCCCAAAGCCTCGCTCAGCCCTGCTGTTGGAGGCAGAGAGAGCCTGGGAACTGACTGCTGGGCACCGCCGTGCTGTGGAGCCTATGCCCTTTGTGGTCCTATCCCCAGTGCCTGTGTCTCCTTGGAAAAGTGGATTTAGGCTCCAGAAGGGCTTAATGCTACTTGGCTCTTCACCACAACTACTGGTAAAGTCAGCTCCCATCACACATGACCAGGCAAGTTGTAGAAAATGGAGAACTCAGTACAAAACTCCTTCATCTTCCTCACATCCTCAATTCAGCTCGTTTTGCCCTTGCTTGCAGATACAGTGAATGACACATGAAGGGTCTATTGCAGGTGCTTAATTGGAAATAACTCTTGAAAAAAAGATGCTGGTTTCCAGCATCTTGTGTTTCCTGCATATGTTCTTCATCTGCAATTTATTGTTCCCTCTTAGCCATTGCAATTCTATTGAATTAATTGGGTTATAATAGTGCTATTAACGCTGATTAATATTTTCCTTTGTTTTATCAGAGTGCGCTGTACGATACCTTAGGAAGTGAGAGTGGATAAATTAATAAAGATTGTAAACAAATAACGGCATTGCAAAGTCAGCATGATGGGTCACCAGTGGGAGGGAAATGCCTGCCTGCCTGGAGAGTGACCCTTGTGAGGAGCTGCACAGCAAACCAGCTTCTCATCTGCCACAAAGGGTGTAGCAAAGATGTGTGACACTGAGGGGGCACCAAGGTATTGAAAACCTGGCCAGAGAGGGAGGAGGCCCTCAGAGACTGGTGCCTTGACCTGAGGAGTGACCTGCAGAAGTTACTCTGCTGCTCAGGAGATCAGTGTGGAGACAGGATCACTTGTCTTTCAGAAAACATCATTTCTGTTCTGAGAAACAACACTTACAGGGGTTTAGGATGGTCTGGTGTTTAGGATATGAGTGTGATCTAGGATGACTGTGGTAATAAAAGAAGCAAACAAGAAATTAATGTTTCTGTAGAGCAGGACTGCAGCAGTGTGCTAGAATCTAAGTGTGTGTTATTTTGCATCAGGCTGACAGGTTAGACCTGAACCATAATGCCTCCAGACACCAATCCTGCATTTCACAAAGGCTGGTCTATAACAAGGGCCACATCATCCTATTTTACTCTCTGCACTTTGGTCCTTGGCAATGAGAACTGTATCAAAAGGGTAGTAAGAAATCCTTAGATTGACCATATTTAGCATTTCCTAAAATCAGAGTAATGCATTGATTCACTTCCTTTTTTTTGAAGTATAATTACATGTGCTAAATTATGCTCAGGAAAGTGATTAAAAGAAATTTGCCCTCCAGAGAAAAAAGTAGGAAACATTAAAAGGCTTTCTTTCTTCCTTTCTTCCTTTCTTTCTTTTCTTTCTTTCTTTCTTCCTTCCTTTCTTTCTTTCTTCCTTCCTTTCTTTCTTTCTTTCTTCCTTCCTTTCTTTCTTTTTTTTTCTTTCTTTCTTTCTTTCTTCCTTCCTTCCTTTCTTTCTTTCTTTCTTCCTTCCTTCCTTTCTTTCTTTCTTTCTTTCTTTCTTTCTTTCTTTCTTTCTCTCTTTCTCTTTCTCTCTCTCTCTCTCTTTCTTTCTTTCCCTTCCTTCCTTCCTTCCCTCCTTCCTTCCCTCCTTCTATAAAACAATGTTCTTTAAAGACGGTGGCATTAAATTGCAGTGCTGAAGACACGCAACAAAATTAAATAGAAAATCTATTTTAAAGGGAAGCTGAAACTGGTGATGAGAAAAGTTGGTGTGAAAAAAAATGCAGAGGAGGTAATGGAATCACACTCCAGCCTGACTTGTTTGAGAGCTTAGAACCCTTTCCCCTGAGATGAAAGCGTGTCACCAAGGGGGAGAGGGCTTGCAAGGTGAGGGTCAACCTCATGATAATGAATTAAATTTCAAAAGGAGATTTGAAATACATGAGTGTCTGCAAAGCAAGATTAGTGTTTTTTAAGTATTAGCAAACTAGAAAATTCTCATAATAATGCTGGTCAGATAACCCTGAGGTACCTGAATTTTTTGGTAGCTATTGAGCCAGTGCAACTGGCATGGTCTTGTTTCTCTTGCAGTAAATGTCAGAATGGATTCTAATAATATGCTAAAGTTAAATTTGAATTAAGGTAGAGAGAGAGAATTAGCAAAATGGCACTTTCTTGTCTGATTTGTACATCCCACTGTGGTAGGAATTTAGTTCGTCAGTCCTCTGAATCCAGTGACTGTCTGCTCAGATGTGTAATGTGTGAAATCTGGTGTGCCTCTGAAGAAAGAGAATCATCTTGCCCATCCTCAGGATTCAGGTCCCAGCCATAAAGATTGAAACTCATTTTTTTCACAAGGTAAAAGCTCTGGTTTCCAGCAGGGCTTTGGTGAAACCTGGCACAATGCACAAGTGTGAGGGCTGTGTTTCTTTGAAGATGCTCAGTCCTCAGCAGAGAATCCTACACAGATTTCTCATGTGCCTGTGGATCTTCTGCTATGAACAGTTCCTTCTGAGCTTCAAATACCACACATTTACTTGCACATTCTCTGAATCTGTGGAGGTACTCTGGAGAGTTTGAAAACATACTTTTACTTATGGAGTAATATTTTTCTATGGCAATATTGCTCCAAGTAGTCTGTTTTGGAAAGTCCTCTCACCAGTTTTTGCTCAAAAGGTATTCACTCCTGCCTCAGTAAGGATTCTGGAAATACAGTGTATGGGAATGTGATTTACATCTCTGCGCAGGGAGTGCTTTGAGTGTCAACGCTACAGAAAATGAAATCCCTGCAGAGTAAATTGAGTCATAAGATTTGGCAAGGTGGATGTGTAAAAATGAAAGATTAGCATTTGGGAAGATGTATATTCCTTCCTACAGTATATGCCTGGAAGTCTAAGGAGTGGTATGAACTCGAAAATCAAGATTGAAAGAATGGTTAATTTTTTCAGTAGTGATCATCACTGTATAATCACTATGGAACAAATTTATTGCATGCCTATTTTTCAGTTTTTACCATTTCATTCAACCAGAAGATCACATTTCAACATCAGTCTTATACAAGAGAACAATATGGGGATGTGAGAAAAAATACACCTGAAAATCAGATCTATCATGAAACACCAAGCATTTCTACTCCCAAATCAATAGAACTGTATTGATGTTTTTTTTCTCCCTTTGGCAATATATATCTTGTGAGAAGATCTGCTGTTTCACATTTTGTGGTGTGAAATATAAAGATCACCCCTCGTCTTCTAGCAAGAAAATCAGTGGAATGAAGTTAATTACATGCATATGAACAAATTAGTGCCATTCTTGTGTTCAGAAAGAGCTTGTCTCCATGGAAAAATTTCCCAAAGCACATAGTGCTGAATAAGCTGTTTATATTCCTTAACACACTTTGAACTCAGACCAACATTTTTGGACTGAAATCCACTTTTATTTTGGAGCACAGTTTGCTCATAAGGAGATATTCTGGGATGCTAATTATGAAATTGTTTATTTGGCCTGGAGACAGGCCAAAGGTTTCTCTGTAACATCTTCATAATGTCAAAAACTAAAGAGAGAGTGAATGTTATTTATTTCTATCAAGGTGTGTTTTATGCAGCCAAAAAATGGCTCATTTTTGAAAGGAAAATCATGCCTCAACATATTTAGTGTAATTATTTCAGTTTCAAAAGCATACCTCTTTAGAAGAGAATTCGGGAACTCAGTTGATTTATTATATAAAGGAGAAGGTTAAGGAGTGGTTTCATCACAGCTTACTCAGAGAAAGTATCTGGTAATCTATTTCTTTTTTTGCCAGCTAATGGACAAGGCATTACCAGGAACCAAGTAGCTGAAATTTGAAGCCAGGTATACTCAGACAGAAAGCCCAGCAAACCTTTTTAACAGTTATTAAAACTATTACCCCCTGGAATTTTTTGCCAACGCATGATAGATTTATTATCACTTACTTTAAAGTATAGTATTAATAAGGCTGAAATGAACTGTGGAACTGCTTGCCAAAGGATGTGAAGGTTGCTAAAGCTTTCCATGGATCTCACACGTATTTGGACAAATTCGTGGAATATAAAGTAATTGAGAGCAGTGAAACTCCCAAAAAGACTCCAGCTCTGACTCAGGAAATTCATGAACCACAGGGACTGTTGGCCATGAGGGCAAGAAATCCATGGCCTGATTTGCATCCATCTGGCTGGACTCCATCCCCTTTCCTTCCCAAAACAGGGAAGCCTTGTCCATAATCACCACCTGGGAACGTGCTCTGGCCTGCTGTCTCCCAGACAGTGCCTCAGCATTATTTGGAAGGGCTGGTCAGGGCCAAAACTTACTGCTAAAAGTCAAGTGGTGTGAGTGATTTTGGGCAGCACTGGAGTTGGCATTGTGGCTCTCACCGCCTCACTGGGGCTGGTACAGCCGAGGACACCATGCCTGCTTCTAGTGGGGTTTGTGGAGGAGAGCAGGGAAAAGCAACTGAGAAAAGCCTGGAAACTTAAATTTGCTCCAGAGAGTCTGCTATTCTTCTGGAAAACCAACAGCTGTTTGCAGGCTGGGTGAGATTCCAGCCACGGCTTTGGTGCAGTCCGGGGCTGGCCATGGGAACCCTGGGGGACATTTCCATGGGTTTGTGCCACTAGCAGCCAGGAAAATGCCCATAGGTTTCCCTTCTCTCCTTAAAAACCCCTGGCTATAGGGACTTTATCTGTTATTGCTGTTGTTGCTGTGATGATTTTTGGAGGGATGATTTTTGAGTACATCAGGAAAAAAAGCTGCTTTCATGAGGACCCCACATGACGCAAAGCCACTCAGCACAGAAAGGACTGCACGTTTTAATATTATGATTTTTTTCACACATAATTAAAAAATGGCCTAAACAGCATGTAGACAATCACACAAGTAAGGAGTTTGAAAAGTTGGTCAAAAGGTACCTTGTTTTTTATAAGCCCCATGCTATTGTATACTTTTAATGGTTTAAGTCCTTTTGTGTTATCTGAGGTATGTGCTTCAGGGATGGATAAAGAGAAAAAAATTGAAAAGAAAGCATTGACAGTAAAGAACATCGAAATGCTCTTTAAAAAAGAGCATTATAAAATTTTGCTCTTTGATAAATTTTGGGCTAAGAAATCATAATGAAAGGACAAGGATGTATGATTACCTCACTGTTGGAGAAAGATCTAAAGAAGTCATCAGTCTCCTTTGAAATGACAGTGCTAATATTCTCCATTGCAGTTTAGGGGTCTCCCCATCAGCATTTCCCGACAAATAAATGCAGGAAAAAAGGACTCCTTAAATGTAATCCTTTAAACAGAGAGTCTTTTGTTTTATGGCTGTGCAAAAAGACTTCAAACAAGCCATTTCAAAGAGAAA
Source organism: Origma solitaria (assembly GCA_013397895.1). Lineage (NCBI taxonomy): Eukaryota > Metazoa > Chordata > Aves > Passeriformes > Acanthizidae > Origma > Origma solitaria. The sequence continues at coordinate 1,600,017 of VZRL01006030.1, forward strand.
TCTTTTCTAATGCTTTGAAGAAATCATTGTTCTCAGATATTCTGCATTATCTGAATACCTTTTTGGATTAAGTATTACTTAAGTGATATCCTTTATTATTTGAATTTATAGGATTTCCATTTTTACACACAGCGTTTCACATCATAGAAGTTTCCAGTTGAGGAAGGAATAAAACACTCAATGAATAATTTTTTTTTATTATATTGCACACCAGCAGTCATGATGGCTAAAGCCTCATCTCATTTCGCTTTGAAATTCCCCATCTTTTATTTTAGGTCATGGATATTATATTGCAAATTTTGTTTCAGCTTCACTGTAAGACTACAGGATCCAGTGTGTGTAATAATTAGTCCTGTGAACACATATCAGCATCGTTTCTCATCTTGGCATTAGTAAGAGAACAAGGAGAAATGGTGTGGAAAAAAGAATATCTGCTGGCATTGACACTGGCTGCTAGGAACCAGATTCTTTCAGAGGAATTAATTTAAAATGCCATTTCCAGCAGTTCACAGGAAGATATAGGCCCTTTTCCAATGTCTTCTGTATCACAGACTGATAAAATTCAGCACAATTAAAAGTCTTAATTAGAAACCATCTACTTTCAGAAATAAAGACACCACTCTGCCCTTTATTCCCAATCTTTACCACTTTCATCATGACACATTACAAGGCTTACTCTAATCTTTTAAGAAGAGCCACCAACTGTTTGAGGTTCTCATGGGAACTACTGAAGACTAATAATGACTAATCTAATTTCTTTGACAGCTGACTTTGATCATTTTGAAATATATTGTCATCAAATATGCCCAACAGTCACATGTTTAGTTAAAAGGATGTTTTCCTGTAGATCTGTCATAGGTGACAGCCAAAAGATTGAGAACAAGTAATTCTGCTTCACTGACAATATGCATTTGAAGAATGTTTTCTTTCACAAAGAATTAAAAAAATATTTATAAACTATCCAACCAGTCATTTGCTCATGGCTTATGTGCATCAACCTGTGATGCAGGAAGAACACACCAATGGATCTTGGTGTCAAATTGTAATTTAGCCATGATGTTTTGTTCACTTCCACTGGCATTATCAATTTTTGACCAAAGCCTTACCCAGAAAGTCTAGAGTATTTTCTGTATTTGTCCAAGTTCTCCAGACGTTAAGTGACCAGCTCAGAGTTAAAAGGCAATAGATCTGTCTGGGCTGCCATGAGTCCAGAAACCTTCTTATTGTCCCTGGTGTGTGCACAAGTCTGGTGCTTTTGGAAAGCATTGCACTTTACGGTGCCAGCACAGCCCTGCTGCAGTGGGCCTGAGCCGTAGGTCCCACTCCCACTGTGCTGGGTGATTTACTGCACATCTGGCATTGGCTGTGCACTGCAGGCACAGTAAACTTGGAGTTCTGGGAAGCACTGGACTTGCCTGTGGCTGTTTGATGTGTGGAGTCATCACAAAATGTGTTCAGGCCAGCTGGAGGGAGCGGGCTGGCGTTCCCACCACGGTAGCTGCAGACTTCCTGGACATGTGGACATATATTTTATCTTGAGAAATCTCAGATGTGAATATGTCAGCCCAGACTTAAGGGATGGCAGGAAGAATCACAAATTTATTTGTTACTGCACAGCATGAGCCAAGTGGTGTGTGAATAGAAAAAGAATTGCTTCTCTATGCTTCGTAGAGGACTTGAATAAAAGTGGTACAAACACCTTGCAAGGTTCTGGGATTCAGTTTTAAAATCATAAAAATTCAGAAAATCTTTGGCTGAGATCCTAATTCTGTGACTTACCAGCTCGCAAAATTCATCACACATCAACTTTTCGCCCACCGTCTTTCTTGGCATTCACTGAGAGCCAATGTATGCTACTGCATTTCCTGGCAGCATTTCGTGGTCTTTATGTAAACTTCCTTAGTTATGGCTGCCCAAATAAACTGGGGAGACAGGCTGGCAAATGGAGCACAACTTTTCCTCTGAGAACTTCATCTGCAGCCCTAAAATCATGCCAGCACCTGCCTGTTTTGGTGAAGTTCTCTGTAATAACCAAAACGTGTTGTTCAGGCTCTTCAGGTCCAAGTGGTAAGATCAGTGTAGGAAGGTAGTCTGGGAAACCTCAGTGCTGTCTTTCAAGTCCTTACGACTTTTACCTTTCAGATATGATTTGTAAAAAGTCTAGGATATCTCCTAGACACTGGGAAGCATAAAGGCACCTTTTTTCCACCTGTTTTCTTATAAATTACCCACTCTGCCCCTTCCAGACAAACACTGAGGTTATGTCATTCTGCTTAATGTCTGCGAACTGCAATTGAAATTTAGTGATGACAAATATGTTCAGGCGATGATGTGTATGTCCAGGAGATGATTTTAAAAAAAAAAAAGAAAAAGCCATTTTTTCCTATCATTCAGCAAGAAAAGTAGGCATGGAATAGAACAGATATTAACTAGAAGCCAACTCCTATAGAGCTGTATGAGACCCTCTTTGAGCAGAATCCCTGAATGCAGAAAGGGGGGGTCAGGCTTCTCTGAGGAGAAGTCCTGTGAGTAATCCTGGCCCAGCTGAGGCAGGAATTATGTCAGGGAAGACAAACATTTGTGTTTATTCCTGAAAGAAAATAAATGGCTGTTATATTCTGAAGGAGGAGATTGGTGTCTCAGCATTGCAATAAATATATGAGCTTTTGTGTTGTCTTTGGGTAAAATAATTAGTTGTGTGATGATACGCATGGAACAAACCTTCAGTTTCCCACCATTTATTAGATGTGGTAACTGTTAAGGTGTAATCTAGAAAGATCCCACCCTTGGGGAGCTGCCCAGAGGGTCCTTGCAGGTTACCTGAGGAGCTGGTGTGTTGTTGTGGGTACACAGATGGCTTGTTCATCATTCTCCATCTGTTTATCCATCATTCTCCTGCCCTTTGGGAGAACAGAGTTGTCTGAGGCTTACAAGCCACGTCCAAAAGCCTTGGTTAAGATATGTTATAGAGATGCAAAAAACTTTTACCGTTGAATTATTCCTGAAACAACTAAGATTCTAAATTATTTGTTTGTCTGTACCAAAGATGGGAGGGCCGCTGCTTTTGAATGGGGAGGGTATGCTTGGCACAGGTTGATCCCACATCCAGAATGCATTTTTACTCCTTCCCTCCAATTCCAGTAGTCACTAAAATCTGCCTTGGTGGCAAGTTTTAGGAAAAATTCTGATTTTCACATGACTCAGTTGAACTTTCTAATTTGCACCCCACATGGTGTATCTGCACAGAGCACGATCCAGCGCAGGGAGATTCAGGAGCAGCCCGGCAATGGCAGTGGCAGCTCTGAGACCTCACCATGCCCCTGAATCCCACTGAGCCCAGGCAGGAGGGATAAGCTGCCTGAACTACATTGAAAGAGAAATAGAGATGAATGGAATGGTGAGACGTGAGGGATAGAAAGGGTGGAAAATAAGGGAGAGGAGAGCATAGCAAAGAGTCTGGACATGGGGAACTGAGAATGGCTGAGTGATGAGATTAGTGGGAAACAGAGAAAGAGGGATACAGCTGGCAGGGTGGGATGCCAGGACTTCAGAGTGCAGAAATGATAAGACAGGCCTGAGACTGGGACAGTTTGAGGGGAAAGGACAGAAGAGCTCAAGTGTGGAACAGATGTGAAGGAAAGTTTGAAGAGCTTAGTCACCAAACATGTGGCTGAAGTTTTTCTTCTTCAGGCTTGGTGGCAACCTGGACCACTGCCAGGGACTCAGGTAGTGCCAGTGGTGAGGGAATCATCCTGGCACAGGGTTCATCTTCCTTTTAGAAAAATGAATAGGGAAATCTCCTCCTCGGATTTAAATGCACAGATGTCTTTGGTTAAAAGGCTGCCACTGAGCTGCAGAGTTGGAGACTAACTGTTGCAGAGTTAGTCACTCAAAAGCCAGGGCTGGCTGTGCAGTTTTGGTTCACTTTATTTGGAGATGGACATGTGAGTTTGGGCAGCCCTAACTCTGACATTTCCTAACCTCTGTGTTTTTGCTTTTGCTTTTCCTGAGAAAACTCTCCAGAAACTTTTACAAATAAAGACTTGGATTTTGTTTCCTGTTTTTTACCCCAAGACTTTAGATAGGAAAAAAAAAGAAGATATTTTTAATACAAGACATGTACTTTCAGAACAAATAGAGCAGGAATTGTTAATTTAGCACTGAGGACAATGGTATTATTGCTCAACTTTAATTCTTAGAACTGTATCAAAATGAATAGGCCGTCTTAATTCTGCTATTCCCTATTCAGTGCACTTGACTGCTGCCTTTAGAAAATCTTTTTAGCCTGGTTTTGTGTAGGTGACTGCGTGTGTGTAAGAGAAAGATGTAATCTCTTTTCATTAGCCCACTCATCCACACGCTGGGATGAAATCCCGGCGTGTTTGTCTGTGTACGAGTATGTCTGTCTGCATAAATTAGAGGGTTTGCATCTGAATCAAGCGATGTGTTCCTGCAGCAGACAGAGCTGCCTTTCTGCCCCAGGGCTGTTGAGCCTGTTCCTTGCTCTGAATTGTGCAGCAAAGAGGCAGCAGCGGTGCTTCTACCCCTTATATACCATGAAACTTATTTATTAACATCCCCAAACAAAGCTGTGGAGCCAAAGATATGGAGCCAAACCCAGCTTCAGCCCTGGCTACCTGGAATCTGTCCATTGACCTTAATAGGACTGTGATTAGACCCAGTTATAAGCAGTTCAAAAAGAGATAATGTACATGTTTATTTTGTTTTCCATCAGACTGCTTCATGTGTTGCACTTAGCCACATTTTCTTAGCATCATGTTCGCCCTGCCAGCTTTGCAGTCATCCTGTCTTTGTGTTGGCCTGTGTTGGAAGGGTAAAACAAGACTGGGTGCACTGGTGCTTGCTTTTCCTCTTGCTTTCCATCCTTCTTTCCCTCTTTCGCAGTCATCTGTGGTCTGAGCTGCCTGTGAGAGCTGTTCTTTGCTTTGGAGCTGCAGCTTTTCACAGATGATTCAGGAACATCCTCTTGGATGCTCCTGAAGCATCCAAGGCACAGTTAAGGATGAAAAGTACCTATTTCTAGGGCTTGAAATCTGAGGAAAAAACCCTCAAGGAGTCAGGGTGGAGGAGTGTGTTTTCAGCACACAGTTTTTGGCAGCTGTGCAGCCTCAGGACATACGAACGGGAGGAAAAGCCAAAGTGCCAGAGCTCAGCTCTCTGGGGATGTGAAAACTTAGGTACTTTGGTGGCTTCGGAGACATCAGTCCCCCCTTGCTGTCCCTGAAGGTGTGGGGGCAGCAGGGTCAGGCAGCCACAACTCTAAGCTCCCATGCCCAACTCCAGACTGGTAGAGCTGCAGCTTTGTTTGGGCAAGGGTGGGCTGAGAAAAGGAGGTTGGAGGTTCCTGTTAAAGGGGCTTTTCCTTTTTTTTTTTGGTCCCCATCTGTAAAAAAGGTCTCAGACAGGTATCAGCAGCCTGTTTACCTGGGGTTTGGCCATGCCTTTTCCAGCACTTGGGATTTTCAGGCAAGCTCCCATCCCAGTGCTCACAGCCTGCCCTAGGGACAATCCTGGGAGCTGCCTTCAGGGGAGTTAGAGAGTACCCTTTTTCCCCAGAAGTAAATGCACCCAAAGCACTTCTGCTTCCCTGTCCTTTTCACTGGGAAGGCAGTGAATTACTCTAGGCTTGGAAAAGTGAGGTTTTAAACTTCCTGGGCTGCAGCTGGTTCTGCAAACTGTGTCAGTCAAGCTTCAGAGCATTAGACTTCTTGGCTCGGTATCACCCTGCATAAAATATATATTTTCTTCAGAGGTCAAGCACCAGCAATTCCCTTAGTTCCACAAAGGATAGGAAAGAACGGGTTTTTGATGCCCCAGGGAGCTTGCAGTGTGCAGTGTTTTGAGGGAAAGGCCCTCTCTTCATGCAGTGCTTTGGATTATTGTTCTTGCATATCCTGTTTCACATTATTTATTACTGCAGATTTCTTTGTTTTATTGTCTCTTTCCCAGGCAATAAAACACATTGCTGCAACACAGACACAAATCAAAAGAAGAAGGATCACTTCACTTTAGGCATGTTTTGGCTCTGCTCCTGGGTTTCATGGTGGCCTCTGGCTCTGCCAGCATGGGGCAAACAGGGAGCCCAGACCCGCAGAGAGCAGGGAGCATGGCTCTGCCCCATGGCCCACGGCTTGTTCCTGGTTTTGGTTAGCCTGCCATCAACCCCAAGGCAGAGGGAGGTTCACTGTTACTTTCTGAGCAAGATTTCTAGGTAGGCATGTGTGAATTGGATTGTAAAAAAGAGACACAGTGGGGTCTGGCTTTCTGGTGCAGTTGTATCGACTTCAAGAGCACTTATCCTGACCGTGGCCTGTGCACAAACACATTTTGGCCCCATGTGCAGACTCTTGACTCACACAATACAAGGAAAAGTGATGCCAGAACATAAATTAAGAAGCATGAATGGGTGAAACACAAAGGAGCTTATTTTGTGCTAATAGTTTAGCAAAGGCATTCAGACACTTCTAAAGTTAGCACATTGTGCTGCCAAGAGAAACAGTGCAGCAGGGGAAAAATACCTCCCTGGATAGCTGTCTACCAGCAGATATGTCCTGTTTTTCATCCCAGACTAATACAGTGTGTCTCTGCCAAGTATACTCTTTGGTTTTCTTTGCCTTATGTGGGAAAAATACCTCCCCCCTGCCCCTTTTCCAGAGTTAGTATAGTAATTAATGAAAAATCAAAGCTGCACTTGATAATAATGCAGTACTTTATCTCTAGTATAGACTTTCAATCACAGAAATTGCTTTGTCTCATCAATTACCTGGGACCTTGCTCAGCCTGTAATAGGGGCTGACAAATTCACATGTGGCTTCTGATGGCTCTTCCCAGCACTCCTAACAGCTTCGGTTACCATTATATCAGCAAAGGGGCTGCAAAGCAGAACTGGAGGAGAAACATGACAGGTTTGACAAATGAGCATTTGATGGCCAACAATGCTGCTCTCACTCACACTAAGAACCAGAAATTAGCAAAACTCATGTTTGAGCGGTTGCACAGCTTGATTTGGGCTCCCCTGTGTTTGTTTTATAATACAACTGCAAACATGGGATCTTGTAATTAAAGACCTTATCAAGTACACATGCACAAGTAGACAAAATAAAGGAGACACATTAACAATCTTATTTCTGGCACTTTTCAATCTGTGAGTGCCTGACGCTGCAGTGTCAGTGTTCATGCAATCGAATTTTTGTGTGTTATGGACAGTATTAAATGTCCCCCAAGTCCCCCCTGCTGCTGAAAGAGGAAGGGGTCTCAACTGTGCACTGAATATTGTCAGCAACTACTGCAAGTAATGAGGCTTTGCTATTTTCCTGTCCCAAGGGCCAAAGGTTGACAGTGTCCTGTTGAACATCCACTCTGCAGAACCATCCACAGGGCTCCTTGTGGCATGGAGCTCCTCACTGCAGGAGCTGCTGGTGCAGAGCCGTGCATGGCTGGCTCTGAGCCCACGTGCAGAGGGGACAGTCTGATGGGGGCTGAAAGAGTCACAGCAGGGACAGGTTGGTGGCTGTTAGTGATTTCTCTGCTAATAAAAAGCACACTGCCCTGGATCAAGTCTGGGATCCTGCAGTGATGTGAGCGCAACCACAGCCACTGCACCGGGGCTGGGGCCGAGCCCCTTGGCTGAGGCTTGCCAATGCTGGGGCAGAGCAGCTGGGACCAAAGGGCCTCCAGGACAGACCTCCCTGCCTGCATGAGCCACCAGGGGCTGGGAGCAAGGCTGAGCTTGGGGCCAGGCCTGCTGGGTGTGGAGGAGATGCCATCACTCACTGAACTCCTCCTGTTAGCTCCCCACATCCAGCTGAGCATCCAGCTGTGCTCCCTCGCTGGCTGCTGGGAGGTACATCAGCACCTCCAGGGTGGTGGTGGAGTCAGAAGCTCTTCCTCCAAGTAGCCTAGAAGCACACAGAGAACTTGGCATGCGCAGAGCCTCTGCAGAAACAGGCTCTGGGCTGGCAATATGCCCCTTTTACCTTTAGTCTAGGGTTGCCATGTCAGAGTATAAATCAGAGAAAGTTTTCGCAGTGGATTAACTTGATGTAAACCACATAGCATTCCTCCTCTGCCAACATGTCCAGTCTTTAATTTATATTCTTCTTTTTTTGATAGATTTCTTTTCTGAGAACAATTTGCATCATCATTAATTTCAAAGATAGATTGTTTTGCAGTGTTCGATAGATCACCCCCAGTGCTTGGAATGCTGGCATCCAGATGTACAGCTTGCAAAAAAAATACACTCTTGTTAAAGGGAGCGGTGGTGGTGTGAGATCACCTTATATGGCCCTTGTTATCTTCCCCTGCAAGCGGAGAATTGATTTCTTTTGCAATGAAAATTCCTCAAAGCAATCCTGTATCACTTGTAGAAGAAGCACAAAATGGGAAAGTACAAGCCAGTGTGTTCAGAGCAAGGAATTATTAACAGTAACATAACTTAATGGCACGACAGCAGGGATAAATCTGGCTTGTGGACTCTAAAGTTAAGGTTCGGAAAACAGCAATCTTTGCTTAAAGATACAACCCAGAAATTAATCAGGATGAATAATATGATAATACATGAAGAGCAGCATTTAGAAACTCCTAGGGGTTTCAAGGCTCTGTTGAACAAAGCACACATCCTAATAGACTACCCTGGCAGGGAGAATTTACAACCTTGTGAGTCAAGGTTGATAAACAGTGGGGTGAAGAAAGGATTAATATGCTCATTTTGCAAACAAGGAGTCAAGCCACAGCATGACTAGAACCTAAATTTACAAAAAGTGTGCAGGCGTTGCTCTCAGATGCTGTGCTCGCTGGAGGCCAGCGCAGAGCCAGCAAACTCATGGCTCCTGAATGCCTGCATGGTAGAAGTGCCAAAGGACATGAACAACTGAAAAAAGAGGTCATGGTGCATGGGAGGTGTGCTTCATCCTCAAGGAAACAGTGAGAGGAGGGCTGAAGGGAAGGAGGGATGGAAGGACGGAGGGATGGAGGAATGGGAACATGTCTGTGGACACCTTAGTGCTCATTGCTGTGTTTCAGGGCTCTTATTCAACCTCTTTGCTCTCAATAAGTGATTTTTTCTTCACATTCAAGATGCCAAATACTTGAGACGATTTGCTCTGAGGCACGGAATGTGGCCTAGTTGTTAGGTTTCATGTTTACTGTGCTCCTCAACAAATCTCAGCAGACAGGAAGAATAGTTTGGGGAGCAAGTGACCCATGGGTGTCACTGAGAGAGCTGAGAGATGGGCAAGCCACGGTTCCTGTCGGTCATGCCTGGTACATTCGCATCAGCAGAAACAGGAACATGAGGGTTCAGATTCGCCTGTGCAATGCAGGAGGAAATATTTCCCAGCTTTTGTGCCAGCATCTCCTCCTCTCACATGTTTCTTTCCAAAATGTCACCTCTAGAGTTACAGGGGGCTGCTGGGCATTAGTGAAAAATAAATGCAGAGATGGGTTTAGCAGAGGAGGCTCAGGATGCCATGGGCACCCAACCTCCCATCCCCGTTGGAAGCTGGGATCTGTTGTGTAACAGAGCTGTGCCCACGCTGCTGTGGAAGTGTCACAGCGCCAGGTTTGTCACATCCTCCCCCGGGAAGGGCTGGGGAGGTGCCGGTGCTGCTCGCAGCAGCTGATCATCAGATATCAGCTACCAAGCTGTAATGCCACATGCACACGGTAAAATCCCAGCCTAAAGCTGTCTGTGAGCAGGTGAAGCCTGCAGGAGCAAAGCTGCTTCAGCTTTATCCTTGTGAGCTGCTGGCATGGGCTGGGGTCTGCCTGGCTCTGCCGAACCTCTCTTTCCAGGAAACCTCCTCCCCGCCCCACGAGGCTCGGAAATTCAGTCCTTTCTGCATGTAAAATACATGAAAATCAGCCAGGGAAAGATGACTAAATGTCACAAGGAAGTGAAAATGCATCTCAGATGGTGAAGGGGATCTCTATTTTTCCTGGTGCTACACAGTACTGTAGGAAAAGGCAGTAAAAACTGAGGTCTCATGCAAGGCTAGAGTTGCCCAGAGCAGAATCCGTAAGCTGGGTGCTCTTTCAAGGTGATGCCTTGATGTCAGCTGTACATTTTTTTGTGATATCAAAAAACAAGGAGATTTCTCTCCCTAGCAAAAGAATCCAGTAGCCCAAATTCCTCTCTTCTCTTTGGACTGAATTGCTTAAGCACATCACACTGCAAAGCACTAAACTCTCCCAAAACTCACTTTTAGACATAAACGATTCTTAATAATGTGTTCTGTTGCTGTCAGACCTTCCTCTACATTTCTGCCTAGCTCTTAATTTTCTTAGATGCTGCCTTGCTTTATTTATGTTTATTAGGGCACAAATAAAACACATCTTCTTGGGAAAGAATGTTGCACGTTTTCAGACTGCTGCCTTCACCTTTTAGTGTGCTTTTCTGCTCAAAAAAGATGGCATACTTGAAAAATGTAAATTGGACATCTTTTATGCTTACAGAAGGAAATGTATTTTCAAAATATATTTGTGTCTCTTTCAAAACCTTTGAGGCGAGTTATTCAGCTGAGATTGAAATGCATTATGTGTTACCATCAATAAATATGTCTGTTTAAATGAGAAGCGGGGCCGTGTTTTCTCAAAGCTGTGTTTTCACATTGCTTTGTTTTATAGTTGGAAGTTAATTCTGAGACTGCTTTAGGTTTAAAATTTGCTTGTTTCCTAAGTAGAATTGAATAACATAATTTTGGCTTTCCAGCTTGTACAGAAAGCATTTATACACAGGTTGCATATTTTCACTGATCTGGAAACAGAGGGGCTTTAATTAGGCTCTGTATAGCAGACACTCATGAATGAAAATGAAAGTTAAAAACCTCTCCTTTTACATGTTGAGTTCTGATATCAAATGGAAGAACAACAAAACTCCTCTGTGCACTTCCCCAAAGGTCACTCCTTTTGGTCTGCTGTTCTTGTGTCTGTGCACACACATGTTTGTGTGATCAGCTCTTTCATTCTCCTTTTTTCTAGCTCGGGTGCCAGCTGTGACGAGCAGAGACACTCCCATTGTCTGCTGCAAGCCAGCGCCTGGGGAGGTGCAGGAGACGGCGATATCTGACTGCATCTCTTTTCTCTCTGATTAGAGCAGCTAATCAGGCAAATGGAAGGAATTCAGATGAAGAAAGCCATTGAATCCCAGTTGCTCCAAGGCATATAAGCATGTTTTTCAAACCTTTGAGGATCTCGGCACTTCTCTGCTCACAGCAAAGAGAAAGGAAGGGATTGTGACTGTAGATGCATCTAAGGATGGTGGTCCCTTGCTGATGCCCTCCCTTTAATCCCTGCAGGCACTGCTTTATGGTTGATGTGCCAGCAGTGTCTGGAGGTGTCTGCAAGGTGCTTTTGGATGTAGGTGCCGTTCAAGGTGGGCATGATTTGTCTGCAAGAAAATACAAATGTTACAACAGTGCACACCACTGGGCTGTTGCAGACGCATTGGCAGTGAGTAAAGAAGCTGGATGGTGAAGTGACAGAGAAAAACACTTTCCCTTCTCAGCCTCATATTTCTAAAAGTAATCCCAAGAGAAACCAAATCCTGGTATCCAGGGGACTTTGGCTGCACCAACACTAGTGAATCGAGTCCTGCCAAATCCTGGCCTCTGCCCTGAGTTAGGTTGGCTTGGCTGCCCTGATCTGTGCTATGGGCATCTCCTCACCTCCAGAGCTGTGTGGCTCTAACCAGACTCCTTTTGGGAATGATCCCTGCTTTTTGCTATCTCCTGAGCACTCTGTGGGAGAGCAGCAGCACCGCCAGACAAAAGCCTGCCAACAGAAAATTGAATTCCCATGCCCAGTTTGGTACCCTGGCATTCTTAATTTATGAGAATGCTGCACCTCATACCTCCAAGTGGTCACACTGGGGGGATCACATCCTTCAAAAATAATATGGTTTATTTTGAATGTACATCAAACCTCTGTGTTGAGTGGGACTAGCACCCTTTCCAAAGCACACCTTGGGTTTTAGAATTGAGGATGCACGTTTGGCTCCTAGCACACGCATTTCAAGAGCTCCAGAGAACGTGCCAGCCAAAATATCCACGCTCACTACATCCAGTGCATTTATTGGCGTGTGTGGAGTACGTGGACTGCAGGCAGTATGTCTATCACAAGACACAAGTCTTTCCATTTAGCTTGGCCTTTAATTTCCAGTGGAAGGACACCAAGGGTACCAAGCCAGGCTGATTGATTTGTCCCAGCCTGAGCTCTTAAAATTTGTCACTGCTGTGGGAACCTTGATAGCAGGACAGATACTCACAGTATCCTACAACAATGCTCATGCCTCCTCGCCCTGTAGCCTGAGTCAGTGAGACGGAGCAGAGGAGCTTTGTGGGTCTCATGGTGGTGCGAGCTGCAATCCCATGACGTGACTGCCAGCTCTCTATGCAGGCAGCAGTGATACTTTAAAATGAGCTTTTCCCCTCTCTCCCCACTGCATGTAGATTGATGATAGTCCATAGAAGGAACTGTGATGGCTCCTGCTTTTGGTGCAAGGCTGGACCATGAGCTGATGTAGCATTGGTATGAGAGCCCCACCCTGCTGTCTGTCCCTGTCGTGGAGCCTGTGCTTTTGGCATCACACCAATCAGACTATTTTAGTGAGAGGCTTTAGCCATCTTCCTGGTAATTTCCGTGGTCTCTGGGTGGTTTGGCTCTAGGACCCTTCTAGGTGAATTAGCAGGAGGTGTGCTCCACAAAGTGAAGTGATATTACTTAAAAAAGGAAAGAGAAGGAAATCTGGTGTAGGAGATTCTTTTAAACAGAAAAAAAATAAAGAGGAAGAAGAAAGGGGTAGCTGCTTTTATTCTGTTTGTGAGCAATATTATTTAAATATAACTGAGCTGACTGACAATTATAGATGTGTGGTTTGTTTTTTTTTTTTTTTTGGGGTATTCCTGAAATTTCATTACTGTCTAGGATGTTCTTTGTGAGAAATTTCTAAGATCAGCTCCTGGTGACAGACAGTGTTTGTGCACCAAGAAGCTGATGGAGAAAATGAATGTTATCTCTGGCTAACAGGAAGGATATTTATTCCCTGGCCAGTGACTTGATGCTCTGTGTGTTGGTCAAAGGCTTGGTTAATATTATGGGGTTTCTTTTCAATTCCCACAGGTGAATGGCATTTGAGATGCAACAATGCAAAGTTTTAGACAGACTCACATGGGATGGACCAGCCAGGATAGGCTGTGACGAACAGACTGGGAAATCTCAGTCTCCTAAATAATTTTGTCAGTTCTGCTTTTTTATAGGAACAAACAAGAACAAACTCTGCTCCTTGCCCCAGAGAAAGTGGGAACTTTTAAAGTGAGACTTTTTCCTCCCATATGGTGTTCAGTTGCCTGTTAGAGCCAGGCAGTAGCCTTTACAATTCTTATATTTTTCCCAGGAATCTGCCTCATAGTAACCAGTGCTGGGCAAATTTTCCTTGGCAGCGTCTCAGGGACTGTAGGCTTGGGTCAGAGGCCATTATGGGCTTGCCTGGAAGAAGCCACACAGTTTTCGAGGTCAGGAGAGTTTAATAATATGGTGGAGGTCAGACTATGCCATTTGTTCTCAGGATGGGGCACAGATTCACCTGGGGCCCAGAGTGTGTGTGTGGGTACAGAGAGGCACAGGACAGGATATATCAGACAAAATTATTTAGAAAGAAACAGATTAGTCAAAACCATGCATGGAGCCCACATGGTTAGGACCCTTGCATTTGCAATGCTATTCACTTATTTATAATGAAACCAGAACAGGAAAAATTCCCCTGAGGAATCCTGAGCCATGGCCTTGGCTGACATCACTTAATGAGCATCAGCAGAACATGTCCAGATCCAGCCTCTATGGAAGCACTGAAATACCCTGGAGAAATGGAAACCCAGTAACATGAACCACTAAGTCACTTTGTGAAATGGTGACACAGGCACAGCTCTGGCTCTGCTCCAGGAAAAGCCTCTCTCACCTTTCTAATTAGTGGGAGTCTCACCGGAGAGTGTGGAAGATTCACGGCTGTTTTACTTCGCTTGCTTTCCTGTAATTTACTGTTCTCATTACAGAACACAAGATTATTTTTCACAGCAGGTCTGGAAGGAACTGGAACTGCACAAGCATTGTCCAGGCTCTTCTGCCAGGGCTTATTTAATGCCTAAACTGATTAAATGCCTATCTTCTTACAAATCACATCTCATAAAGGGCCTGAGGGTGCTATGAAGAAGAGAGGGTAGATTTCATAAAGGTGGTGAATCTAAAGCACAAAATCTGATGGTTGATTTCTAAAGGTTTGAAATCTATACAAAATAGGATCGAGAAAAGAGCTTCAGCTCCTCCACTTATTAAACAGCTTCAGTTTTTCTCGGTGCTGCAAAACCCTGGCTATCAAAAATGAGGAAATTTATTACTGCATGCATTGACACCCAGAACATTTATGTGTTGAAATGGGAAGGGGACCTCTTAATATCTTTTTGAGTTGTCTCTCCTTCATTATCTGATACAAACTCTAAGTGCTTTGAGAAGGCCACGGCTGGAAGGTGATGGTGCTCCTCGGTCTCTCCAGGTCTTTCCAAGGGCTGCCCCTTACTGCTAGCAAAGCCAGAGAGCATGCCCAGCTGCCAGCCCTCCTCCTTCCCTGGTCCTCTGCAAATGGAAATTGGCTTCATCTTCCCCTGCAGCCACAGCTGATCCCACAGAACAGGGTTAGCTTCTGAAACAGACCCCAGAAATGTCCTCTTGAAATACAGCCTGCGATCCAGATCATGACCTGGCTGCCCTCCTCACCCTTGGGAACACTGGGAAAAGTGATGCTGCTGAAGATAATGCTCTAAAAAATAGATTGACAGGGCTATGTGTATAAACTATGCACAGAGTTTGAGTTTCACCTATCCCAGCAATGAACAGAAATATCTTGTGTGAGCTGTGTCCTTAGCCCATGAGAGAACAAGACATTCATACTCTGAATTTCAAATGCAAACACTCATGAGGAATTGACCTTGCAAGGCTTGGCAATGCCTTGAAACAAAAGGGTTTATATTGCTTTTAAAATCGTTCTCTCAGATCCATTATTCCCATTATCCATATAAATGTTTAATCCTCCTTTGAGTTGTGCTAAGCTCTTGGCACTGGTACTGTCTTGTGAAGTAGATTCCAAAGTTGTAATTTTTTGAGGGTTTTAAAAAATTTTTTAAAATTTTTTTACATTATGTAGTTTCTGGATTGCAATTTCATTGAATACTCTTTCTTTCTTGTGTTATGAGAGGAAAAATAACTGCTCTTTTCAGGATTTTACCCTTGTATTATTTTATTTGCTTCAACCACTTGTCTTCTAATCACCCTTTCTCTGGGATAACGGGTCCCCATTTTTATGTTTTTCTTCTCTGGAGATTGCTGTGTGCCCCTGAACAGATCCTGTGCCTTGCTCCAGTGGGATCCAGGCAGGGCTACAAGCAGTTAATAAAGTGATGAGCTTATTTGATGAAGACATTAAAGGAGGGAATGAATGTGAGAATATTACAATCTCCTCATGAAAAATAAGAGAGCAGAGAAATGGCTGAATTAATGAGTAAATCATTCCCTATGAATTACTCATCCATTTCTGTCACTAGCACTTTAATGTTAAAAAACTTAGAACTGAATTTATCATCATGAGTGGAAAGAAACAGAAAGAAACAGGGTATTTGAAGGCTGAACTTGGACATTTACTTTGGTTTCTCCATGCTGATGCGCTGTATTTGATCACTGATAGCCATAACAAAGGTTTAAATAAAACATAGTCAGTTTAATAACCTTGCTTACTTTACCCCAAATGTTCTTTTCTTGATGCATTTTGTGTGAGGATGAAGAATGGATGATCCCTAAAAGGGGAATTTTTCAGTTTTTCATCTTGAAGTTTCAAAGAACATTTCAAATCCCAGAATTATTTATGTAATACTTCTGAAAATGAAAATCTCTGAAATGCTAGCAATCACGTAAAAGCATACCATGGAAGAGCTGCAATGGCAGGGGCTGCTCTCTGTGTGGGATGAGAGGCAGCCCTGTTGATCGGATTTGGTATCATAACAGACAGGGTTATTGATCCCACGTTTTCGTGGTGGATGCTCTGCTCCATGCACAGCTCTCTCCCAGCCTCACTCAGCCTCTCTTGCATTGATGACCTTTCATGGGCTTTTCCCTTTGCAAAGAATGTGCAGCCAGTGACGGTGCTGGCAAGGGGCCCAGACATCAACTTTTACTTCATGGCCACCTGAAACCTCTTGTGTCGTGCTTGGGAAATTGCAATAGCTCCTCTGACATCTTTCCTCCTTGCTTCCTTTCCAGGAGTGTCCCGAATGGGTTTCTTAAACAGACAGGTTTCTTATACCTTAGAAAAATACTTACATAAGTAATCTTCCATGCACAATAAAAGCTGATGGCTTTTTATACTGAGAATGTTTCATGGGCTGAGATTTCCTGGGTGTTCACAGAAATTTAATTAAATTAAACTTTGGTAGTTAATTTGTAACTCCCTGAAAAGTCAGAGGGAGCCTTTCTAATGCTCACATAACACTGTAGCTTGTGTCTGCATAAAGAATGCCCTTGCTGGGGCTGCTCTGGTGGGTAGGTTGGAGCTGACAAACCTCAGGGGCCTTTGACAGGATGGGAAGGTCAAGGAGAGCTTCCCAAACATGGGTTCCCACTCAGCTGGCTGTCCAGGCAGGGACAGCAGGGATGCAGGGGGATCTGGCACAGACCTCCCATCCCAGCCACATGTCCTGAGCCTTTCCAGAGGCTGCACAGAGACTTGGCTCAAGGACTTCTTGATGTCCTTGAGGTGCAGTTGGCTGCTGAACAGCCTCACCTAATGTGGCCTGTTGAGCTATTTCCCCTCTCCTGAGGCATGAGGCAATACAAGTATCCTTCTTACCTCCCCAAAACCTCATCTGCAGAATGAGAGGGTCAGTGAGTTTGTAGGGACAGCCTGACATGGGTGTGGGGTCTGGCAGTGATTCTGTGCAGCACCCAGAGTTTGCTTCCTCACTCAGTGCCACACAGAGTCCATGCAGAATTAACATTAACTGCACTTTTACATGCAGAAAAAGAAAAGGCAGTCTGCAGTCAGACCACTGTGCCTGCATCATCTCCATTTATGATACATTTTGACCAATCCAAAAGAAAAAATATCCCAGTCATAGGGCTGGATCTATATGTGAGAAAAATTCATGGTGTAAAGAGGCAACCAAATTTTTAGGTGAAATTTGGTCTATGCTTCCCCAGTCTGAGAACAACTGCTAATACAAAGAGTCAGCAATTTTATTAGTAGCAGATTAACATTTCAGACCAAGTATTATAATTAATCCATAAATTGGCAAGCTGATTCCTCACAATATTCAATAATTCAATTCCTGGTTTCATCCCATGATGTCCAAGAGGAAGAGTAATAACCCATTTAAAGCAAATGTCAATGAGCAGGACTGGATTTGTGCTGGATTTGTAGCTTCACTCCTCTGCAGCTCTGGCTCTTGCTATCACCCAGAGCTGATTACAAAACACATAAAATCTGAAAACAGGAAAACAAAAAGCTGTAAATCATCTCTCAGAAAAGTCCTCAAGGTGGATATTTTATAAGAGAAGTGACACCCTACTTGTGTGAGACAAGAGTAAGCAGAAAACCTCAAAATTAGTGGCCCGAACAAGTATTTGAGGGCTGGGGGGCCGGCTGGGACCGTGGCAAGGTCTGCTCTGTAAGGGGTACAACAAGGGGGTCCTTGCTGAGTGAGAGTGACAATCCTGAGCAGGCACACGGCCAGAACTGAGTGACTGAGCAAGGCAGGATGTGAAACACACCTGGTGAAACACATTGCCTGCAGTGTCATATTAAGTGAAGAAGAGGAATGTGTACATAAACCATGGAAAATTATTAATTTACAAAGAGTTATAGGCACAGAGGTTGTGTCACTGACAGCCCATCCAAATCCCCTGATCTTATCCAAGCTCTTAAGTTATTTCCTAATAATCCATATAATTAGAATTTTCAAAGAGCTATAATTATGCCCATTAAAGTTTTAGCAACAGCATGTTTATATATTATGAAAGAGCATCAGCTCTGTATGAAGCACATAAACATTTTGACGCTTTTGACGCAAGTTGAAACTCAGAAACTTTTCTCCCCCTGTTCCGGTTCTTTGCTGAGCTCTGCTCAACACAGCTGTGGACAGCCAGCAGCAGAAGGGAGATTTGGGGGGAGCCTGAAGGTGCTTACACTGTCCATCTGGAAAGAAAAGCCAAGGACGCCATTAATTTTATGACAAATAATAGTGCTAGAAGGGCCCAAATACCAAAGTACATTCCTTGTAAGGCTGCTTTAGTTATAATCAATAGGAATCTAATTTTGGGGAGGAAACCATGCCACCAGTAACCATAATTGCCCTGTGTTGTGCATGTGCTGTGGGGAGCTGGCTGGCAGAAGAGCTGCATGCTGCAATAGCAGGCACAGACGTGGGCATGGCTCCATCCTGCACCCATGGGCAGAGCTGCCCCCAGTGTCCATGCAGGGCAGTGAGTGGTGGAGTGAGTGATGTAGCAACGTGACAATCTTCATTTCTCCCCAGAAATGATGGATTTAGGGCTTCATGAAAGACTCTGTGTCATGCAGGGAGCTGTGGGTTTTGGGAAGGTGCTCTTCCTCTTCCCCTATTGCCCCGCTGTTTTTTCCTCTCTGTCAGCTCTGTGTCTCTCGTCATTTCACAGCAGGAGTGGGGTTGAATGTAGTTATCATGATGCACGCAATCAGCATTAAATTTTACATTTTCTGGGGTTCTCTTACTGCAGTGGCCCCTCCTGGCTGTGTCTATGGTGCTTCACAGTCTGCTTTCTCCACAGTCACGCCTGCTTTATTCTTAGAACAAACTCACTGTCGATGGTATATTCGTTCCTTTTTGTAACTGTTTGAGTGTCTACTCAGAAACCTTCCACGAAGATAAAACTTGGTCTGCCTGAATAGCTTGACTGAATAGCTATAGAGAGACCAAATAGCCTAGGCACAAGCCCAGCCTCTTCTGATATCCCATTTTTTTAGCTCTACCTGAGGGCTCCATTTCTTGCCTGTGCTTTGGTATAAAATCACTGCTTATTTAATAGCACTTAAAAAACTCCGTGTGATCTTGCAACTGTTAAGTTGCATTATAATTCATACAAAAGTGGTGCCTGTATGTGTGTAAAAGTCATCAGACTGCTCCCTGCAGCTTCCTCTCTCGCTACTCATCTTCTACAATTTTATCACAGCAGCACAGAGGGCTCTCAAGCAAAAGCAGAGCAACCATTTTGCAAAACCATTGCAAAATACAGATTCTTCCACCAAGGGTGAGCTGTCTGAATGAACAAGAGGGCAAAGGAAGTGTGATCATTTCACATTGAGAAAAAAATATCTTGTGGGGAAAATAGGTGACATATAGGTCTGACAGTGCTAGGAAGTTATTTCTGAAGCTCAGGGGAAAAAAGTGTTACCCACAGCACTCAGGGAGGACAGCACTTGATTTCTTCTTAGCAGATGCCAAGGAAAATATTCGAACACTTTAAATTAATAGTCCTATGAAGGTAGTTACCAGCTCGTATGATCAGCAAGGAATGAAATGTGCATAGTACAATCAATTAAATGTACAATCTATAAAATGTACAGTCTGCCCATGGGAATGAGGTGGACCCCAGCAGACGAACACTCTGTCAGGGTCACACAGAGCACGTTCGGAGCCGCACCACACCATGTGTGGAAGATGCACTCATCAGGGTGATGGCACGGAACCAGAGCTGCTTTATCCACTGAAAACCATTTCCGTGTAAATCCTATGGAGATATTTATCATATTCCCTCTAGAGCTGGGGATTGTTTGCTTAATTCCCCATGCTGCCTGTGGAGGACTATTCACACCATATGTGGCGGACACCAAAATTCACAGGGCTGAGACTGAGTTGCTGAAAAATAGAAGCAGGGACCTGCTTTAAAACAGTTTGAAACTGCTGCATTGCTCAAGCTGTGTGGTGCCACAGGGAGAGGCATAAAGGGGAACGCAGCCTTTTATCATAAATCCTGAGTTCTCCTCGAGCCTGGTTAGGAGGGGATGGGTCACAGGCCAGAGCAGGGCCCTCACTGCTGAGGATGAAAAGACATTTCTGTTCAGTGAGTGTTCATTGATCTATGTGAAAAGAGTTGGTGGAGACCAAGCTGCCTGCTCCCTCCCAAGGCCCTTCCTTTCGGAGCTGTGTGGGTGGATGCTCCGAGCACATCTGCTCGTGGGAAGCCTGTTTGTGGCCAAACACAGGGCTCTGGCTTCCTCCAGCAGTGGAAACACAAGAGGTTCTTTAAAAAAAAAGGTCAGGGACTGCTTTGGCTTGTAGGAAACATTTTAGACTCTCAGCTGCAGGAGCAAGATCAAGTCCTTGCTGGTTCAGAAGGCGCAGATGGGCACACTGGAGGCTGAGCAGGTGGCCTTGGTCCCTGGAGAGCAGCAGCCAGGCTGTGTCTGTGCCAGGTGGCCCTGACCTGTGGGCACCTCTTCATCAGAGGTGACACTTGCCGGGGCACAGCCCCAGGCTCCCAGGACACAGAAAATACTGTCACAGGCAGCTCTACTCGTCGTGTAGCTGCTTTATTTGCTTGCAGCCCTCCCTTTGTTTTATCCCCTCTACCCTCTGCCCTGGGCTCCAGGAGCTGCCTGCTGGGAATTGCCCTGGCCCCTTGCGAGGTGGGGATACCCACAGTGAATCCACAACCCCCACAGGAATCTCGCATCTATGTCTGTAAACACTGCCCTTCTCTCGCCCCATGCACTTCTGGGATTTAGTTGCACCAAGGTAAATTATATTTAGAAATCCAAATAAGAGCCTGTGGGGTACCCGGCCACTGTGGCAGTGTGGGAACGATGGGAACAAAGCATCCCAGTTGTTTTCAGACCTTTCACTTGTATTTGCTCTTAGTTTTCCACATCGCTTTTGTCTCTGATCTGTAAGTCTCGGTTGGTCTCAGAAGCTGCAGTCCAGTTTTAAATACCCAAATTAAAATGCAGATGATCTGAATGCTGCAAAGGTTCTCCCATTAAACTACTGGGTTTCAAGTGAGCCAGAGTACTGAGCAGTAAATTAATTTCCAAACTCTTTCTGCAACATCTCTTACTCTTCACCTCGTCACTGTCCCTCATCCTGGGACAAAAAGTGGTTCTTCTTGCTTGCTTCTGGAACCATTAGAGCATTTGCTATTTTAACAGTTGTGAACTGCAAAGCTTTGCAGTCCATATGATTTCAGATGGTTCATAGGAAACCAATTTTAGCTGTGACAAAATGTTCTGAACTTGTTACAACATTTTTATTGCTCTTTGGCTCTGGATTGATTTTCTCTTATTAGCTGGAGCTGACTGTGTCTTTTTTTATCAGACAGTTCTGGAAAGCAGCAAATCAGTCTGGAGCTCAGCTGTACAAAGTGAAGTTGCTTTGCTTATTGATGCATGCTTTTAGATCACTTAGAGTGTAACAAGAGCCAGCAATTTAGCTGAGTTGGTTTGGTTTTCAGCTTTGATTGAAATTCACAGTTTAGAACATTAGCAGAATTAATTTGCTGGAGATTCTTATCTTTCCCACTTAATTTGAATGAAGTGAGGTATGTAAATGTATGTACTTTGCAAGCTGTTATCTTTACTATTTCAAAACAAGATTGATTCAGGCAAAACTCTTAAAAATCCAAACACAGAATGATTTCTGGAGGCCTTGACTGGGGAAGAGACTTGTGATTTTGCCTAGGGTTTGTAGAGAAAGCTTGATATGATGTTTTAGCAGATCTGAGGAAGAAGATGAAGGCAATTTTGATGGCAGTGATAGTCATTTAAAGGCAGAGAGAGCAAAGACGCCTGGCTGTGGGAGGCAGATAATTCTGGGTAATATTTACAATGGGAACTCTTTAGGTAGGAAATAGCATCTGAGGAACCTGTGGGAGACAAGACACAACCGGGAGACAAAGCTGAAGAAGATCCTGGAGCTGAGACAGGGCTTTGAGGAGGCTACGGAGGGGATGTTAGACAGCTGAATATTTTGAGTAGTATATTGCATTAGACAATTGATCCACAGGAATAAAAATTACCTGGGAAGGAGCTGGTGATGATGGAGGCAGGGGAAGCAGCTGAACCAGACTGGAAGCATCTACTGACTGAGCTGGAGAAGGGATAAGAGAAACAGAGGGAGGAGGAGGCATCAGGAGAGCAGCCAGCTCTACATGGAGAGAGGTGCAGAAGCAGAGGCAGCTGTGGGGTACAAGAGGCAGAAGAGAATAAGATGCCCCATCAAGGAGGCAGAGTTGAAATACCTTTACCCTGGTGCTCCCAGAGCCACGCTCTCCTGCTGGATCTTGGGTTCATGTCAGTAGGAGTGCAAGTGTTTGGGTCCAGGCAAGCAACAAACAGCAAGGTCAGGTGTGAACTTGGGAGCTGTGAAAGGAGTGAAGCCCACAGAGGAGAGCTGAGCTTTGCTCACAGATCAGCTGGTTCTGGGGAGGCTCCAGATGACCCTCTGGAGAAGAGGGACCACCAGACATCATCAGGCTGCTGCTTCTAGTGACCATCCTTAAATTCATACAAATTTGATGTGCTGTTTCAGAGACCCTGGTAAGAGTCTCCATGGACTGAGGTGTGAATAGAACAGTATTTTGCACGGATAACATTTGCCATAATACCATTGTTGAATCACAGGATGGTGTGGGTTAGAAGAGACCTTTAAAGATCATCTTGTTCCAACCCCCCTGCCATGGGCAGAGACTCCTTTAACTGGGCCAGGTTGCTCAGGGCCCCATCCACCCTAGTCTCGAACACTTCCAGGGATGGGGCATCCACAGCTTCTCTGCACAACCTGTTCCTGTGCCTCTCCAGCTTCACAGTAAAAAATTTCTTCCCTATATCCAATCTAAATCTACACTCTTTCAATTTAAAACTCTTGCCTTTTCTCTTGTCACCACATATCCTTGAAAAATCTCTCTCCATCTCTCTCTTTACCCTTTTACTCTCCCATACAGCTCCCTGTGTGTTCGTTTGGTTGGTTGTTTTTTTCATCCCCTACAGGAAATGCGATGGTTAATTATTGCTAGACTCTGATTTATTTTCAGTGTTGTAGTATATATATATATATGTATGTATTTCTTGGGCTGAAAATAATAATGTGACACAGTTTGCTTTTACAGTGGAGGTTCATATCAGCATGATTAATTTTCAGCATTGAATAGTCCTGCACTCAAGCCATGTGCTTTTGAGATAGTTTGTCCATCTTTTTCATATTAGGAAGTATTTCCTTACTCAGCGTTTATGCCTGTGAAAAAAACTTTCCTACAACAAAAATCACTAAAAATTTTTCCAGCAAGAAGGAGATAAGCATCTTAATACACCCTTTTTCAAGTTCAGTTTCAAATCTTTCCTGCTTGGAAAGAGGGAATCTCTAAATAAGACATGGCATGGATCCCACTAGGGAAAGGGCCATGGCAAGAGGCATTGGGAAAAGCTTTTCTTTCTCACGCACGTGGATCTGCGGCACTGTCAGCACTGTTTGATTTGTCCCCAGCGATGGCTGGGCTGGATGGGCAGCCTGCCAGCAGACCCAGGGAGATGATCAGCTCTGCTCTACAGAGGAAATGCTGAGGAAGAGCCGCAGGGCAGAGCACGGCCCTCGGCTCGCAGTGCCCTGGCTGTGCCTGTCCACTGCTGCATCGCCACTGACTGTGGCAACTCCAGCACCGGTCATCGCTGCCTGCTCCTCAGCACCAGCTTCCCCTCATCTGGTAAGATTTAAGGATGAAAGCAGGATGCCTCCCTTGGCTCATCCTTAAAAGGAAACATTGCTGAGGAGCTTTAGTGGCCTTTGGGGTCTTCCCTCCACAGAAACAAAGAGCTCTTTGCCACCAGTTCCCCAGAACAAGCTGCGACATCAATGCCTCTGAGGGCTGCGAAATATGAAAGATAATAAAACTTTCAAAGAAAGCTTTAAAGTCCAATGTGTGGGAGTAGCACAAAGGGCACCAAGCAAGACAAATAAATACATGGCTGCAAATACTTTTTTGTTGTACCAAAAATTGCGTAGGATGCCGTGGGCACGGGGAGAAGCCTTATGGCTTCCCTCTTGCTGGTGGTTTTCCGCTGCAGGTGACAAGTATGTCACATCAATTGTCATCTGGATCTTGTTTCCTCAAAGCATATAATAAATGCTCCAAGTTGCATTTCCAATTTATTCCACTGATCACCTTCAAAACCACACCAGAATAAGGGAGTTAATAGCAGCATTTCACGTTTAGAAGCTCTAAGGATTATAGATTGCTTATGCAGTATGAGCAAATCCTCCTTTTCTGAACATTAAAATAAGTCTTTTATCCAAACTTGAGCACAAGAGAAAATGAGACTCATTTTTAAAGCACCGAGTACTCCACAGCTCCGATTTCTGAAAGAGCCATAGGCTGTTGAATGCATTTGAAGATCAAGTCATTTATTGCAGTGCTTACATTTTCACTTAGAAGACCTCATTTCTAAAAGCACTCATTTCCAAAAACCTTGCCATAAATGATTTGCCAGGAACACAAAACACCATATGATGGATGTAAACCAGGAGAAAGCCAGGAGATGTGATTTCTGATTTTGATGCCAGTCATTGTAAGTTTGTCCCTGCTCACCCAGCATTTATTGTGAGTCTTAAAACTTCTACCATTGTTATTGTGCCATCAGGCAGGAATCCCAGTTTTTTTGAAAACGCTCAGGATATTCCCTAGTGATGCTATATCCAGAAGGGCAATAAAGAGGTTCTGTACCAAAAATTTGTCTGAAATAGTTGATTTCTTGATTACACAGCCAGACAGAAAAATAGGGAAAAAAATTAGCTGTCAGTCAAACCCAATGTATTCTGCAGCTCTGTAGGTATTTCATTCTGGATCCAAAGACCTTTTGAAAACTCATGTTTGGTTTCAGCCAAACCATCAGACTTAGGCCTGCTATGAAATGTCTCATTTTCACTATCTGTGGCAAAAAGATAGAACAGAGTAGGAGCATAGGTGTAAAAATTGGAGCTGTGTTTGTCCCTTTTTAGGGTGCAGTTTATGTTTTCCAGTCTTTGCCCAAGGTTGAGGCAAAGCAAGTAAAAAATTCCTTTCTTTTCCTTGATGGTGTGTGGACCTGTGTCCAGGAAAAGGCTGTAAGTCAGGAATTTACTGGGCCTCGTGGTGGGGGGTGCAACAGAGAAATATTGTAGAAATTATATTTTTCCGGAATGAATATGTACTTATTCAAGTGCTTTGCTGGCTACTTGTAGAAGAATTCTCACTGATTAAAATGTCGTTAAGTAGTGTTTAAATACTGCTGTATTATCATGCATACATGTGCATGATAACTTTATCAGCCAATGTGTAACTTTTTCAGGGATCACGTCTGGTGTGTATGTACTGCTGCTCTCTCGGATGCTGTGGGAACTGCCCAGTTGTGAATCATTAATTAGTAATATTAATTAATAAACAATTTAAATGGGACCAGTTAAATGCAGTGAGGATGGATTAAAAAATAAGGGTTTATTTCTGTCAACGTTTTATGCTTTAAGAAGTTGTTGTTTTTAGAATGGATATTCCTTTATTTAAATGAACCCAAAGCATCAGTAGTGTATGAGCATTGTCAACATCCTTTTGGGCACATTTCCAGTAATAATTTTTAGAAATCTAATTGCCTAAATAAAGATTTGGGGATCTTGGGAGGAAGGAGATGAGGAGCTGGGATGGGAAAGGCTGAACTGGTAACCCAGTGGCCAAAAAAAGCAACAGAGCCCCCAAGTCCCACATGGCATTGGAGGGATTGTGGACAGGAAACAGAGCTTTGGAGGGGATATTTGCTCTGCCTTTGAGGCATACTTTCACTGCTTTTTGAGGTTTGGGAACCTACTTTGCATACAAACCTCCTTCTCTTTGAAGAGGCTTGGAGAGGGAAGATGATATTAGGGAATGGCTGAAGCAATTTCTCATGTAGATGACAGCCCCAAATGTATTTCAGAAGGCTTGTGTTGGCCCCTTGCTGCAGCTAACAGCCTGAGTTACAACAATGTCTGTACATCCAACACAGCTACAGAGTGACCACATCTACTGCAAATGTTGCCCAACTGTAATTTGCAAAGGCCATTAATATATTTTTACATACTTAATAGAAAGTATAAAAGTGCAGTCTTCCACAAACAACTAATTTTACAAAACAGATTTTCTGAGAGCTAGGCCATTACTATGTAAGTGGCTTTTTTCCCCAAGAGTTTTCTAATTTGCATGCATACACTGTTTATTCTGGGCAGCTTAATGAGCAGCCATCCCTGGGCAACACACTACAGTCACACTCCTATTCTTTCAGGCATCACCCATTCAATACTAAATCTTTACTAAACAGATCCATCCAGAGATTATACATCCCTTAGAGTAAAATGGATGTGACCCTGCTGAATTTGTTGGAGATAGCTGAGGCTGAAACAATGAATGTTGGAGCTTTCTTTCTCTCCTCCTTCTTTACATCTTTTTTGTTTGGTTGGGGGTTTTGGTCAGATATTTATTTTTAAGCCTAAAAATCTAAAACTGGATTCATATGCTGAGAAGGAAGTTTTATGAAGTAACCTTGTGGGCCAAAGTAATTCCAGTTTTATGGGGAGAGAGGCAAAAAAGAAGTGGAACAAGCCTAAAATAGCAGGCATCAAAGAGGGGGTGTAAGAGGCTCTGAACAATTTCCTCTCCAAGAACAAATCCAGGATAGAGTTTTCTGGGAAATAACACAAAACTGTTTGTCTGGTGTTTATTTTAGTGTAAATACAGCAGCATGTTTTACAACTGAGTGGGAGACTTGCATTAGAATTTATACTCCTCCTTTATTCTCTTAAAGTAATGACATCAGGATTCCTACATACCAGCTGTTTATGTATTAAGTAGTTTTGCCCTCTTTTTGCCTTTGGGTTTATGTTTTGTATTGCCCAGGTTTTGCTAGGGATATTTAAACAGTGCAGAGTAATGAAAATGGAATAAGGTCCAAGGCACAATCTAGAGAGAAAAGCAGAAAGAGGAAGACAGAGGAAGAAAGAGTGGAGATTTGGAGGAGGCAGGAGCAGTGAGTGTGGTTTGCTCATGCTTCTTAATCCAGAAAAAGATGCAGATGCAGAGTGTGAGTGGAGGATCTATTGGTCAGAAGGCACCCAGGGGTCCAAGGTGGGGTAGCAAGATCACTGTGCAGGCTTACTTTGCAAAGGTTGAAACATCTGCATTTGTGGGGAGCACTGGAGGGTGTGGCAGCCGTGGGGACCAGCTGCTGTTGAAGATGAGTTCTCCTGCAGCTTCCACCACACCTCAGGCTGCAAAGGTTTCCTTCTGTTGTGGTGCCCAGCAGACTGGTGGGCAGGCACCTTTCTCGTGTACTACAAGCCCCACAAGACCATAAAAACTTTGAACAATCCAGATGTCTTTGAATCCCCAGGTGACACTGTGTGCACTGGGCAGCTGCCTTGAGCAAGAGACATTTTGATGTTTACACAGAGCTGAGCTTGGCTATAAATGGGACCATGATGGGCCTGTCAGGAGTGAGGGAACACTATCACTGTGATGGTGCAAAGAAACAGTCTCCCATCAGTTTCATTTTTAAATCCTATGTTTTCCCTAGTTTTCTTACCAAGTAGAGGCCTTGGTTCTTGCCCTGGGTGTTGTTTGGATAAGAGTTCTTTTCCCACTCTGTTCTCCATTTCTCAGTGTTTTTGTTTCCTAATCTGCTTATGGAGCGCTGCATATTTTTCCAAGCGAAGTGCCGCTTGGTGCCAGCAAGCAGCATTAGTACCCAAACCACATGCTCTCGAGCAGCCAGGGGGAAGGGAAACACTGCAGATCCCATGAATGCACGTGGAGGAGGACAACTAACCTCTGAATGAACTTCTGAGGGCATATATGGGCTCTCTGCTACCTGAAACGTTCAAAGGAGGACTAGACAGCTTTGTCAGGGATATCTCTGAGACCAGTAACCTCCCATCCATGATGAGCAGGTATCTCTGTCAGGCAAAACACAACACTGCTTATGTCCTTGTAAATGAAATCCCAGGGCTGAGGCTATGAGCAGTGAGACGTGTTGCTCCTCCCTGTGCCCCAGGACAGGGTGGGCCGGGACCACTGCTCTGGCTCACCAGCAGATTTGGGGGTGATGTGTTGAGCTGTGGTTGCTCATGGGAGTTTTAGATGAGATGTTCAGTAGTCTGCCTCATCCTTGAAACCTAAGGATAAATAACTTAGTCTATTGAAACCAGTGAGAATTTTGCCCTGGATTTGGCAGGAGCCAGCATTTTGCCACTTTACATCTGCCCCTCCGGCTCTGCTGTGGACTTCTGAGGAGCACAAAGAGACTGTGCTCCCTTTTGTTAAATTAAATGGCCAGTGAGTGCTGATCCTCAGGAGACACACTGGTTCTGCTTGGCTTGAAGCCCTTCACGCCGTGTGGACACCTTCACCACTGTGCCAGGGAGCAGAGGGCAGCTGAGGGGCAAACCCTCCCTGTGGAGTGGAAGCAAGCAGGACCCTGCTGGCCTGGTGCCACATTTTGCAGAGCAAAAGTGCTTGCACAATGTCAGACTTTCCACAGGCATGAAATACTCACTAGATTTTTATCCAGCATAATGGCAGGAAGGTATATAAGTCCTTTTTATTCTCTTCTCCAGACGTTGTCACGCCTTAGACCTTCCTGTTTGGTAGACTTGTTCCCTGTAAAGAGAGCTTGGTGGCTTCACTCCATCGCTTCTCAGATAGGGAATTGCCTTTCATAACAATGAGCGGTGTTGCTTTCTGTTTGCAAATATGGCCCTTTCTTCCTGGAAGCCGTGTACTGCCCAGCCCTGGGGCCGTGCTTCCTGGCAAGCCATTTGGATTGTCCATTACTCACTCTCAATAAAATCGACTCAGCTTTAGTTCATGTTTCTCAGAACCAGGACACAGTGTTTGTAACGAGACAGAAATTAAACAAAGCTTGCATTTTTGCCCTTGCAGACCGTGACATTTGTTATTTCCCGGTGCAGTCCTACCCTTCCCTGGAATATGTGCAAGACATTGTAGTAACTTATCTGGTAGGATAGACAGGAGTGAAATCCTCTTGCTCTCATGGTGTGACTCTTGGAGCTGTCCTGTGCAGGGCTGGGAGTTTGACTCGGTGATCTTTGTGGGTCCCCTCCAACTCAGCAGATTCTGTGCTTCTGTGAAGGCAAATGGGTTACTGTTAAAGATGTGGAAGAGAAAGTTTGCAGGTTAGGTAGGATTGGTGTAAGTACAATGCCAACACCTATTAATCTCAAGTAAAATGCAATTATTGAGAAAGCAAATTAAAAACTAAGCCAAGAATCTGGGATGCAATCACTTGCCAAGAGAGGGTGATGGGATATTTAGACTTCTCAAACTGATACCGCTTGTCTAATCAGGTCTTAATTTCTGGATGTCCCAGTTCTCCTGCCTGAAAAACAAGACTTATTTGGGGGTAGATTTGAAACTAAATCCTATTTTGGAAAACTAAGGGGTGTGAAAACTGGGGTTCTTGTCCAGTCTAAGAGCACAGCCTGGGGGCGGAGTGAGCTCTGCCTGAATAGAAGGGGAAGGGACCTGTGTGTCCTTGTCACCTACAGGGCTGGCATCCCTCCTTGGCTCAGCCCTGGTCAGCCCTCTCTGTCCTGCTGAACCCACATTTTTATGAACATAAATACGTGACCATTTATTGTGTTATTAATGGAAATTACTAATAATTAACCATCTGTATGTGCCACATTAGAAAGCGCTCAAGTCAGCAAATAAATACCAAGAATGGGCCCTTAAGTGAGGAGCTGCGCAGAGGTACCTTGCAAGGCTATTTCTCTGTGGACATGAGGGAGGGAGAAGGCACAGCTTTGTGCACATCCATGAGCTGATGTTTGGCTGTGCTTGCAAAGCTTGTGAGAGTCCTCTGTTGAGATCAAAGATTCAGCTCATGGGAGGGTCAAGACACGGGCCCTGGGGGTATTTTCAGCTGTGCCCCCTCCCACAGGCACAGCCTCTCCCTCCCTCTCCCTGTCCTGATGTGTTTATAGCAGTTAGGATTATCGAAATGTTGTCTACTCTTTGCGACTCCTCAAGCCTCCTCATTTTCATGTGATCCACGCAGTCTGTGCATCTTTATCTGGGTTGAAAACTATATTACTGTAAAAAAACCCCAACACCAACAAACCAAAAAACAAAAACAACCCCCTGCCAAAAAAAGAAAAGAAAAAAAAAAACCCAACCCCCCAAAAACAAAAACAAAAAACCAAACAAAAAAAAATCAACAAGAAAACCCCCAGAAAACAAACATCCCCCCAAACCCACCCCCCTCAAAAACAAACAAAGGAAAAAAACCAAAACAAACCCAACAAAGGAACAACCTCCCAACCAATAGAGCCATGTGTCTGCCTCAGGGACACATATTTGAGCCCTTCAGTCATGCTCCAGTCAGAGATGACATGCAGCTCAGTCTAGCAGTTTCATTCTGTCTGGACTAAATTCCTCAGTACATGAAGCAAGGAGTTCATATTACTATTTTAGCCAGTAGTATATCATATGAAAATGATCCTGTGTCCCTGTGCAATGATGTAATGGGACATTAATGCTGCCACAGCTTTTTTGGACTTCTTTGGGATATGCATGCGTGAGGATGGCTGTCTGCCTCAGCCTGGGTGACACTGGGTCTGATCTAAGGAGAACAAGTTCTCCTGAGCATGGATGAAGTGTGAGGCCAATACTGCCAGGGTAAGGAAGTGCCTAGTGATGACACACGCCTACAGGATCAGGAATAGGATCATTGTCCGGGGAGAAAGGACATAGAGGCAGGACTCTCAGGCAGGCGTGGAGAGCATCTTAGGTATCAGACTGTCTGGTGCTGGAGCAGGGCTTTCTAAATGCTGGGGTTTTGTGGATCTTTCACTTTATCCGAAAAAATTGACTCTTCTTTGGGCCAGCAATAGCTATAATGAAAGAGGCACCATGAGTCTAAGGGTTGGTGGATGAGGTGTCCAGTGTCTGCTTCAATAAATGTGCACAATTTTTCTAAGGCTAGACCTCCTTCAGCAGCACAAAGTGAGCCCTATCTCTCCACATCATGTAGTTTGGACCCTCAATAGTGATGGAAAACTTGACTCTAGAGGAACCTAAACCAGATCTCCAGTGTGCGATGTGGTACCTGTGTTAATAAGTAAATAAACCAGCAAGGCCTCTGTTTGCTCATTATGCTGTGTACATCATGGCCCAGCTCACTTCCATGCAGATGATGTCTCTTCCTTTCCAAATGAGGGGAGTGCTGTCTGGGCTAAAACTGTTCTGGAGTCTATGCTAAGAATCCTGCAGGAGGGTCCAGGGGTGTGTGAAGCACCAGGGCCAAGGCCCAGACCTCTCGCTGCACACAT
>VZRL01006030.1:1631900-1656778 GCA_013397895.1 Origma solitaria
AAATGCCCCTAAGTACCGATCGTTAGTTACCTGGCAACAGAATGGTAAAAATTCCACTCCTCCCCCCCAACCTCCAACAACACATTACTGCTATAGGAACAGTCTGGCTGCATAATGCTCTTCTGTGCATCTTTCTTCTCTAAGAAGAAAGGACTGACCAGGATAAGGTGTCTAATTCTGGCTGAAGAGAAGCAACTCTGCTTAGCCTTAGTGGATAATTTGGACAGTTCTCCTGTATCTTCTGTAAATCTCTTTTTAATGGCCTCTCTCACTATGAACCACAACCTGGGGCAGTGAACTGTAAAATCTGAGCCTTACCACAAAGACTACAGGCAGTACCTAGATAAATCCCAGTTGTGAATCAAAGTCCCTGCTGTTTTACATTTGCTCTGAAGTGTCAGACTCTGTTCACTTTCCACGAGAGGCAGCTGGAATATAAACACAGAGATGTCTGACTATCAGCAGCCACGCTCAGCCCCAGTCGGGGATCACAGCTTCTCCCTTGCAGCTTTCCTGGCAGTTTGAGAGTCAGTCACATTTTGCTTTCCCACTCCCCAGTCCTGGTGGTCCAGAGGAGAGCCCTGACTGCTTTCCCTTTCATTCCACATCCTGCATGCACTGACTCTGTGGCTCCATCCCCGTGCTCTTCATCATCCAGTGACAGGCTGCTGGCAGTGCCCTGTACACTTGATACATAACAGCACCCCTGCACTCCTTCCCCCCTTCCTATCTCCTTAAACAGATGATGTGCTAAGGTTGGAGTTATGACAGCCATCCCAGCAGACCAGAGCTAAGCTCCTGAGTTCACAGCCCCCATCATTTTGCATGATTTCTAGCTCCTCTGAGTGGCTTCCCACACTTGTAGCAAGAGGTTTAAGATTTTGTTGCTTTGCTTATGGCATCAATCCTTATCATCTGTCCCTGAGCAGGACCATATTTGCACTTGGACTTCACCTATTTGGAGGTGGAAAGCTGTTCAGAGGCATGGAGCATCCTCTACTGAGGCTCTACTCAGGCCTTCTGTCTGTTTGCTTCATGCCCCTGCCTTCCATTTTCACTTGGGAATGGCCAGAAAAACATTTCCTCGCTCTTTTGCTAGTGGCATTTGGGGACCTGTTGGATTTGTGACTCTCCACTTAACCAGGCTCACAAAGGACAGAGCCTCCCCAGATTTGGGCTTCATCCTACCCCATCCATTGCCTTTACACAGCCCTGTGGGCATGAAGGAGCAGTGGCAAACAGCCCTGGGTAGAGACTTGTGGTGGTTTGGGCTGGGATAGGGTTAATTTTCTTCGCAGTAGCTGGTATGGGGCTGTGTTTTGGGTTTGTGCTGGAAGGAGTGTTGATAACTCAGGGATGTTTTCATTATTGCTGAGCAGGGCTTACACAGCACTGAGGACTTTTCTGCTCCACACCCCAGCCATTGGAGGGGAGCACAAGGAGCTGGGAGGGGGCACAGCCAGGACAGCTGACACAGGGATATTCCATAGCATATTCATGGTGCTTGGTATGTAGAGTGTGGGGAGAAGGAGGAAGGGTGGGACATTTGGAGTTCATTTTCCTAAGTCAGACTTATGTGTGATGGGGTCCTGCTCTCCTGGTGATGGCTGAACACCAGCCTGCCCATGGAAGGTGTGAATTGATGCCTTGTTTTGCTTTGCTTGTGTGTGCAGCTTTTGTTTTCCTTATCAAAGTGTCTTTATCTCGCTTTTACCCTCCTGATTCTCTTCCCCATCACACTGGGCAGGGGGAGTGAGCGAGTGGCTGTGTGGGGTTGAGTTGCCAGCTGGGGTTAAACCATGGCAGGACCACACCAATACTTTGGCACAGCTCTAGCCTAGTCCAGAAGTCTGCCAGCGTTGCCAAGACAGGCAGCAGGGACAAGGAGGATGCACTGAGCACACAGGAGAGCAGAGACTGCACAGCTCTTCCCCTGGGGGCAAATCGAGCAGGGGACACCATCCGCCTGCAAAAGTGATTACTATCCATAGGCACATAGGGATGAGCTTGGCACCTGTCCTGCCATCACCCCATCTCCCTGCTCCACCAGGACCAGCGGTTGAAATGGAGCACACATTTGAATGCTTCATTGAGCCAGGGTCCAAATTAATTTGAGCAGTGGTAGGTAGGGAGGGATGTACAGTTTAAGTGAAGACAAACTGGAGGTGCGGATGGCTGGTTATTTATTTCCAGACACTGATCTCATGAGCAACATGACCTCAAAGGACTGTTCACAGCATTTTCCTGCCATCTGCACAGGTTTCACCAGCACTGCCATGGTGCAGGGTCCTGCTGACTGATGTTATGCCAGCTACACTCTCACAGGGCTACTGCCAGCGTGGGAGGGGGTCATGGACAGGAATGGTGAATATTAACCCAGCTGTACTGTGACCCTACAGTCAGCCAGTTGAGGTCTCATAGCCAGGCCAAAGAATCTGGACCTCCTGGAGTCTGCTTCTTGATCTGGAAATGATATAGAGAGTGCTTCTGCTCCTGTGGAAACAAAGCCACACTCCTCTTTCTTTTAGTGGGTGATTCAGATTGCTGATTCGCAACTTCTTGTTTGTTTTGGGACTATGCCTGAGAACATCACAGAAGAATCAGAGTACTGTTGTGCTAGGTACTGTAGAAATACAGAAAAAACCAGAGACCTGGGTACATCTAAATTTCAAAATGTTAACTCAGTGGTTAAGACACAGCACTGCTTTTTCTCTCACACAGAGACCTCTTTGGGTTGTAGTATGCCCTGAGATCACTTCAATGCTTGCTGTAGGAGCCCAGGTTAGGTGGATTGGCCTGCCCTGGTGCTGCTGACCTGCAGCAGGCATGGCAGGAATGACCGCAGAGGTGGTTGTGCTCTTGTTGCTGCTTCTAAACAGATTTTCTACCTGTCGTAGTAGGAGGAGGGATGAGAGTGCATTTGAGACCATCTTGGGGGCTGGGGAGGAAAAAAAGGGAGGAGATGCCAGTATGGAATGTTACCACTTTATCTCAACCCAAAAAACTTCTGTGAGAGGCTAAATCAGCAGAGTACATAAAAGTGAATGAAATAGGGCTGTTTCTAGAAACATCTTGTTTGCATTCAATGAGAATGCAGGCTGTAGCTTTCATTTGCTTAGATCTTTATTGGCATTTGCAGCCCTTGAAGCTGCAGATGTAAGCACAGAGCATGCCCAAAGCAGGGATGGAGGGAAGGAGAGGAGGAAAGATGGCATTGATCCATATTCATGTTTCCCAGGTCCTGGAAACCACCCAGTGCCAGATGGTGATTCAGAGCCAGCATAAGGGGAGGCTGCAGCTGATGCATGAACCCCTCTGGCCCCAAAAGGTTTTGGGTGAGCAGGACAGACTGGAGGATGCAGGTGTCTCACATCTCTCTCCCTTCTCACCATAAAAATAAACACCTGAAAGTAGAGAAGAATAAGCATCACCTCTGTGGCAGGAATTTCCTCCAAACTGGTGACATTTTCACGTGGCAAGTACTGGTCAAGTGTGGCCCTTGCAGGTAACAGCATTTGTGATGCATTTTCCCATTATTTGAGCAGCGATAATGTCAGGGACAGTGGTTATGCCACCCTGCACTGCTGTTGAGAGAACCATTGCAGTGGCTCCTGAAGTGTTCAGTTTTCAGCACAGAACGTATTTACAGAAAAAGCAGCTGGAGGACATTCTAGGCTTTTTCTTCTTTTCCTTTTTTTTTTCTTCTTGTTTTTGAGATGAAACCACCCCATGTTCACCACCCACGGTGAGTGTAGATACTCTGGTAGCACAGAAGGCACTTGGTGCAGATGGAGGCTGCTCTTCCATGTAGGTTTGGGCAATTCAGAGCACAACAGCTTTTGGGTGACCATCCCAGTGAGTGCCCAGGCCTGGGATGCTCTCTGATAGCCATGTGTGTGACTGCTTGGGCTGGGGAAAATAGCTATGGGGCAGTCCATGTCCTTGTGGGAGCAGACACAAGAAGGGACCATGCTGATCCTAGTTCTTTTCTTAAGGCCTCCAGCTTTTCCTGCCTGAATCCCAAGGACCTAGTTCTGAGCAAGTACCTTTCACTCTGTGGGTGTGATGAAGACTTTTTATTCTGAAATTGACAGAATCACAGGATGATTTGGGTTGGAAGGGACTTTTAAGATAATCTAATTCCAAATCCCCTGCCATGGGCAGGGAGACCTTCCACCAGATCCGGTTGCTCTGGACCACATCCAACCTTACTTCAAACACTCCCAGGGATGGGGCATTCACGGCTTCTCTGAACAAGCTTTTCCAATGCCCTCACCATTCCCTCTAATTCAAGTGAATTAAAGTCTAGGTGCATGAAAAAAGGAATATTTGAAGTCCAGCAAGTGTCTCCTCTCTCTCTTGCGGTCCTGCTTGAACCAGACAGAGTGGTCTGTGTGGAACAGGTGCTTCCTCAGCAGGCTGAGGGCTGGTCAAGCCACTTTACCTCAGTGGTGCTTGAATAGCCCTGAAGGAATGACTGGAATTCGCCATGCCAGGCAGGCAGACCCCGTGGGTCTTGAAATGCCCTATCTGTGCATGGTTTTGAACAATTGGTAGAAAATGAGTCAGAATAAATAGTGCTGCTTAACCTCTGGCCTTTCCCCTTTTGTCCACAGAAGTTCAAGAAATTCCAGGGACTGGGAGCCAAACATCTGTGTTTCCCCTTGGGAGGTGTTCCTCCTGTGAATTGGGCAAGGTAAATTTAGAAAATGAGATTCAGAAACCGCTGGCGAGAGCTGCTGCTCTCCTGGCTGAAAGTTTGCATAGGCTTGGGCATGTATTTATATCTTCATCCACAGGCACTGGATCCTGCACACAGAAACACAAACTGACAGGCACTCTATCTTGTAAGTCTGAGCTTGTTTTGTGGATGCCAATATTTTTTTAAAAGTGAGAATTTGAGGATTGTGTGCCTGGTTTCCAAGCTGAAATACAGAAACTCTGTGCCTTGTGGGATACCCTAAGTGAGCCGAAATGTCTGCCATGGTGAGGAGATGGGCACAGAGTTTGCAGCAGTAAGGAAGCAAAGGCCAAAGGGTGTCCTGAACAGCACTGGGCACTGCTGGGTAGGCAACTAAATTGAGCCTAATGCCATTTTAAGGAGAGCAACTGGGATACCATCAGGCTCTAGGGCCACTTCTGCACACAGGGGCTTCCCAGCCCATTGGCATCCAAACTTCTCAGGGTCCCCAGGGATGGCCTGAGACCCTCCTGTGGGCTGGCAATAGCTAACCTACCTGGTGTGTTCAAGCAGGGGATTTTCCTCCAGGCTTGCTGCCTGTGGAGACAGCTGATCCAGCCTTGCAAGCAGCCTTTAGTGGATTGCAGTGGATAATCTCGGTGCGTCCCATGTCTTTTCCATCTGACCATACCTGGAGCCTTGGCTCTGCAGCAGGTGCCCTGTTAGCTTGGATAGAGCACTTGCAGCATCAGTGCTCAGAGCAGGGTCCCAAGGGCTGTTTCAGTGGCAATTTGTGTTCCCACTCTCAACTCTGTGAAGCTGTTGCACGGCACAAGAAACAATTCTCTTACCTCCAACCTCAATGCCAATGCTGATAACAGCATTGGAGAAGTACCAGTGTGCAGTGTGGGGCGGGAAACATCTAATTTTGACTTGCCCAAGCTGCAGAGGCGCATTACATTTCTGCCTGGTTCTGCAGAACAGGGTTGTGGCCTTAATTTCATCAACCACCAACACCATCTGTCATGTTTTCAGGTTCGGACCTCGTTTCCCCAGCCAGCAGAGACAGGAGAACTTGGGGGTGGTGGCACACCTGACACCAGAAACAGTGCACCACCTTTTCCTCCTGTGAGACTGAAAGAGGAAGAAAAAAGTGGGAAATTCCAGAAGGAAAGAGCTGCAAAGGTCCCACAATGTGGCATGTGCCGAGAACAAGTGCCTGGAGTCAGACACCTCTTGGGTGCACAGCTTGGGCTTATGTGGCATGATAATTGGGCAAAGGAGCAGCTTGGGGTTAAATAAAATTTCAGAAAAGTTTTAGCTTGTCATACTTCATTTCCCAGGCTGAAAAAATGGGAAACCTCCCAGTTTTGTTACGAAACAATTTTAGTAATGTCTGAGAGGAGCTACTGGGAGAAATGGATAAATGAAAAATAATAAAATAAGGAGATGAGTTACAGTACATTGTTGTTTAGACATATTCAGTTTGTCCTCCTGCTCTTTGGAGGGCAGATGAAAGGCACTTCAGGTCTCCTGATGGCTTATTGGGAACAGTTTGTGTTCAAGATATTGCCAAATTCCAGCAGAATTTCTCCTAAGGACCCAAGGAACAACTTGTGATAAGATCCCTACCAGTTTGCCTTGTGTCCACGCTGCATGTGGTTTGGATCCTGATGACACACATGAGATGACTGGAAGGTGGTTGTTACAGACTGTTCCCTTCGAGTTTCACCATGACACTCAGGACAGGATATACAATGCCAATAAATAACTTACTACCAAGTTGCTCATGCTGATCCATTGCCAACTTCTTTAGCAATACTTCCCCGTGCACTCTCTCTTTGCCATAAACAGGCGCTCCTGCAGTGGAGTGCAGCTGGAATCTC
This sequence comes from Origma solitaria, assembly GCA_013397895.1. Taxonomy (NCBI): domain Eukaryota; kingdom Metazoa; phylum Chordata; class Aves; order Passeriformes; family Acanthizidae; genus Origma; species Origma solitaria. The sequence continues at coordinate 1,638,468 of VZRL01006030.1, forward strand.
GAGTATATTTTTGCAAGCCATAAAGAAAAGCAGTGTGTCTCCAAAGCAGATTATAATATTTTGATATTTCCCAGGTCGCTTGTGCTCTCAAGCTTTATCGCTGCCCAGAGTCTTTCAGAAGAGCGCTCATCACACATGTGCCCTAAATAATGTAAGCTCTGTGCTGGTGATATTTATAGCCATGCAAACTTGCCCATTTCTGCCTGTGTTGTTTCAAAACAATTCTTGAGTGATCGCATTTTTCATCTTTAGTGTATTTTTCTTTAGTTCTGAACACTGAACACATTTGTAATTACTGTCATTATTGCTGCTGGATGCCCTATTAAGCCTACAAAGTGCACTCAGATTTAAAGGTAGAATTCTAATTACAGCTCAGGCTTGGGGAGAAAGGCATTTGGAGGCAAGAAGTACTTACATGAACACCAAGAGAAGTGGCAGCACACAATGCAGTCACTTCTACTTCATAGAAATGATGCTGTTTCATTTTTAAATTCTTGTATTTGAGCATCCCTCTCTGGAGCTCAGGAAAGGATGTGTGACATCCGCTGCCCTTGTTTTTATGGGATCACAATGGCCATTCATAGCAGAGAATTGTTTGGGGTCATCGAGCTCCCCTTGAATGGCTGCAATGAGTCAAAGTTCTGCATCTATCAGATAATCCCACAGAAGAATTCATAATTGCCTTATCTCCAAAATACAGAGAGAAAATAGGAGTGTGTGAGTGTCATTGTAAGTGGTTTGCTGGAATGACAGAAGTGTGCAAACTCCTTACAATGTTGTGTAACATTGCTCTGCACATGTTCTCTTCCTTCTGCTTCTGCAAATCATCCTTTTAATGTAATTATAGCTGCTATTGGCAAAAGGCACTGAGAGCACTAGCAGGCTTCTGGAGAAAACTGCTGCTGAGATGGGAGCACTTTCAGCTCAAAGGAATTTAAAGAGACTAAGAGGACACTTCTTTCAGCCTTATGCAGTCCACTGAAAAATGGTATTATTGTCCCCTTGATGGTGTTTGCCTCTAGATTATAAATAATAAATCAGACCTCTTTCCCATCCCTTTGTAAGGAACTGTGTTATCACTGTCTCTGGTCACATTTTGTCCACTTTTGGAATCCCAGATGCTGAATCCAGAGCATTATTCACAGGACTATAAAAATTAGACTCACATGGATGCCTGTTTACATGGGAGACTCCTTGGGACAGGTGCTGAACGGATGTGAGAAACTGATGTGTTCACATCCAGCCAAAAGATGTGCATATATAGCTACACATGCATTCACAGATCATGAACATATATCTGACTACTCTCTGGAAAGATCTGGGAGGCTGGGTTGGGTGGGGCCCTGAGAAACCTGATCTAGAGGGTGGCATCCTTGCTCATGGCAAGGGGTTTGGAGCTAGATTATTTTTAAAGTCTCTTCCAATGCAAGACTTTCTGGCATTGTCCTAGAAAGATCTAGAATATCCAGTAAAACTGCTGCTTTGGTTGGCTTTTACCTCCTGCTGTGTGCAAGAGGGACAGCATTGCTGGCTGGGTTTAGGTGGCTTTCAAGGAAATTTAACTTGGATATTGTAACTGCTTGCCTCTGCAGGGAGATGTGGGCTGGCAGTACTGGGCAGCAGATGGTTTTAATTCTCTTGAATTTACTGCTTGATGCCTCTGGCTCCCTCCTGCAATGGTACCAGTGACAGCACAAGTGTTGGGTTTAGGGTTTGGCACAAACCTTTGGATTCTCTAAATCACAACAAACTAACCCCTGTCTCTGCAGGCTCTGGTGGAAGAAGAGTTTTGCACTTTGCCTGGCACAGGCACTCTGCGCTGAGTGAGGGCAGCTGAGCTGTGCCAGAGGATTTATTATCTCATATCTCATCCTTTTCCCATCCTCCCATCTTAAAAACACAGAGAGAAAACAGAGCTCTGCTTCAGAGACAGGCAAAGAGCAGAAGGAAAAAAGGGTTGCTCTCATCCCTGAACATGTGGGCACTAAAAGTACAGCACAGGGTTTACTGGTTCAGCAGTTTACCCAGCACCTGTTTTGGCCCCTGCCAAAGAAAGGATGTTGTGTTCCTTGCACATTTAGTCCAACTGTTCTTGTTTTCAGGATCATCCAGAAAATCTGAGGCAGTGCCAGCAACTGTACTGAGATATTTTCAGTCTCAGCAGAGGACACTCACGAGAAGACACAGCAAACGTGTTTCTTATCCCATCAGTTTCTCAAGAAACTTTAGAAACTTTAGGAAGTTCTTCTGCACATTTAGACTGCATTCATAGACTCAGGGAATAATTCTGATTGAAAAGGGCCCATGGAGGGCACGTGGTCCAGCCTCCCATCCTTGCCTAAAGAAGAGCTGAAAGCCTTTAGCATCAGGGTCTAAGCCTGGAGTGTCCCCTCAAACCCTGCAGTTGGAGGGTTCTCCCTTACCCCCATTCAAAAGACAAGTCTTGACACAGTGACTGTAAATCTACCAATATCTGGCCTTTTATTAACACTGCTTCTGTCTAATCTGATCACTTTAAAAGGCTTGACCCTCCCTACTCAAGCCTTTACATCTTTCTGAACTTGTGGTTTCATCTTTCTTCCCTAAGAGCCGGTGGCTTTTGCTACAGTCCCCATGAGGGCTCAGGGAGCCTGACTGGCACAGCACAGGCGTGGGGCTCAGCCCTGGCATGTGCAAAGTCATGTTGCCAAAGCAAAGTGTGTCCAGAAACCCTGGCAGGCACTTTGGAGGCTGAGCAGGCCAAGCAGCACCCTAACACCATGAAGGACCACCCTCTGCTGTGTGGGATTTACACACAGACAATCTAAACTGGCAAACTGAGATCCCAACCTCAATGGCATTTCTGTTGTCCCTTTGGGCTCACCAGCAAGCAGGAATGAGCTTTTTTTTTCACTGCTTTGCTGCTTCATGCTTGTTTGGGGTTTCCCATTTGGGGTTTCTGAGTAGCAGGGAGCTGACAGGCTCTCTTTGTACATCAGGAACCAGCCTGGTGCAGGCAGCACCCTGGCAAGTCCCTTCAGGTGTCACCAGGGACTCTGCATTCCTGTGCCTTTCCTGCTGGGTCTACATGGGACTTGCCAGCTGTGGGAGTTATTTTTTTGTTGCAGCTCCTGGAGAAGGGCTATTTTGACATACTTAAAGCTCATGCTTTACTTATTTGAAATACTTTATGGGAGTGCCTCACACTGAGCTTGACTGTGAAGGAATTTTGAGCAATGTTGCATTCTTCCAAGCCTCATACCCCAAGCTGTGGCCCAAAACTCAAGGAGGAGATTCTGTGGTAGTTCTTACAGTTTGGTCTGGGATCTAAGAGAGCCAATTGCCTCTTCCCAGGCCTGGGAGAACCCATGGTGACACATTAAGATCCTTCCAAAAGGGCCCACAGCACCATCATTCCTTAGTCATTCCAGAGGGTAAACCACAGCATGGCATTAATGAGAGCAGTATAAATCTGGCATAAATCAAAGTGCTTTGACACTCTTTTCCATTGTGTACATAAACTCCTTGTTCCAGTGAATCGGTGAAATCAAAGCAGCAGTGAGAGGTCAATTCAGCATTCATGCACATGTCACTGGCAGCAGACCCTGCCTATTGAATATTAAAATCTAAAATAAAAAAGAATTTAGAATATTTCTGAAACATTTAGGCCTTTGATGAATAGCTCTCTCAAGATCATCCAGATGCGCTTTTGCTACAGCACCATATGCGTTTAAAAAAACAGATTGTGTCTATGTGAGAGTATTTGTCTTCAGTGGAGGATGAACATTGCTGCACATTGGGGCAAGTACACGTAAGAAGTCTGGTGGAAATCCTGCACAGGAAGTGTTCAGCAGTTAAAAATGTGACCGGAAAATAACAGCAACATTAAGAAAAACAAAATTTATGCTCCCCATTGGTGTTTGAGGGCTGCATTTTTTTAACTTCCTCCTGTTAAAAAAGAAATATCAAACCAGACTGTCTAATTAAGGAAACTTTGTTGACTTGGATAGTTGGTGAAAAAGAGGAGCCTTAGTTCATTTTTGTCATTGTTTTGCAATGTGCAGTAGGACACTGGCCTGCACATTCCCCAGATCTTTGCATACTTGATGTAAAAGTCATTTATCACTTAAGAAGGGCATGATCATATTGGTGTCATTAATCACTCCTCCTGTTAGGACAAGGTAAGAAGGATGGGTGTAAAAGAAGTGGAAATTCATACATAGATTTAGTGGTGAAGACGTGCAGAGTCATGTTCAAATTATAAACCTGAAGAGTTTGACATTGCCTTTGCAGAGTTAAATGCAATTCTTTAGAACAAGAAAGCAGACAAACCAAGATGAGGATTCAGGCAGAAGTGGTGTGTTCTGGCTTCCCATGAAATCAAGGGCAGACTTCCTGGCCCATGCAGGACTCAACCAGGACAGATCAGACTTTTGAATTATACCATAGCAATCATGATGGCAAAGGCCATCATCTTAAACCTTTCTAAACCAGGGCTGCCTATGCCTGCCAAGGTGCTTCTGCAGGGAGAGAGGTGAGGGAGCTGAGCAGACTGAAAACTAATCCCCCCTGCAGGTGCAGGAGAGCTGTCACCAGCTCCAAGATGCTGTCGGGGCGTGGGAAGGCTGTGCAGTGTCACTCCCCAAGGCAGGAGCTGGTCCTGCCATGTGCACAGCTTTAGCCCCGGGGACATCCTTCATCCTGCAGTCCTGGACTGAGCACAGAACCACACTCCAGGAGCTCGTCTGGCACAGAGGCAGCAGCTCCCAGCCAGAGAAGAAAAAACCGGCTTGGCTGGGGGTGCTGCTCACCTCATACCCTCGGCATCCCAGTTCTCATCACAGCTGTGAAACTCCAGATGCTCACATGGGGTTTCAGTCGCTGGTTTAACTGACCACATCTTCACTGGAGCTCAAGTTCCCTTAGGAGGTGATAATGAAAACGTGCAGTGCCAGGGATTTCTCATGTGCCATGCTAATTTAATGACTTGCTAGAGAGCTGGTTATTGGACTTGAAAGGCGAGTTGAAATAGTTTATTCATTTTACAGACTTAGCTGCCAAGGGGCACAGGTAGACAAGGCTGAGCAGCAAAATTCTGTATGAGCCATACATAGCTTTGACATATTTTCCCGTTGAGTTTCTGACTGCTGTCACAGTCAGACTTTGGGTTCCTGACTTTCTGACAACAGGCTCAGCACATAAACACGGTGCTTCCTCCAGAAGTTTTTGTTTAGAGAAGTGCTATTAATAAATAAGGAGGTTACTTGATTTTGAACATGTTTTAAAGATTGGGCCTGGACAGCCTGAAAACCTTTTGTCTCTTGTGAGAGCCAGATTTGGGTTGCTGCAGGGAGAGAAGCAGAGTTCAAAGTGTGAGGTCCTGTTAGAGTTTCAGGGTTTATTCTTATCTCTGCACTGGACAAATCACAGCAGCAAACCCTCCAGATCCAGGGGGTGGGCGAGTGCTGCAGGCTGGTTTCAGGTAAAACAGCAAGATGGGGCAGCCCTAGGGCTCAGCCTTTCCCCAGGGCAAGGATGCAACAGCAATGACCAGGGAGAACGAGGAGGGGAGGCAATGCCCACGAGAGGAACACCCCCAGACCCTGCTGAGCTTCAGCTCCTGAACCCTGTGTTCCTCAGGGCCTTTGTGACAGCTCAGCAGTCCTGGCTCTGAAAGCTCCTGGGGCCCATGGTGGTGAAACACCGATAGAAATCTGCGTGCAGCGATGCTGTGTGTGGTATGAAACCTGCTGCAGGGGAGGTATGGGGAGAGAGGGAGGGAGAGAAATGCTTAGGATTATTTCTGGTTTGTACCCAAGGGTGCCATTTGTTCATATAAGTATCCATAGCAGAATGAAATACTTTTTATTGAAACATTTTTTTTCTCTTGCTGGCAACCACTCGGCTCCAATTATCTCTTCTATCATATCCCTTGAAGCCAGGCTCCAAGGTAAACAAGTGAAAACCTGACAGCTGGAATGCAAAGCCTCAGCTGAGACTGAAAGCTTTTACTAGATCACATTCTGCACATTTATATTGTCTGGGGGATCAGCAGTGGAAATGAAAATAGAGATTTCCTAATCTTACCAGAGACAACACCTTGCTGCCCCATCTTTGAGAAATCTCCAATCCACAGCAAAGACTTAATCCATCGTAATTAACAAAGAACCCAAGTGGGCACACTCTCAGCTTGCTCCTAATCTGGATTTCCCACATTCCTTAGTTTTGGTGTGCAACTTGCTGAGAAATTATTTTGCATTAGTAGAGTTGCTTGCAATGAAAATGCACTGTAAAGCCATGTTGATTTAGCCTGAAAGTTTACTTCAAAAGAGAAGATTCACATTATGTAGATGTGTCTGGCTTCAAAATAATTTCAGGATAAAGCATCTTTTCATTATGTTTTTTGAAGTGGGATTTTTGATTTGTTTTTCACAGCAGTGCTGGATATCACAGTTTAAAATTTAAAAATTACATCTTAGCAAAGCAATAGTCTTGAGAGAACATTACTTTCATGAAGATGCATGAAATTTCAGGATGATTCAAATCACCATGCTCTTTGCCACACAAAATTTTGATCCTGGGTGTGTGTCTCCTTGAAGACCTGTTGGGCAGGTGGGAGAGGAGAGAGAACCATTGTTAATTTTTTTCCATGATAAGGACAGCATCTGAACAACAGCTCACTCTGAAGATGTGTTAGGGCAGCCTTCTACTTAACCACAGAGACGTTTTGAATTTCTTCTACTGCTTTTCGGACAGAGGGAAAAAAACTTGGTGTGTCTGGGATTATGTTTGCAAGAAATCCAGGTGATCTTCTCATCCTCTTCAGAGCAATTCAGATTTTACATTTCTCCAGAGAAAGTCCAGGCTCGGGCTTGCCTGCAGGGTGGTTCTCCAGGGGAAAGTCTTCTTCTGCAGAGTCATGAATCTCTGCTGCAGCAGCACCATCAGCACACTGACACACTGTGAGGCCCTGCATGGAAAATGCAGCTGTGCCACGTTGTAGCCATGAGATCTTGTCTACCCCTTGACCTTCTTTGCACAGTCATGTCCTCTTTTCGTGTGTTTTAAACTCCATTCCTTGGGTCAGCTCAGTGCCCTTGCACGTGTTCAGTATAACTGATCAGGTCAGTGATCAGGCTTGAAAATCTGCCCAGCCAAAAAACCCTAAAACCTGAACTAAAACTAATTTCCAGCCAGATCAGGAAAGCCATTCCCCAAAACTTCCAGTGTCACTCAGCAGAACTGGTGAGGAGGGAGAAGAAGACTGCAGGGGTGGGACAGTGGAAGAGCAGGACTGTTTATTGGCCGCTCAACCACTGGGGTTAAGCCAGTAAAAAACCACATCCTTGGAAGAGCAGTTTGTATTTGCAGAGTCTCCTGGGACTCTCTAGTTCCAAGTGGTAAAAATTTCTTATGCTGATGCCATCATCTGTGCTCAATGCCATCTCCAAATGCCATGAACATATCTGGGTAATAAGAGCGCATCCACCTCAGCATCGCTCCCCTGGGCCTGGCACACACAGAAGAGGTGCAGCCATGGTGTGCAAAACTGCTTCCCATGTCAGCAGCCCTTCCCCAGCCAGGGTCATCCTCCGTTTGTGCTATAAAAAGCCCCCATTTTTCATCGCTGACATTCAGGGAGCTCCACACTTGGCCTGCACGGTTCCTCAGCTGGTTCTCTGCTGATCTCGCCCCTCCTGACTCAGCTGTGTCCTGCTCCCACCGCAGCTCCATCACACCCAGAGGACTTCTGCTATTCTGTCCCTCCCAGCCTGATATGCTTCCCACCAGAGGGTGGGAGCTGGGCTGGGTGGAACCGCAAGCAGCTGTTCAAAGTCTGTGCAGAGACAAAAATCCCCAGCTGAAGCTGTCTGTCCAAATAAACACTCAGAGGCCAAGGCACTGCAATATGAGAAACACATTGCTAGAGGGCATGGATTCAAAGGCGGTGGCATGTGAAGGGATTAGGGGACATCAGCCCCATGGCTGTCGACATGGTACCACACAGCAATCAAAGTGCTGAGCTATACCCACCTGCAGGATACAGCAGGTGGCCTGAACTTGATTTTAAAAGTGAAGTATTTAACAAGTTGCATAGAAAATGCTTGTATTAAAAATAACCTGTTTTTTTCTGGTGAAAATCTGAAATTTAGTATTCAGATGCGTCTCATGAACAAACAAGGGAGATGGGAAATGTGAGGAGAGTGGCTCAAAAGCATCTTCCTCATCTCCTCTCCCAATCCCAAGACTATGGAGCGCTAAAAAAGCACATGGTAATTTGGAAGGCCTTTTGACTTCTCTGAACACGGTATTGACTCCACGCCTGAAGGCAGCCTCCCATTCAGAGCACTGTGACTTCTGCTTGTCCCACTGCAGTGCAGGAGCAGAAGAAGCAAGGGAAAAGCAGCTGTGGAGGACTTAGCACAGAGCCGGAGCCCAGTCCTGGATGTCCCTTTCTGGAGAAAAGCTTCAGAGGTCTCCTTTAGGCAGCTCTAGAAGTGCTAAAGGGGTGGGAAGGGACAGGGCTCTGCTTCTCACCAGCAGCTGGCCCAGAACAGGGAATCCAAAGGTCTGAGCGTGGACATCTGCAGAGTTGCTGCCTGTGCTAGAGCCAACTGCCTGGGAGTCCCAGCAAAGCAGAGAGAGAAAATGAGGATGTGATTCATCTGTGATGCTGTGGGAGCCTGAGTCAGGGCAGAGGAGATGCTGCATTTGCAGTCTAGAGAAATGACTCCCACGAAGGGCTTGGAGTGAGCTCATGGGCTTGTCAAGAGTTGGGTTTCTTGTTCATTTTCTGCCACAGGGTCCGTGCACTGGGCTCATGGGCAGCTGAGGTGCCTTCTCTAGGGTTATTCACAAAGGGCCTTGAGGATATTGCGTGATGTGCCTGGGCAAAGGCAGTGGCAAGAGGCAGGAGCCTGCTGCCCACCATTCACTGTCACCTGAAGACCTCACTGTGAGCCTCCACTGCACGGTCCCCAGGGACAGGATGAGTTTCCTGCAAAGTTCCTTTGGTTTGCAGGTGCAGGTGAATGGTGGGTGCTCGGTTGTGCCAAAGGGCTGCACCTGGCACACGGATTGTGAGCACAGAGAGATCACAGCCCCACAGAACTGCCCTCTTGGCTCTGCCTGTGAGGTTTGGCCATGCCTGGGGCATGGTTTGGAGAGTCTGCAGTGCTGCAGCTCCTGGGGCCCAGCAGATCTGGGACTGCAGAGAACTGGCTAAGCTAGGGCACAGGAAGGTGGGGCAGTAGGTACTACAGCTCTCCACATCTTGAATCTACTGTGGAAAAATTGTGGGAGCTGGGGCTGCAGGTGTAGCATAGCTGGGCTCTGTGACGGAGCAGCATGGAGGCTGTGGGAGCCAGGAAGGCTGGGATGTGACAAGGAGGGTTTGGGAAGGCAGGAGTTCACACAGGACTGTGGTGTCAGCTGTGCTGGAGGTATGAGGGATTCTTGGAAAAAGACACATTTCTGAATGTGACCTCTGATGGCAGGAGTTTTGTCCATGCCCCAGAGAAGGCATGGTGACAAAATACGTACAAGACCATGGTGAGAGTTGTCAGCTCAGTTTGGGCACCTCAGGGTGAGAGCTGCACGATTTACTGTACCTACAGCATGGCGTGTCCAGACTCAGAAAGAACAGATAGTGAGGTAAGAAGTTAGCAGGGTGAATCTGGAGGAGGAGCTGGGGGGTGGGTTCTATTTTGATCCAAAGGCAGCATGGCAGTGAAAGGTTCTGGCCCTTACTCCAGTTCAAATGTGGAAAGAAAGTGCTGAAACTCTTGCCATATCTGTACAAGGTTATGATCTCGGTCTCACATTCCTGTCCTGGGCAAGGCTGAGGAACACCAGCTGCTTTAACAGCCTCGGCTCCTTCTTTCAGGACAACTTCCTTGCCATGGGAACCTCACCTGACGAAGAGCTTTTTGTGCAATTTCTACTGTTTCTTACAACTTCTGGCCAGTAGAACCTCACTGGCAGTTATCTTGCTGCATGGCAAGCTGAGCTGAAAGGCAGAATGAGAGGCAGGGATGGTGCTGCACACCCAAGCTGTGAGATCCTCGAGAGAGAAGCTGCCATGCACAAATAAAGTACGTTAGAGAAAGTATAAGGGGATGAAGCAGGTGTGTGTGGGCTGAAATGGAAAGCCAGGGGCTGGTGTGATAGATTTATGACAAGACTGGGGGAGAGGCTGAGGAGATCTACTTATTATAGTTTAAAAAATGGTCCCATCAGAAGACTGCCAAGAGTGCTCCACTGTGCAAATTTATGACATGCAGTGGGAGTGATCATGTTTTCTGTACAAGCTAGCTAGGAAAAACCCCCACCTTTTTGCCATGAATATTATTCACAAAAGTGCTTTAGAATTCTTTTTTCCCCAAGGAAGTTGTTTGCCTACTGGTGGGGAACAAAAGCTCCTACATTAATGATAACTGAAAACTGATTTGCTTTTTGCAGTTGCAAATTGGAATTACAATATTTGTTGAAATTCTTTTTAATTCCAGTTTTTAATTTTAAAGCAAACAATTTTTGCTTTTCAGAGATACATATAAGCCTGGAAAACCTCTTTTTTCCTGCCTGAGCATATTTTGCAGTGAGATATGTCAGCTTCCCTTCTTAACCATTATTGACACCTACCCACAAAAATAGCTCACATACATTGCCACATAACCTGAATATTATATGATTTAGTCATAAGAAATAAATATTTCACAATCCTGCATTTACATAATTCTTCATTTTAGGCAAATTAGAGATTTGAAGGTTTCTGGAAGATTCTTTAGCAGTATGGCCATGCAGCATTGTGCAGCTAAATGTCCTCAGTGCCTTCAGTGAGGGACCATGGCCAGAGAACTTGCTCTGTGGGAGACCAAGGGGTGTGGGGCTTTTTTAGTCTGGAAAAAAAACATTTTTGGGAAGCCAGATGGCAACCTGCCACTGTCTGCCAGAGTAGAGAGAGCTTTGCTCTTTTTGGGGATGTACAGCAGCAAGAAGAGAGACAGTGGTCACAAAATATTCCTGAGAGGTTCAAACACATGGAGAAGAGGTTTCCACCCTAAGGATGGTGGAGTCCTGGAGCAGGCTGCCCAGAGAGGCTGTGCAGTCTGCTGGGCTGACCCGTGTGCAAGTGAGAGACCTTTCCAGCCAAGAGTTATTTACTGAGAAGAAGCTGAGCTGTATGCTCTGCATTAATGAGTTTTCGGGAGGGAAATGTCAAAAGGCAGTAGTAGGAGTCCCACAGAAATGTCAGAAGTTTTGCACCTGGGCATTTCTCTCTACCATTATGTCCCACCAGGAAAGAAAAGGATTTGTACATATGACAGCAAGATAAATATATCTACAACTAGGAAAAAAAAAATTATAAAATTCAAGCAGATCACTGTTATCTCATGTATCTTACGATGAATGCACTGAAATTACTGAAACTTCATATTAAGCAGCAGATCTACTGTTTCACAAAATGTCTTATGCCCCTGCCTTTTCATCAAGTAACAAGATCAGATGGTGACTTTCCTTTCTTTTGATTAAAATCAGCCATTCTTCTCATAAGGGTTAATGGTGAATTCTGTGTGCATAGAGTGATACAACATTAAATTAGAGAAGAGTTTATCCCTAAGTTTTATTGGTGGGGGGTTGTTCACAGATCAAAAGCCAGATTTTAGCCCCTGAGTAGAGTTGCTTCTCTAAATGTAGCACAGTTTTCTGTGAGCCAAACAAAATATGCATAAGTGGATCATAATATCTTTTGCAGTAGTGGCAATTATAGGTTGTCTTTTTCAAGGTTGGATTTTATATATGAGAGGCACATATATTCATTACATTTCATGAAAACTCCCTTGACTCTCCAGGGAGGTAGAAACTTTTCAATTATATTTTATGCATGTTTTTCTTAGTGAGTCTTTAATTATAATTTTGTGAGTTTAACCTTAAATGTTTCTTCAAATCCTCAAGAACAAAGCTGGAAAACGATGACCAGATCTTTGCAGAAATCAGTTATTTTCACATTCATGTATTGTCTGTTATAAGAAATAAGTTGTCCATGTTGAGATGCCAAACTGAAAAGTCCCTACAGGATTTCAAAGAACCCCCTAATACCAAGAAATGTGCAGTAATAAATTGTCTTCTGTTTTTTTCTACAGCCCATGAGGACATAATAAGTTCACGGACCCCATTGCATAACTAGCCTTGAGATTAGAAGCATTACTCTACTCTAGAGGCACCTGGCATTTGAGGCCAATGGGGGGTAACAGGGTCAAGTAGTGAATAATATAATAAACTCACTGAATTTATAAATCTGCAAGTTAGACTGAAGAATTTGCTTTCATGCTTCAGAGCATCTGCTGCTTCTCAGGAGGGCAGGCAGGAATTTTTCCCTTCTCCCTTTTTTTTTTTTTTTTTGGCTTAAATTTCAATTACAGGGACTGCATTAGGACTTCAGAAGCTGCACTGTTTCTTTGTGTCTGTTTTAGATTTCATTGACTAATACCCAGACAGGAGACACCGACTCTTCTGATTTTCAGTATCAAATGTTGATCATGCTGTGGCTGAGAAAAAACTGGCTTTAGGAAATGGCCTCAGCTTGTGTGACTGTGAGTGGGTCTAATTTATGCTGCATGAAGAATAAACAGAAGTATATCCTTTGCCAGGGCTGCCAGTGTCCAAAGGGGTAGATTTTGAAGAATTAAGGGAACTAACAAAGTCACCTGGCCTGAGGAGCTCAGAGGCTGGAGAAAAGATGGGTATCTTTAAGGCACAGCTACTAAAAATATCCAGAAACAATATTCCAAAGAAGAAAATACACAGGGAAGGGCAATGCTAGGGTAAGCAGACAACTAATGAGGTTTAATAGAAAAAAAGAAAATAAAGGATGACAAATGGATATAGCTGTGTCAGAAGTAGGGAACAGAACAGGTAAAATGAGAACTGCTGAGTGGAGAGACGAGTTAGACCTGACAGATATGAAGGAGCAAAATGTTCTTTGCCCATATGAATAGAACAAGAAGAATGGAAAAACTGAGCACCAAGTACAGACCAAGGATGCTCTAGATACAGATCCCAGAATAAAAAGTCCACGCTCGAACACCTAATGAGAGACTCAAGCATAACATAAACCCCCAAGCCAGCTGCCTCCTTTTCTGTAGCGACCTGCCTGGAGTTCAGGAGTGCTACTCTATTTGCCTGTGCCTGTGCTGCCTTCCTTGCATGCTCTTACTTGCAAGTGTCTGTGCAAATCCCCATTTAGGAAGGATTTGCAAGGTACAGATTATATGTGGCAGGCAGGTTTGCCCAAGGTGGCACTTGATAGCATAATAACAACAAAAAGCACCGCACCTCTACCCCTGCAGTGGAAAAACAAGGGGTGAGTGAGCAGATGAGGCAGTGAAAGCACGGAGGAATGAATCAGATAATACCAGCATAACCACACAGGCTGCACACAAGGTCAAGACCACAGAAATGAGGGTGGGGAGAGGACAGCTGCTATTTAAACTAAAAGGAGCCGAGTTTTTAGCAAATGCAGTACAGCCAGGAGTTAAACGCCTTCTCAAAGGCTGATCTAGGAAAACTCTATTGCTGTGGTTGGCTAAATCTGCCTGATTTTCTCGCTTCCAAATGTTACAGTATAAACCTCACCCTGGTCTCATTTTAGAAGATTTACTAAAAAATTTTCTGTTGTGACATGCAGGTAAAATGTCCTTCTTCCACTGCTCTTGCCAGTTCTATCCCCTTTTATTCTGGCAGTCAGTGGTCTGGAGATGAATGAGTGCTTGGGGAGACCTGATTTCTGGTGTTTAATGTCATAAAAAGATAGAGGCAGTCAGGTATATTGATCCAGAGCCACTTGTGACACCACATCTGCTCTGTTGTTCCTAAAGGTTTGGGCACAAGTAGAGCTCACGCCCTTATTGGGGTTGATGTGCTGGGGAGAACAGTGGTCAGACAAATGAGACTGAATTTGCATTGAGATGATCTGAAATGAATCCTCAGCTCAACTGAGATTTTATTTGCTCCTGTCTAAATGAAAAAAAAGTCAATGAAATAAAACACTTCCAGGCCATTCATTTATTGCTTACTGTATAGCATCTGGAGAGAGGAAATGTATAAAATATCTTGTGAACCAGCAAGACCGGCTAGGAAACTGTATTATGTTCCCCTCTGTTCAACAGGCTGGAAAGTCTTAATGTTTCCTGTCATTTTAAACTTCCTCTTTGCTTTATAAATAATTCCTGGATGCAAAACATTTTCTAGTGCCTTGGCCCTGCACTGAGGAATGCATGCTGAGACAAGCTCCCTGAGACATAAAACACTCCAACAATTGTCCTTTTGGTGCATTGCCAAGCAATGGAGATTTTCAAGCAGGACCTGCATATTGAAATGCAACTATGCAGATCATCATCACTTGGAAAAAGGGAGAATTGCTTTACAGGATGGAGGGTTTGCAAAAGTGGTGAAAATAACTTTCTGTATCTCATGCTGATTTGAACTGAGAAACTGAGCCAAATTGCCATTTGACTCTGCTTAAGGCAGAAAATCTGGAAAAGCACAAAATAGAGCAGAATAGCTTTTCTCATACTCCCAGTATGAGGGAAAGGTCACCCCTTGATCTTCCCGGAGAGCATCCAGGACCCAGTGCTGGGAGCAAAGAAGGAAAGACACCTCAGCTCCTTTCTCATTCCACTCTCTGCTCCTTGAGCAAACCCCACCAAGAGGTGGGTGAGTCTGCTGACACCTGGTGTGACCTGCCCAGATCAGCAGCACTCCCAGGAGCTTTCTCCTGGTATGTGCTCCAGGGTACTGCACCTCTGCTCATTCAGTGTGGGCAGGGCTGGGACACCACAGCTGAATCCATCAAAACCAAGCTAAACGTGTTCACTGCAGCAATCCTGCTGCTATTTCATCAGGTCGATATGTAATTGTTTCTGTTGCTGGAAGGCTCCATCACCCCCTTCATTAAAATGCAAATTTTACATTAATTAAAAATGCTGGGAGCATTTGCACAATTTATGACCAAATCTTAGAGTCCAGAAACCCCCACGCTAGGGAGGAGCAGTAAGACAGTTTTGAAACTGCTGGAATAAATCCTTATCTCCAAACATTGAGGATGTTTTAGCTGATAAAGGTTCTTTGTGGACTTCTAAAATTAATTTGTTCCACCTAGATTGGGAAACAGAAAAAGCAGAAGGCGTTCAAGCAGAATTGTATTCCTACAGATAAATGCATCATCTAAAACTTTTCACACTCAAGAGGAAGGAAGAAGAAAGGTCCCATCTTATGTTCTGATGCAGCAGTAAGTGATACTTCTGCTCGGCCTTCCTTTCCCAACCAGAAATTTTGCATATCCCCCTGTATGGCTGGCCTACTCTTACAGCCCTGGGAACTGGTTTGCTGGGTTCCCTCAGTTTGGAGTAAATCCCATCTGCTCCTAATTAGTCAGTAATGGTGGAATTTCTCCAGAAATATGCTGGGTGAATGGCGAGCTGCTCCTCAGTGACACATAGCAAGCCAGCAAGAAGAGACCCTCAGGCTGTGGCTGCCTGGTTTTCATGCACTGAGCTGGGACCTTTCTAGCAGTGTTTTTCTCTGGGGTGAGGAGCTGGAGAGGTGCTGGGAGAACCTGGGACCACTGGTGCTCCTCACCTTGCTCCCTTATGGGTCTGGCTGCAGCGGGGTCCGTGTCTGGCAGGGGGGATTGTTTGGGGTGTGAAACCCTCCATGAGACCTCACGACACATTCATGGCATGTGAAACCACCTGTGGCATCTTGGCATGACTGGAGCCTTTCACTCTGCCCTAGGGGAGGAAGGTGTGTGATCTCCCTGCTGGGAAGCGCCTCCGGTAAAGGATCAAGCTCTAGGAAACCTTTGCTCTTCCTCCACAGGATATCTCATGGCTGTGGCCAGAGGCTCTACCTCCTACCTTCAGCTACCCCAGCTTCAATTTCCAGTGTCCTCACCTTTCCTGAAAACCAGGCAGACACAGCCTGAAGGTCTCATCTTGCTGGCCTGGTACGTGACACTGAGATGTAGTCTTTTCCCTTATTTTCCCTGAACAATTAGCATTTCCCAGCTGGCTTACACCCTTCTGCCCCAGGGAAACCTGTGGCAAGCCTGGTCCTTACTTCTTCTGGGCGTGAGCAAATCACAGTGTGTCACTGGGAGAAAAAACATTCCTACAGCTGCAAAAATAACCCTGATGTGAAAAAAACCCTTCTGCCTTGGAAGTGAAATAAATGGCAATGGAGGGTGGCAGGTCTGTGCACACCCTGGCCTCCTGCAGGAACAGGAGAAGCAGGAGTGTGACCAGCATCCAAAACTATGGAGAGAGCTAGGCAGGCTGGCACAGGGTTCTCTCCCAATGTGCCACTGGAAGTGCCTGTCCCTGGTGCCTCTCATGCCTCTGTTTGAGGTTCCTGTTTCTGTTCTTCATCTCCTGGAAAGGATAAACACACACACTTAACTCCAGCGATGCCTCTACCGAGCCTGTTTCTGGCACATGTATAAATCAGCAGCAATTTCTACCAAGGTAAATTTTATTACTCATTATAAAATTGTCGTAAGTTAGGTCAGAATCCAGCCTCCTGAGGGGCTGCTAATGGGCCCTGGGGAGTCTGGCTATGTGTGTGTATGTGCATGGATACGTAAGCAAGCGGAAGGGAGGCCAGAACTCAAACCACTCCTGTTATTCTCATTGCAATGCCCTGCCTGGGACAGACAGGGGCTCCTCTAGTGCCAAGCTCTCTGCAAGCCAGGAATAAAGGAAAGGTTCCTGCTGCAAAGAGCCCACTCTCTGGTTTAGTGACAGATGTAGCAGGTGAATGATATGGAAATGTGGGAGTGTGGAAGGACAGGGTAATTCTAGACACTTGCCTTTGCCTGGTGTCACTGTGGGCACAGCGGCACTGCCAGTCCCAGAGCACACCCAGAGCCTTTCTGCAGATTACATTAATGATGGCAGATTGGTGAATTTCCACAAATTTAGGGCATTGACAGGTCTAGTCTGTTATTCATGCAGAGTGATCGAACACAGGCATTAATTTCTGTGAGGCAAGACTCTTTATGGCTCCCTATGGATCATCCGGTGGATACTGAATTGCTGTCCTTCTGGTCGTAGATAAATCGTCTGTGAGAATCCAGGATGATCTGAGGCTACATTATTAGGATTGTTTCCACATTCTCAGCCCTGGTACTTAAACACAGTAAATAAAGAAATGAAAGATGATTTGTTTTTCATTCGGTTGAACTATTCTAAGTTTTCATGGAAAAAAAAAAAGATCAAAAATCATCCTGATAGGTCCAGAGTTATAAATAGCTACACTGCACGTACTGGAGAAAATGCTGCATTCCTCCAGGTTCTTGTAAGAAAAAGGATTAAGAGAATGTGAAACTCATAAAATTTATGGTGGCCCATGGCCGGATGTGATGTGTCAGTGTATGCAAAGCACAGACCAAACATGAAGCAAGCAGTCACTGAAGATTTATATTTGCTGCATCTCTGTCCCAATAGCACCATATGTTTATGTGGACTATGCATTTATTATTGGAAATGGAAGGTCTGCCTCATCACTTCTTACTGGAATCTCATGGATTTGTTTTCAGAAGGACACTGAGAGCAATCCATGCTCCCACTTATATCCTGGGTCTATTTTAGTTTAAAGTGAAATCTGAAATATGTGTGCCTTTTTCCTAGCAAGGAACAGGATTCCTGAAATTGGAGAATGGGAACAGACAGCAGTCAGCCACCTCATTTCCATGCTTCTTGTTGTAAAACCCTGTCTTTATATGTAGGGATTTAATAAAAAATTTACATTTTCCTGGTACTGTACACATATCCCATCATTCAAGCCGGCTGTGAAACAACTCCCCCGACTGAAAAGCTGCCAAAAATCCAGGATCATCCCCAGTCTGCAACAGGAATAGTCCGGGAAATCTGTCAAAGCAGAAGAAGCAGAGATGGGAGTTGGGGCGGGTGTGCTTGCCCGGGAGCGCAGGCTGCAGCTCAGGCCCCGTGCCCTGGTTTGCCCCACGGGTGGCAGGGGCAGAGCTGCTGCTGGCACAGAGGTCACGCGTGGGTGGTGGAATGGCGAGTGAGCGCTGCCGGTGAGAAGGACACACACGGGAAGAGGAACGGGCGAGAGGAGGTCCCCATGTGCTGTGGGACGTGAGGGGCAGGGGTGGCTCCGGGAGGGCCGTGAGGGGAAGGGGTGAGAGCCGTGAGGGGCAGGGGTGATTGCCGTGAGGGGCAGGGGTGATTGCCGTGAGGGGCAGGGGTGAGAGCCGTGAGGGGCAGGGGTGAGAGCCGTGAGGGGCAGGGGTGAGAGCCGTGAGGGGCAGG
>VZRL01006030.1:1657099-1764272 GCA_013397895.1 Origma solitaria
CGTGAGGGGCAGGGGTGAGAGCCATGAGGGGCAGGGGTGAGAGCCATGAGGGGCAGGGATGGCTCAGTGAGAGCCATGAGGGGCAGGGGTGGCTCGGTGAGAGCCATCCGGACAGAGGCACTGCCCAGCTCAGAGCCCTTCCCGAGCAGGCAGGCAGCCGAAAGCGTGTGCTGCCGTTTTGGCTACCTGTCCTGTGCAGCTGCAGGGATGGGAGCCATAACACACCAGAGGAAACCGAGCTGTTTTCCCAGGCACTCATTCCCGAAGCCGGAGGCAGGTGGGGATGCCCCAGGGAGGGGGGCTCCCCTGCCAGGGAAGGGAGGGTCCCTCGCACCCTCTGCTGAGCTTGAACATGTGCCAGGAGCAGAGCAGGAAGGGATCTCTTAAACCAGTACAGCTGTGGGTAATTGTGGTAGCTGAAATAATATTCCATGCTCCATGGAGATGGGGTTGTTGTGGTTAACCAATGTGTAACTCACACCATTAAGCAGTTGCTGCTCACAGTGAGGGTTACATTATACCTAATGTCATTTTACCAACCTACAGTTTAAGGTGTTGCTTTTTTTCTAGTCTAATGTCTATTATTAGACACAGCCTATGTGAATTTGTCACTCCTGCCCTGCAGAGCTGCTCTTAGGTCACAGTTATCCCAAGGACAGACACCCACACTTTTAGGGTATATCCTCCCTGGGGAATTTAAACAGCCAGGAGGTGTCCCCTGGCCTTAGGCAGGCTTTCCGCCCATTAAAGGCATCTCCACATCTCCAGTCAGACTGCACACATCCAAAGAGCCAGCTGGGAACAGCCTCTAGTCCCTGTTAAATCCTAGACTATTCCCAGGGATTGCAAGGGCCAGCGGGTGGCCCAGCCCTCAACTGAGCTGTGTCAGTGCTGCTAGGTTAGCAGCACCTGTGATCAAGTTTTGGGGCTTAAACCTGCAAACCTGGCCCTTCAGGATGAGTTTGCTAGTATGGATGTAACCTCCGCTTTCTTCATGGGGAAGGAGAATAGACAGGAAAAACCTCTCACTTATTTACATAAACTATTATGCTGCTTACCGAAAATGCTGCCAACTGACACATTACCTTGGCTGGAATCTGTTTAACTTTTGATTTCACAAGCGATAAGAGACTCTGTACATCACCACTGCTGTGAAAGGACATGTAAAAGGCAGCAGAAGCTGCAAGCATCATCCCAGTAGCTCAGGCCTGGGCTGTGGGTGCAGACATGGTGCTTTCAAGGAGGGCAGCACTACCTGCAGTGTGGTCTGGGCCAGAAACAATGTGCTCCCTTTTTAATAGCATGCAATTCTGGTTTTTCTAGTTGAGATGGAGACAGGGATACCCAACTCTGAATTAACTGGTGTAAGTCACATGCTAAAAGTTACCTGTCTGACCCCAGACATGATGGTGTCACTAAGGCTGAAGGATTCTTGCCTCTTGTTGGGTCTGGCCATCAGAAAAACAACTGAGATCCCACATGAGATCTTTGGAAGAAGCAGGGGTGGAAGCAGGGCCCACTCCAACCTTGTGCAAATAAAGGCAATCTCTCTCTCACCTTCCTAATTTTGATTTTGTGCTGCAAAGACCCCAAATGCCTCCTGGTACAAAGTGAAAAGGAACAAAGAGTGATGCTTATTCTCCAGGCTGGCAGCATTTCAACCCTTGGACCAGTCTTCTAAGCTAAAAATTGCCCAACTAGCTGAATACCTCCTTCTGTTCCTGGATTAATGTGTTTGGCTTCTGCTGATTTATGGGAGCTGTGACTTCATGACCTCAACACGTGCTCTGAAGAAAGTGAACTTGTGCCAAAAACCAGGAGCTACCCACTGGAAAACAAAGCAAAGGGAGATGGATTTGGTCTGTAACTGTGCACGGTGCCTGGGGCTCAGGTGTCCTGTGCCGTCACCATCGCAGAGCGTCTGTGGCTGCTCAGCTGGGAGGAGGGAGAGAGAGACACTTTCCATTCCCTTCCTGAGGTGCTCAGTGCCTTCATCCCCTCATAACCCCATTGTCCTCAGCTGTTCCCAGCGTCCCCAGGGGTGTCCTGGAGTGGCTGATTAAGGGGCCACAAGAATGCAACTTGATCTCATCACAACCACTCTGATGTATTTTCCATATTTGACTGGAAAAAGCTGCAGCTTTCCCCTGGCATAAAGGTAAACGATTGACCCAGTGTGTCTGCAGAAGGAAAGTCCTCACAGACTTTCAGCAATGCAAAAAGTAGAAAGACAGACCAGTGATAACAGAGGGACAGCTTTCCACACACACTGAGCTGGCAAGGACACAAAGGACACACACAGAGGATTAATTTTTTTTTTCCTAATTTCATCTGACATTTAGCAATCGTAACTTTTCGTTTGAGTAATAAATGGGTTTGTCCTTTCCAGCAAAACTGCTGTGGACATATTATTCCCTTTATGGTGTGTTTTGCTGAATTCCAGATGTTGCTGTTTATTCAAGCCAAAGTTCAACCAAAAAAGAGTCAACAACAAAAAAAAGAAGTTTTGCTCAAAATGAAAGAGAAAATAGAAGATTTTGAAGTTAGTTTGTGCAGGTATTACTCTCATATGGAGCTTTACACTGAGCTGAAGTATAGCAATGCAGTGAATCATTCCAAGGGAGTGAAAATGACTGTCAGTGCTTGCTTCTTCCATTAACCTTTTATAATGTGAACTTATAAAATAATATGTGGTCTGGGAGATGAGGAAAAAAAGAGTACTCATTGAGCCAGCCACCACAGGAGAAATTGTCATCTTTCCTGATGTAATGATGAAAGAAATAATCCTTTTCTTATCCAGTCAAGTGCCTCTCTCTACGGGCAGAGATGGAGCAACCAGAGGAAACACATGATTAAAGATGAGGCTTATTCAGGTTATGCCCAATTGTTTCTTTCTCAGGTGAGATCCATCTGCTGGGTGCTGCACAAAGCAAAACCTGATCCTCACTAGAACACTGATAGGCTAAACCAAGACACCACACTCCTTGCTCAGAGATGAGAAGATGAAACATTCTTCAGCTACTTTCTCAATAATTGAAATATAATTGCTTGCATTTTAACTAGATTTTAATCTTGGGAACCAGTCCCTCTGGAACCAGCCCAGGTGGCTGTAGAGCAGCCTTGGGGTGGCTTTGAATAGCAAACCTCTGACTATATTTGTGTCTTGGTTCTGGAGTAAGAAGATGGCATAAAGGTGAATTTTTTCTCTCTACGTAACTAAACTGAAGCTGTGAATTTGTCTCCAGTTTTGGTAGATTTCCTCCATATTGCAAAGGCAAATAAGCAGAGTAAAGGCAAAAGGTTTGTTTTAATCACATGGAAGATGTTCAAAAGAGTGGCCTGCTACGTGCTGTTGCTAGCTAAAGGCTGTTGAGATATTTAGCAGCCTATTTGAATTAATTGCATTCCCTGGGACTTCATTTTAAGATCCTGAATCAGCCTTTCATCCCCATCAAGTGGGGTGAAATCACCCCTGATGTGTAACCCTCTCCTGCCTGAGGAGGTTTTGATGTGTGCCTGCCCATCCATCACTGGGCTGCTGCCATGAGGGACAGAGGTGGAGACACAGTGTTCCCTGCTGCCTGTGGGTGTGATGGAGATGTTTCCTGAAGCCACTGGGAACTGGGAACCACCTCCTCAGTTGGCCAAGAGGCTGGTATGCAGTCCAGTGCCGGTGAAAATAAAGGTGTGTGGCATCAGGAGTGAAGAGACCTTAAACCAGGCTGGAAATGAGCAGCAGTGCAAAATCAGCACAGAGCACAAATAATAGGTAGCTTTTGCCTGGCCAGTTTGAATGTTTGGCAAGTTCCTGAGCAACCTTTCCCTGCAGTAACCCATGGAGCACTCCAAGAGCTTGTCAGGCTCTCATGGAGCTGACCTTGCACTGTGCAGACACAATGGGTTAGTTACAGAGGCACAGGCTGGGCTCTGCCTGTGCCACCCAGCAGCTCACAGCTCTCCCTCCACCCTGCAGCAGCCACAGAATCATGGAACCATTCCGGCTGGAAAAGACCTCCAAGATCACCAAGTCCAGCCATTAACCAGCACTAAGACCTCACTAAACCATGTCCCTCAGTGCCACATCTGCACGGTTTTTTAATACCTCCAGGGATGAGGACTCCACCACTTCCCTGGACAGCCTGCTCCAATGCTTGACTACCCTTTCTGTGAAGAAATTTTTCCTAATAACAAATCTAAACCTCCTCTGAGGTTGCAACTTGACACCCCTGCAACCTATCTTGTGACAGATTCAAGGTGGCCTTGGTGTGGGTTTCTGGGTGCTGGCAGGAGACTCCCACACAGACAGAAATGCTGGTGATGCTGAGTGAGGGGCTCCTTCTCCTCTGGCCCTGTCTTCATTCCATATGAGACATGGCAGGGAAATGTCAGTGCTGGGAGTGGTTGCCTTGAAGCAGCAGAGCTGAAGTGCAAACTGAAGACTAAAATGTGAAATGCTTGTGCTCAGACAGATTTTTTTGAGTACCTTGGCCACTGATCATGAAGAGGTTTGATCTTATTTCCCTCAGGAGCACTTTCTCCCAGCTCAGAAGGAGCAGAGGCACTAGTGGGTGGCTACCCTTATGAGCATCTTGGCTCCCTTCCACAGAACTACCAAAAGTCAATTGACAGCTCCCCAGGGCTTCTATTTCCCCCAGGTTTGGTACCTCCTTAATTAAAAGCTCACTAGGTATCAAACAGATTTTTGTTTTTATTTGATTTGGCTGCCTTTGAGAAGGTGGAAGGGTAAACAACCTCTTCTCTACTTCCTAGCAGGAATATTTGCCTATGGACATAGCCTAATCTGACTTTCAAGCAAACAGATCAATATTTGCTTTTCACCACATCGAAACTTGCTGTAAGCATTTCTGGTACAGAAATTCATGCAAGTTGATGTTAGTTAGGGGCCATTGATTTGGCTGGTGTACGAAGGTATAGTCTGCTTCAATTCAGCAGAGTCAGGTATATTCCAGCAGAGAAGTTGCCCTCATATATTTCACAGTTGTATCAAGTTTGGTTTCCAAAATAAAGTTGCAATCAAGATAGAAAATAAATGGTGAATGGAAAATTAACTGCATGAGAGCACATAGGAATCAGCATGGGCATCTGGGGGTGTGGAGGAGAGATTCATTTTAAAGAGGGGAGTGCTGTTGCAGGCTGGGTTACTGCTGTCTCCTGCCTGACTGCCTAAACCTGCATATCTCAAGTTTCCCAGGTCACAAGGTTATTCATATTTGCTTCCATTATAGCCTCTGCTAGGGCACTAATGCATCACTCCTTTTGTGCTTGCCATGAAGAAATACATAGCATTAGTCTGCCTGCAGTCTACACAGACAAGGTAAGTAGAAAGTGGGAGATAACATTACTGTTATGCTTATTTACGAGCTGGGAAGATTCAGGGAAGGAGATTAAGGGCCTGTGGCAGTCTGAGGCAGATGGAAGTTACAGACTGGTCTCCAAAAGTCCCTGTTGGTGTCCTCCTTGTATGGCCACCTCTCCCAGAATACCCTGATCTCATTGGGACAAATGAAATTTGAGCTATGCCAATTATCTCTGTCAAATTACCTTTTCAAAACATGGACATGTTTACAAATAGATATACTTCCTATCTGCAAATTAGTAATAGGGACCCATTAGACCTACTGCAGGTATCTTTGGCTTAGTACCAGCGTCACCGAGGATGCTTTGAAGGCAGATGCTACTGAATGTTGCCGTGGGCAAGACTTTCTTCCCTGGGCCTGTGAACACCCCAGTGTGTGACACAGTGGCCAAGGGGAGTGGTGGCACGGAGACACATGGGTTTAATCACCAAACACAGCTCTCAGGACCTGGAACACGTGCACTGCACAGAGGTATGATCTAAGAAGCTATTTAAGGTCTCAGCTGGAAAACAAACACGGAAAAGATAGCTGTTTGAGATCTACGTAGATACACTGTTTTGACAGCAGAAATTATAAACAGCTCATTTTTGTTGACCTGTGCCCTACAATCTGTTTGAAAGCAATTCCTGCTTTTTATCTGAGAAACTGATGGTGGAAAACATTGCTTGCATGGAAAATATTGTCTCGGTCATCTCTTGCCCAATGGTTTGTTTCGAAATTGTGATTAACCGAGCTAATGTTCATTCTTCCTTGGCAGTACCTGAGTGTGAGCTCCCAAGGCGCTGTCGCTCACTGATGGGTCTGTGCTCGTGAGTCAGAGCCGACACATCTGTGATGAACTGATAAAAGGAGGATGACAATTCAGGCAAAACAAACCATGAAAGACCCACACATATCAGCATATTTCATGCTACTTTCACCAGTGGTAGAAAAGGGAAGTGGAAAGAGGGAAATAGAGGAAGGAGAAAGGCAACAGGAGGAAAATCAGGGCATGGATCAGGCAGGACACATTAACAAAAAACATTTCCAAAGCAGAGAAAAGTGGCTCCCACACAGAAATCTGCTCTGCTTTGTCTTGCTTACTTAACAGAAGTGCTGCAGGCTTCCCACACCTCTCTTTTTGTTAGTGGTGACAGCGTGAGAGAACCAGGCTGTTTCAGCCATGTTTCCCTTTCTTCCCTGCTATTAGTCTCGACCTGCTGCTTGCTCTTCCCTTCTTGGGAGAGTGACAAGGTGGAGGCAAGGTGGTTCAGAGCATTCTTCCTGCAGGTGAGGTAAGGCCAGCAAGACAGTAAACGTGTCGGTTTGGGCAGGTTTGACCGACCAGTTGTTGCTATGTTTCTGCCAGGTGCTATGAGCAAAGCAGGAATTGTAAGGGGAGGAAGGAAAGCCTCTCAGGCTGCTGTAAATAGTTTGGGCTGGTTTCACTGCCTTCTGAAGTGTGCAGGCAGGGGTCAAACTGTGTGGGAGCAAGAGCATTGCTGCACCTGTGATAGGTAGAGGATTTTGCTCAATCTAAGAGACTAGACTTATCTTAACAACGCTGGCTGGGAAAGAATAGCAGCTCATTTTACACACTCTAAGTGTGTTTCTCTGGGACTGAGGTCCAGCAGGCTCCAAGAAACCCCTCCCCAGTGATAGAGCCTTTGCTGTACCTGTGTCTGAGTATCCCCAATCTAGGGAGTCTGGTCTGCCCAGTTAGCTTGGAGAAACCTTCTTATGGAAGTATCACTGCAGACCATTTGCTGGTCTGGAGCAGTGCCTGTTTTTGCATATATATTTGTCTTTTCACCATAACTGGGCTTTCACTGTTTCAGTTATAGGAGTTATTAAAGCTGCAGAGCATGCAGAGTTAGAGGCAGGCCAGGCTGTTTCGCCCCACAGGCTGGTTTTCAGCTGCATGCTATTGTGTTAGAAATCTGCATTTATGGAAGACACTCTTAATATAAGAGCAATTGAGACCTCTTGTCTGGCTGAGTTCTGCCTACTCACTGCTGGCCAGACAAATTGCTCCCAGGACATGACAACCAGTTCCAGCCAGGGTGCCAGTTCCAATCTGTTTCTCTCGTTTCTAAAACACCATTGTTGATCATTTCTGACAGAAGTCAGTTGTCACCAGCACCTCCCCGGGTTTGTGCCATGTCTGCTCCTTATACAGGTTCACAAGCTCTGTTCCTCTCTCCAGTCAGGTGTGATCTCCACTCCGCCATGCAGAGTGGGACACCATGATGCCTTCTCAGCTAGGGTAGACACAGAGAAACTGCCTGGTGGGAATAGTCAATATCTCATACCCTATGCAGCAGCTGCTTGTGAGAATGTTTGATGGCCGGAGGACAAAAACCATGCTGGCAATGAAGCTAATATTCAATTGATATGGAAGCCTCGAGGCCTGTGCCCTGGTCCTATTTATTCCCTAAATCAGACAATAAGCTATGTAGGGAGAACATCAATCTAATTCACTCACTCTGGGAGTGTAGCAGATCTTACCCAAGGCTCGACAAAAAGCCTGGGGGCTCTTGGTGCTGGAGGGAACACACTAGGCTGTGTTCCCTGCCAAGCTCTGCGCCCACACCCGTGGTGCTCACACCCACTGGGCAGCATTTGTGCTGCTACCTCTGTGGTCGCTTGCTGCCAGACACAGCTCAAAATTAAGCAATCACATTTTTAACTGGATATCTTCTACCTCATCGGTTCTTACAAAGCAGGATCTGGGCAGGAAACATCTGCTTCAGTGACTGTGGCAGCCGGAGCGGTCAAGTGAGCTCTGGCAAAATGGGGAATAAACACAGCTCGTGCATAACAAAGTGGTGTCCCGCAGCAAATTCCTCCTATCAGAAAGAAAACTGAATCTCCCCCTTGTTTCCCTGAATCCTGTCTGTTTCCCTGCTAAGCCCCAACAATGTCAAGCATCCCAGGCATGCAAGGAAACACTGTTGATGTCAGGCAGCCAGAGGCCGGCTGGGAAGAGGGGATGGAGCTCAGGAAGTCTGGGCCCCTGGAAATGAAACAAATACTGTGTGGAGAGCATATTCTGGGTCATAAAAGGGTTTCCCCAGTGTTCAATCTGTCTGAGATGATTTTCTATTTAAAGTCCCCAGCTGTAGCCTGAGGAAGGGGCAGCGGAGCACGGAGTGAATCACCCATCCTGTCCAAGAGAATCCCGAGGTAGGAAATTTCCTGCCTTTGGAAAGAAAACAAGACACACTGTCTCTGCGGGTGCCAGAGGGGAATCCAGCACCATCTAACAGGCACCTTGATGAGGCCATCTGGGAGCCCAGACATTTTTTCATCGGTCATTGATGCCTCATGCTCAGGAATACATGGCCAGGGGCTCTCTCACTGGCAGGTCTGCTGTGCTGGAGTAGCCCACAAAACAGGGCAGGCTGCCCCTGCACAAAGCCCAGCTGCTGCCAGGCTGTGCCAGGGGAGGACATGGATCACAGTCACCGACACCAAGCTGTTCCTGGCTGCTGGAGGCCAGGGGAGCCTCCCTGCCCAGCTCCATTCCTCATGGAGGCTGGAGGCCAGGGGAAACTCCATGCCCAGTGCCATTCCTCATGGAAGCTGGAGGCCAGGGGAACCTCCCTGCCCAGCTCCATTCCTCACAGAGGCACACTGCTGTCAAGGTGATCAAATCCATCCCCGCACTGGTTCATAAGTGCATAGCGTGGTACTTTCTTCTCACCTCACAAAAGGACTTTTACAGAAATTTACTCATCAGACGAAGGTTCAAGTTACAAAACACTGGCATTCACTGAATCAACACTGAATCATGTCCATACTCAGCATGTAAGGCAGACTTTAGCCACAGGAATGCTTAAACTGCTGACTGTGGTGAAGAAAGGTGTGAAGGTGATAAAATGTAGGGCAGCATTAGCTTAAACCCAGTTATCTACAGCATTCAAGTTTTACATTTGTACTTCAGGCTAAATTTCATGTCATTTTGTATATTTTAAATGGGATTAAGGAAGGCACTTTGAAAATTTTTTGGGTTTAATTTCCCCCTCATTGAACCATTGAGAGTTTCAATGGGAGCATCCCAGGGAACATAGAAAAGCAGTTTGTGTGTGTTTCCAGAATCACTGCAGTCAGACACTCAAAATGCTGATCTGCTAAAAATTCAGTGAACTGATTCAATCACGCTCGTATCATTTTAATGTTACCTTTTTACAGAAAGGTTTCATATTGGATCAGACAGTTTTTATTGTGTCACTCCAGCTTCATGTCAAATGGAAAAGATGCAGTAGGTCACCTGTCTGTCAGACAGAGACTGCCCTACAAATACAGTTTTTGAGAACTTGCTCTATTTCATAGCAAGTAACATTTGCGACCATTTTCTCTAGTACATTATACTAACCGAAAGACCATTTTCATTTATTTGACTAACTTTGCATTAGCTCTAAATTAAGCATTGTATTTAACTATGCACTTCCATAATAAGTCCTTATTTTATTCATTAGAGAAGTAAATTTCTACTTTAAATATTTGGTAAACAAATAAGGGAAAGTATCTTTGTCTGAAAGTGTGCTAGAGGTGCACTCCTCACTCATGGTATCTTTATGGAAAAAGTATGTGAATGTTTTACAGGAAAGGTGGGATTTGCCCAACCAACTCCAGATGTTCACACTGTAAGTTTCTGCCTATGAGCTAAGAGTCTAGAGTGTTTTTATAGTCAATGGAGAAATACAGGTACTTCAGGATGCATTTTCCCTTACCCTGACGTCTCCAACTGCTCTGATATTCCACCCTGAAAGTGCCTGTTTCTTTCTCCTGGCCATAAAGGGAGCCTGAAATGACTGTCACTGATGCAGATGTCCAGGCTATGCCTGCACTAGAAAACTAAAATGCCAGAGATCATTCCTTGGCACTGAAGATGAGGGACAAAGAATGGCACAAAGTGCTCTTGCCCTCAGAAGTAGTGAATTGGCCCCCAAGTGACTGCTACTGCCCTGCCCTGAGCCCACCAGGCCTGTGGGAGAGCCCTGGGTGGCCCAGGTTGAAATAATGCTGAGGACAAGCAGCTGGGATGGTGTAGAAGTACTGTGGATGGCCACAGGGGTTGCAGTAGCTAGCCCAGAGACTTTTATGTCATAGACCTGCCAGACAATAGAAATGAATCCTG
This sequence comes from Origma solitaria, assembly GCA_013397895.1. NCBI lineage: Eukaryota > Metazoa > Chordata > Aves > Passeriformes > Acanthizidae > Origma > Origma solitaria. The sequence continues at coordinate 1,667,600 of VZRL01006030.1, forward strand.
CCAAATGTCTTGGGGGTGTTCAGGTCCTCCTCTGCTGCCTTCACTGCCTGTAATTGTGAATGATTTGTTTGATGCTTGAGTGTTGTTGGTGTTTCTTCTGCAACAGAGCTACGGTTTCTGGTTAGTATTTGGCTGCTCCGACCTTTCCTCTTATCCTCCCCGAAGCGTAAAGGTATTTTTTGTCAGTGCCTGCGAGTCCTTTCACAAACCATGCAGGAAGAGGATAGCTCATTTACCTTCATAGAGATTTCTCTAAATTGATTTCCCTCCAGCGGATTTGTGCTGCTTGAAGGATTAAGCTTTTCACTTGCTATTTGGTAATTATGAAAATCATTGGGGACAGAATTGCAAGATCAAGCAGTGCTAAAACCAAAGGGCTCCCTGAGTGAACTTTTGCTGCTCCTTTGATGTCAGCACATGATTCTTCTCATCCGTACCAGAGTCAGTTGCCAACTGCATCCACCAAAGCACCAGCATCCTTTTGTTAATTCTCAGTCTGGGTGGAACATTAGTTGTCAATATAATGGAAAAATCTAATCCTTTTCTTCATCTAGGTTTCATAGTGGAAGTACACTGTTTCATGTTTACTTTTTGCCCAGTAAAACCTGCTTGTTTGTAAACTGTATCATTATTTTGATACAAAATTTCTCATTTTTCATCTTTCAGTAGCCCTTTCTCACATGTGTAAGACAGAAATATCACTGTCACTATGATCTATTGCTGTGGGTATGTGCTATAGATGCTAAATCTATCAAATTCTGGCCACAATTTTAGCAGTGAAAGTACAGCCTGGCCGTGATCAGAGTCTGTCTGCTGAAGAAATAACACCTGAGTTAATTTTGTGCAGCTGGGACTCCTGATTCTTCACATTTTTTTGCTTTGTCTCAGCAGTTTCAGAGACACTTCTCCATACAGCAGCATAAATGAGAAGCAAGTCTGACCCCAGACACTGAGGACAGACAGAAATGAAAAATAAAATTCAAACCCAAGGAACTGATGTTTCAGTTCAACAGCAACATAAAAAGTAGCAGAAATGGGATGTGAGAATCTGAGGGAAATCTAGAAATACTGACATGTCATTACAACTGCTTCTTTATAGCATGAAGTCTTGTTCTTTGATAATACATTACTGAATAATTTTATCAGTATGCCCTCTCGTCCATGTAAAAACACTGGTTTTCAGTTAAGGAAGCTTACTTTTGTTTTGAGTGGTTAAATTTTATTCCTGAAACCTTAGAATAAAAAATATTGATAGGAAGAGTGCTCATATATACCACAGGCAAAATTCCTAAAGACAAGGAGCTCTTGAAAATTGGTCTTCAGACCAATTTTTGCCCAAATGAGAAGTGCCATGAAAAATGATAACCCATATTAATTAAATCTTTTGGTGTTAGAGAACAAATTGAGGCACATCTGAAAGCTGAAGGGATTTGCAATGTGACTCAGTCTTTTTGCCTCTAGGTCACCACTTCAGAGTTGGTGTGGGCTAATGGCAAAGTCATTATTCTCTGACAGCTGTTTGGAGACCTCTGGGAAATGAGTCTGTGTTATCCTGCTAGCAGTGGTAGTGACTGATGCAGCATCAAGTAATCTATCCTCCCTGCAGGGGGTAATTGGTATTTTCCTCCATGATGGCAAACAGAGAGTCTGTAGCTAAAACAGTCATAAAACAAAATTATCATCCTCTCATTGTATCACCAGCATCAGCCACATTGTTATTTTCAGCCCCCAAAGTGCTAATGCTGTGTGCACCTTTTCATCAGAGGGCCCAAGGCAGCTTCAGATGGGCCACTGAAGTTAAATATCAACAAACTTTGGATGAGGAAAAGCTGGCAGAATGCATTTGGGCCTTGTTGGGGTTTTACATTCTCGTAAATATTTCACAATGTCTTTTTGCAAAAATTTGCAAAGAATGTGTCTCCATCACATGTTTTGGTCCAGTATGAGCACACCCCAAATCCAGGTTTACTGAACTTCAGTTTCAGAGCTCACATCTCAGTCAAAGCTATCTCAGTTTACCCTGACCATGTACGAAAACTTCCACTGGAGTTTCCTGTTATTTCCCTGCTGGGGGCTGACTGATGGAGGGATCTGCATCCAGAGGCACTTTCCTGGCAGAATTTTCCTGCCATATTTTTCCCGTCTGCCTCCCTGTGCTCTCAGGCTCGCTGTGCTTTGTGACTGATGCAGCCTCCTACAGACACTGGTGGTTCACTTAATCCAAAACCAAAGGTTCAAACCAGAATTGTTGCCCTGCAGAGAGGTCTGTTTCACCCCTCTGTCTGAAAACTGCTTGGAATGATGCACTCACATCAGGTGTGTGTACCTCTGAGGTGCCTGGTGAAAGGAAACCTGCATCTTAGCGTGTGCATTTCTAGAGAGAGTTAACATAATGGAACAGCTATCCAGATGAAATTTTTTAAAAAGTACTTTGTAGACCTGGAAAAATACCTTAAAATATTTAAAGTGATCAGTTTGATTTATAAAGGAAAAGAAAACTTAGTGGCAACTCAAGTTGCAGTCAATAAAAAGGTTACAATGTTAAACAGCTTTTAAAATCTAATGGAGAAGGACATGACAAGAAGCAGTGGCTGGAAATTGAAGCCAGACAAATTCAAGTGCAGTCTCATAAACTGTAACTCCCACAAAGCACGGTGCAACCAAGGGGAAATGAAGTTTAATGATGATCCTGACTCAAAGCAGATCTCTGCTGGGAGGTGACAGCTGTGCCACCACCTGCAACAAATGTTTAAGCATTGGGACTGTCGGGATGTTGTAATCAGGCTCAACTGGTCAGTGTAGGGTCTGAGCAACCACAACTGGAACCTGGGATCCCCATGCCATTTGGGTTCAGGGCAGTTTGAGATATCCAGACAGGACTGGCCAGACATGACACAAGACCTACAGAAGACCCTTTTGGAGCAGAAGCTCAGAACTAGGAAGGATACATTAATGAATCTGCAAGGATGCTGGGCTACAGTGAGGAGGGCTGATTCCAGTCCCTGTTGCCCAGAATCTTCTTGCAGTCAGCAGAGAGTTTTAAGTAGGCTGTTCAAAAATGGGGTTCTGAAATAAACCTGATGAACCATGACATGAAAACACCTATTTGTCTTGGTGCATTGCAAAATGAGAGCAGGGAATTTGGCTCAGATGTTGATATCTTGCTGTAGGCATCTAATGCTATGTGAGACGAATCCAGCACTCAGTGATTACATGAAATGCTCTGGTACCATAGCAGTGTTTTACGATATCTTGGATTCTAAATCACAAGATTTTAACTTTTTCATCTGAATTTTGGATAGTAATAAACAACAAAAAGCCAGAAATTCAGTGTTCTACCATAGGCCAAACTAAAAAAGTAAGATAGAATAAAAAAGTTATTCCAGTGCTCTCAATGAAAAAAACCAAAACAAACATATAGCCATTGAAATCAGAAATGCTCATTTCTCTCCCAGAAACACCCCAGGCCAACTTGTGAAGTTTGATGAATATGTAACTACTGATGTGATATGTATTGCTACTCCCCAGAAATCCCTTTGTCTGAATATATATTCCCAGCAGTTCGATGAAAACCCCACACCCATGCGTATGTTGTTGTGCAATGTCCAAGCATAAGACTCTAATGTTGCTCAGTAATACTCAGTGAAACAATTAGGGAAGAAAAGGAGAGGAAGAAATAAACCAACCCCCAGTAAGGGAAAGATCAGAAGATCCTTTGCTTCAGTGCCCTTTGACATCCAGTTGCTGTTGTAGCTAAGGCAACAAATAATATACAAACAAATAAACCTTCCCGAACCCTCTGCTTGGACTCTCCAGCTGGAATAGACCATCGTCCCCTTTGGATGACTGCACTTTCTACTACTCCTGCACAAGATTAGCTGGGCAGTCCAGGTCTGAATCATGAAGGAAAGTGCAGGGAAGTGGCAGCAAAGACAAATGTCATGACCAAGGCTGGCAGAGGTGTGGGGGGCTGAGCCAGCTGGGTGCAGAGGAGCAGCACTTTGCCCTGTGCACACCCAGTGCTGTTGGAGACACACGTGGTACCACACCCTGCAAACACAGAGCTGACAGCGAGCAGAGGCACACAGACGTCAGGATTATTTTTAGAGAACTAAAATTCATGGCCTTCTTGCCTGAGTCATTGGGAAAACATTGTTTGGGGGCAGCTTCTGCTAGGAAATACACATCACCTTTAAAGGTGTGTTTACCTACTCAACACCTCTAACAGTTTGTTTGCCTGCTCTGTGTATGGGTTGGGCTTCGGAGGGCAGACACGCTTGAAGAAAAAGCAATATCTGAATCAGTCACAAGCAGGTCCTTTAGGACAAGCAGATGATCACATTAAATTGTTCAACAAGTGCTGAGTCACAGGCTAAGATGTCCCTATAGCCCCCAAATGAAAGTGGGCTGCAGTCTGAGCCATGCCATGGCATCTCCTCTTAAAGCAGTGGTTTTTAAGGTGTCAGCAAAGCCTGTCATTGTTTTAGCAGGAGTTGTCTACAATTACCCTCTCCCTTATTGGCTTCTCCTAAGCTGACTGTTTAAAAAGATTTTGTCTACACTAGGATTTTAATACTTCATTGTAACTCCTGGAGTGTCTCTGGAAATTGAAATAGCTCTCAATTAGCAAAAGATGCTCTTCTGGCCCTGCCTCACAGGGGATAGATGGATAGGTGACAGTCAGAGGTGACTCAAGACACACCCTTGGAGTGATGCAGTGTGGACTTTAATCCTTGGAGCACAGAGGCTGCATCTACAAGTGCTTCTGCATGTGCTCTCATCTGAGCTGGTCCCAAGCTGAGCTCTGCCAGCTCTTCATGGAGGGAGTGCAGTTGCCCTTGGATTTGGTTGCTGAGTGCTCAGGGTGCTTGAGAAATTTTATGACATCCAGGTCTTGACAGAGCCCAGCAGATGGATGTGTAACTCTTGCTTTAGCCCCAGGGTCCTGGAGCCTTCAGGAGGGCTCCCAGACTTCAGGGCTAAGGCAGGACTTACACATCCATCTGCTTAACTCTACCAAGACCAGAGCATTGGGCCAGCTCCCACTTAGATGCTGCAGAAATTCAGAAGCTAAACCAAAAGGCACTGGTGGGGTTTAGACACCCTAGGGAAAAGCAGGATTGCAGGCTGAAGTTCTGGATCTAAAAATTCCACTTTTGAGGAAGTTTGGGTTGCATCTGCCCTTCTTAGGGTCAGTACGGTGCGGAGTGTCCTCAGCTAACACCACAGCACATTATCATGCCAAAGTCCTCACATGAGCCTATAGCTGAGTATTCATCCTTTGCCCTGTGATGATGGGAAGGTTGATGGCTGGATCCTGCCCAGATAAAGATGAATATCCTGGATGGGACACATGCTGAAGCACTGGGAGGAGAAACATTTCTCACTGGCTTTCATCCAGACTTTCAAAGCAGCAGAGCCAAGGGAATCATGTGAAACCTAAGCACAGAGTCAGCATTTCAAGGGCCTCTGCACTTAAATCATTGGCAGTCACTGTTTAAAGTAAAAAATTAATTGACCTTTCTGATACCTACCTGATGCACTCCAACAAAAGTATGCCTTTTTTTTTTTTTTTTTGTGTGTGTGTGTGTGTGTGCTACATTACCTTCTTAGGTAAAACTTTAGGAAGAAAATGTCCATTAACACAGTCAAATTAAATGGCGATTACTGTATAGTCAGACAGCATGGAGCCTGTGCTTTTAATGCAATTAATTCTCTCATGGCTTAATAAATTAATTACACTAGCGTAGTCAAGACTGAAGTTTAAGAAGCACAATAATGAGGGTTCTTTTGTTTTTAAATACATAAGTATTGAGATCCTTAAAAGGAAATTTTGCCTACTCTGAGGCTTTGACTGTTGCATTATTGAAACAAGCACCTACAAAAATATGCACTTTTTAAACATGGTATTTTTATTATTTTTTGCTTGGCATATGCTTTACATAATTGGACTGATTCTTTTTTTGATGTAACTGAAATTACCAGCATTTTTGTATCCTAAAATCCTTTGAAAACAGAAAGGAAATCTGCTTTGCTATGCCCTTGTGTGTCAGAAGGGCAGGGCTCTTGCAGGTGTTCACCACACCTTAAAGGAATGAGGGAGACACTTGTATCCCTTGTAGAAATGTGCTCCCCATTTTTCAATAGATGATGACATGGCAAGAGGTTCAGAGGAGATAGCAGGAGGTTTAGGTGGGAATCACCTAAATCTCAAAAACTTAATCAGCATTAAGTTACAGTCATTATGAAAGAGCAGCAGACACTTCTCATCTTCCTTCCCCAGGCTCTGGACCCTCATTCCCATCAGGCTTCCTGTGACATTTCAGGGCTCATGCAGTTGTTCCATCAGGGAGCAGATCTGATCTCAGGGGAAAAGAAACAGAAGTTGTCTTCTGGTGGGTCTGCTCCCGGAACTGACTTAGTGCACATTTTTTTTTTTTGCTTTTATATTCCCCTGGCATGAATCGTTTTTTGATGGAATTAATCAGTGCTACATGGGCTGCTCTTCATTAGTCAGTGCTAGTAAATAATCGCTCCTTTGGCTTTGAAGCTCTTGGGAGCACCAAGGCAGAGAGGCAGAGTGGCATTCCAGGGCCCACAAGGACCAGTCTGTGTTTCTCAGCCTGGTGCTGGGTGTGAGAGCACGGCTCACTCTTAAGGGACATGCAAGGACTTGGCACAGTGAGCTGTTTAGAATATTCCTTGCCCACACAGTAACAGAACAATGTAATTTCTGCAAAAATGATAAAAGCCTCCAAAGCCTGGCTCCCCACAGCTTAGGCACAATCTCAGGTGCCTCAGCACTCATTTAAATTTGTTAGCTCTGAACAGCTAACGAGCAAGGTGAAGGATGTGCCAGCAGTGCCAGCCGACAGGTCCCCACAGCCACTGCATTCATGACTCCCGTGCTGAGGGTATTTACTCACACCTGCAGCACTGTGGGGGTGCAGGCAGAGTGCTGCTTCTTGGTGGTGGTGACAACCCTGAATGGTGCTATCCCTTGGTCACCTTGTTCTTCACGGACTGATCCCCATTGCCATTTATCAGAACTTAGCTGGGGCCTAATATGAAATTTGGTCACTGCAGTCATGGAAGGAGAAGTTGGAGGGGCTTCAGAAAGGAGAAGTATGACTGATTTAAGGTCTAGAAGATAAGGTTTGTGGATTTAAAGGACTTGGGGAACATCAGTCTGGGTGACAGGTGACTGCCAGGGAAAGATAACTGTTTGAAACAAGGGAAAAATTACCTTGGAAAGGAAGGGAGTAATCCATCTGTGCCTGGAAAGGGGTCAGGGATTATGGATTTTAACTACAGCAAAAAGACTTCAGTTAGAAATTATGAAAAACTTTCTCAACGTATAATAATGAAGCATGGAGTTGGATACCCAAGGGAAGCTGTGAAATATTCACTCCACAGCCTCTTTTTTTTTGAGGACAGATTAGAGAAGCACCTGTCAGGATTACCTTCAGTACTGTCAAACCTGTCTTGGGGCAAGGGATCTGCATAGTGACCTCTCAAATTCCCTTTCAGGCTGGTTTTCTCTGATGCTCTTAACGTGTGAAACTTTGTCACAGAAAGTCATTTCTCTGCCACAAGTGAGATGCAGCCACGTGGTATTTCTGCGTATGCTGTGGCACCTTCGCAGGGCATGGCTGTGCTGCAGAGCTGCTCAAAGCAGGAGTGCAGAGCTCAGGGACACAGCACAGGAAGGCAAAGCTGAAATGTGAATGAGAGCCTTTAATTCACAGTGCAGCTTTTGAGAGGGGTGTCCTGCCACTCTTCAGGACTGCAAATAGTAGAGACCTCAAAGATCTGAAAGGGAGGGGGGCATTGATTTCTCTAGGGAATCAGGCTATGTGTGAGTTGTGCTTGTACCCTAAAACTCAAAGACTTTGCAGACTCCCAAAAGACCATAAACTGTCTGCCTTGATGATTCATTTCTGTACAGAGGAGACTTGCTCCCTAACAAGCCAGTGCAAACTTGGCCCCTTCACATGTGCCTGAGCAGCCACCAGCAAATGTAGTTTTGCTCCCTAAACCCTGATCCATGAGGTCTGCAACAGTTTGGCACTCTAAAGCCAAATGTATCACTCGTGAAAGGGCTTTTCTTATTCAGATGCCATGGGAATGCATACTCTTTATTGAGGTCCTGCACTTTATTTGGCATCTCTGGCGTGATAAATCCCGCCTAGGTTATTGGAAAAGAGCGTGCCAGGGGTTTTCTCCTTGTAAACACATTATGAGCTGAGATAAATCCTGGACAAGCCAAGTTCACAGCAGATGAAACATAATAGAAACAATGAAAAGTTTTCTAGTACCACAGAGGGGTTTGAGCTATCTCTTCTATTGAAATGCACATGGAGGGATATACATCTCTACAGGCATTTACAGAAAACGAGAGTTGTTTGTGGTTATCCGTTTTCCAGTTGAGATGCAGTCACAATTCACAAGTGCTGTAGCCAGGGTGAAAATGCACCTCCTGCATGTGATGTGTCTGTACTGGGAGAGCTGGAGCCAGCAGAAGACTTGACAGCAAAGTGAGGTTCTGCAGGAGGGATGCAGACCCAGAGCAGGAGATGGGAGAGAAGGAGGCTCTGCTGCACCCACGTGCCTCATGTGAACCCCAAACAGACGATCCATGGCGGGAGATGCTGCCCTTGGGTAATTTACTTCAGCATCTCAAAGCATCTTGATGTTTTGATGAGCACCAGCCAGGCACATTGTGGTTGTGTGGGCATTTTGGCACAAAAACCCTCCTGACCATACATGGACCATTTCAGTTTGGGATCATCCCAGTGCGAACATGATCTCATTTTATACACATTTTATATGGCATTTTTCAAGAAGCACTGACATGACAGAGAAAAAAGGGATGTATCACAACCCTGAACTCTCAAAATCTCAGCAGTGGCTTTCTCTCTGTGCTCAGGGATGCACTTCCAGCCTCCCTCCATTCCCACCTTGAGAGCCACAGCTGCTCCTGCACACACAGCTGCTGCTACAGCCTGTGTTTCAACCAGCCCCTGCTTCACAGCACAGCTGGAAAGAGGCCCTGGGTGAGCCTGGGTGTTTTGGGGCACCTCTGAGAATCAAAGGTAATAAAACTTTCTTTTACATCATCTGCCAGGCTGCTTCAGTTAATGTTAGCAATTGGTATGTGCATTTGCCACAATCAGCTCCTGCAGAGTAGGAGAACTAGCCAAGCCCTGGCGACATTATCAGCAAATAATATTTGCTAATATTTCTCTGGTTTTGAGGCAGTAAAATAAGATGTGATCTGGCAAAAATCTCTGGGAAGAAAGACCATATTTCTGACTAGCCAAGGCTTACATCATCATCTCCAGGAATTTATTTGCAGGAAACACAGAGCAGCTCTTCTCTAGAAGGTCAACAGGGTTACTTAAACTTGGGTCATTTTACACAGCTGGGCAAATGAATCTGGTGAAACTGAGGTGACAGAAGCCTCTGTCAGTGAGACTGGAAGGGGTGTGAGACCAGGATGATTGTCTCGAACTACAAACCACTGCTAACAGACTGTTTCTGGCTGAAACAGCTGGTCTGATGATGTCTTTTCCAACAAAGTCATCTGCAGCTTTCATCACCAATCACTTGTTCTGGGGTGGGAGTGTGAGTCTGACCAAGAGGCTACCCCAACCCAGTGTCTCTTCTTTTTGCTCCACACATTGGGGAATTACACTGGGAAAGCCTTAGGATCCATTTCTGGACTGCAGCATGCCATGGGAGCTGCTCCAGTTAGCCAGGGTGACACTGGAGTGCTCATCCTGAGAGGAGATCGATGGATGCTGTGCAGGAGCAGTGCCATGGGAGGGCTGTGCCTGCTGCAGGAGCAGGGTCTGGCTGCACATTCCTCAGCCCTGAGTCATGTGGGACTGCCTGCTGATCCTTAACACCCCTCCAGCTCCAGGCACAATTTTCCTGCCTTACTTCTGTGGGAGAGACAGTCTTCTCAAAAAGAAGTGATGAAAAGCAACCACTGAAATCTATAAAACACTGCTCCTCTGAAGCCACACTGTGCCAGGAGGGCTTAGTTGGAGATGGCTCACAAAGGGGCTTTTCTCCTTTCTCTCCTGGCCTGAGGGGGTGGAGGGGGGCCCAAAAAGCTTGTTAATTTTGCAGAACATGTGAATGGCATGATGCAGCAATGGCAGACATCTGCAGAGCATGCAGTGAGAGGTTTCAATCTTCATAGTTTAGCAGAGGTTAATGAAGGATCAATAGATGATCATTAGCCAGATGCTCTGCTAGCTGCTGGTCATAAACAGGCAGCTTGGTGTGTTGGAGGCTGCTACGAGCCCAAAAAGGCCTCATTAAAATGTTTGTAGCAAACGCTTCTATAGGTAGAGAGTGAGGCACAATGCTGACAGTAGTTCCACTCCCCCTAGATCCTTATGTCTGCTGTGATTGTGACTTGTGCTTGCAGAGACAGAGCGCCCATCACAGGAGTGCCCAGCCTCAACAAGGTGACAGAGGAAAGGCCAAAACCCAAGCTCTGGCTGCAAATCCTGGGGCTAATTTTTTTCTGTCTCCCACCTAAGTTAAATGTTCGGAGCTCCCCTGCAAAGTGGAGCCCATCAGGAGGGTCTAGTCTAAGCAGTTGTGTGCTTTGGGCTGTGTGGGGTTTGCCTGACCTCAGAGCCAGCAGACAGACCTGTACTTCCCAGAGATGATAGAGGGGTTAGGGCACCTGGAGCCTTGCCCCAGCACCCCAGCAATCACAGCAGATGCTACAGCACAGCAACACATAAAGACAGGAGGGGAGGGATGCATTTCCCCTAAAATTTGATGCCTGCTCCATCTGGACTAGGAACTGTAAACTCCCTTTTCGGTTATTACATAAAAAAGACTATTCTAGAATTTGGTTCCTTTTCAAATAGAAGCGTAAAGTGAGAGAAAAAAATTGCTCTCCCAGAGCCCTGCAGCTGACCCCCATGAGCAGAACAGACCCATGAACTGAGAGAAGTTCCTCAAAAATTTTAATGAGAAAAATTCCTGCATTTTCCTAGCTCTCATCTGAAGAATTTCATGTGTGGACTATTTTTTCTTAAAAAGGAAGAAAAGAAAAAAAGAAAAAAAAAACTAGGAAGAAAAAAGAAAAAATTTTAAAAGGAAGAAAAAGGGAAAAAGAGAAAAAGGAAGAAAAAGGAAAAGAGAAAAAAAGGGTAAAAAAGAAAAAAGAAAAGAAGAAAAAGAGAAAAAAAATTAAAAAAGGAAAAAAGTAAAAAGAAAAAAGAAAGAAAAATAAAAAATAAAAAAGAAAGAAAAATAAAGAAAAATTCTTTTTTAGTTCTTGTTTAAACAAGTATTAAATGAAGCAAAAAGAGCTGAAAGCTACCAGGTTTTCTGTTCTGCTGCAGGCATATGAGTAGCTAGTCTTGTACAAAAGGAGGAGATGTTTTGTTCCAAATGGCTCTGCCTGCCCTTCGGGTGCAAATATAATATTGTGCAGTGATGGTGACAGGGAGGTGATGCCGGAGGGGCTGTACATGTGCATGACAGTTAAATACCTGCTTAAATGCTCCAGCAGCCTGCAATCCCAACTGACAGGTAAATGAATTGGAGTAAAGGAGAAGAATATGTAGACTGTGTTTTTCCAAAGAAGGGGAGCTTTAGTCTTCATCCTTCCCTTTCCAGCCTAAAAGGATATCATTGTCTTAGAAGACAAGCAAACCATATTCCAGATGTCCAGAGTATTTGAATAAGGATGTTTATTAATGACCTGGGGACTGAAGATAAACAGGCTGCACAAAAAGATACAATGGTGGCCTTAACCTCAGCATGCCAGAGGTCTGGGTAGCCTGGGGAGGGGGCAGAGAGGGCTGCACAGGCTGTGGAGACAGCTTCAGGCACAGCTCAGAGCTTCCACTTCCAGGTAGTAAGAGATTGCAGCGCTGCAGAGGGTGAATGCAGATCTGCTGGAGAAGTGTCTTCTCCTATTGTCTGCTTACATGATCAATTATAGCGAGAGAAAATCCTAGCCTCATCGCTCATGTCAGAAAGAGCAGCCAATCCATCTTCCTGTAGCAAACACTGCTACGAGGACAAAGGGAGGTTTTACCAGTCCTTCCTTCTGGACACACATAATTTATAAACCCACAGCAATATTTTTGCCAGAAAAAACATCCATGCAAAAGAAACAACCACAATAAAAGAAATCCTCTTTACTTAGCTTCACATCCCCCCGCCTAGCACATAAAACCTCCCTGCTCAAGATCGATAATGTATGTTCTGAGCAGGGTGAGATCCATCTTCCTCCTTCTGCACACACATATTCCCAAAGGGAAAGGCCAAGAGACTCGGATTCCTCTTCTGATTCCTGAAACTCAGCGAATCTGGGCTCTGTGATAACTGTAGAGAGATACTCATGTCAAGGACACACTGCTAAATGGCCTTCCTGCCAGCCCAGATTAGGCAGTGTCACTCCAGCTGATTACACTTGTCACAGGTCTGTGCAGGAAAAGCAGCTCCATTCACCTGCCCTTTGGGGTAGATTAACCCCACCTGTTCGATGGCTTAGTTGGTACCCAGTGTCAAGGGATGGAGCAGTAAAATGCCTCAATTTAAAAAAATGCCCTAAGAAAATTTATGTAAATAAATACATAAACTTACATCTAATCTATAAACCAAACAGTAAAATATAAAATCAGTAATATACAATTTAAAAATAAAACCACGTATGTACATAGATAAAGCTTAAATAAACTCACAGCTACAAAAGAGTGGGTTTAAACTAGCTGGGGATGAAGCTCCCAGTTGGCTCTCTCTACAGAGATGTGCCTGGCTTTAGTCAAAGTCTGCACTGCTCTGGGCTATGTGCAAGGCACTCTGATGGATGCAGGCTCAGGACTGGAGACAAACCCCTTCTATCACTTCTGAGGAGCTCCCATCCTATCCAAGCTACTCCCTGTATCTCCCTCGTCCCAGCTCATTTCCCCTGTCAACACCAGTCCCAACAGCTCAGCTCCACATTTGTTCTCTTTTCCTACACCAGCCTTTGACGTCTCCCTTCCCTATCCATTACTCACACTCAGCAATTGATATTTTGGATTAGTGGATCAGGGCTGGGGAGACTTCTTGCTTGTCCTTGCCTAAGCCACTGAATTTCTTTGTATCAGTTTGTAAACTACAAAATTGAGCCATAATTCCTGTGTCAAACTGTGTATTGTCTTCTGAAACTTTAGGGCAGGTCCTTAAATCTCTCTGGTATGTAACTTGAGAACAGAGTTTCAAACAGTGTGGAAGACTTGGGCCTAAGCTCTTTTGAAACTGTGGGTTTCTTACTACATAAAGGTATAAAAAGCTTTGGGATATGTAGAAAACTTTGTGAACCTTGCTCTTAGCTGAGACATATGTTAAGCACTGATAATGGCTATGCAAACCAGGAATCCAGAGGAGATGTGTCAAAACATCCATCCTGCCCACCCACAAGGAGCTTCTCTGGCCTATTCCCAGGTTCTCCTGGTAGAAAAGGGTTAATGTGACCTTTATGTTCCAGACACAACGAGACTAAGATTTAAGACTTTTCAATATATAGAAGAAAACAAAGGTCAGGTAAAAATAAACTGATGAAAATGCTTGGTACATGGCAAAATACAATAGAATGACCCACTTGGGAAAACTGCATATTTGACCTCTTCAAAAGGGTATGAAAAATACTTCCCTGACTCATCAACTATTTGCCTCATTTACCTGCTGTGTGCAGTCTTCCCAGGCTAACCAGAGTCAGCTGGAATTCGGCTGCATTTGCAAAGCTGATGCTGACAACCAACCTAATAACTTATCATTTCTGCCAGGGCCTTTATCTCATCCAGGAGAAACAATTTCACATTTGGCTGGAGGAAGGGCCTGTTGATTGAGGAGAGCCCAGTTTCCCCAGGCTGTTTATGCACTGCTGGCCGAAAGTCCCCTCAGCAAACATGCCACAGTGTCTGCAGTCTGTGTGCTGTTTACCCAGGCCATTTCTAGGGCTCTCCCCAGAGGAAACACCAGGCATTATCATCAGTTGACACTAGTTACCTCTTCTGCTTAATGCATTCCCACAAGAGATATTGCAAACACACATATCAGCTGCCATTAAGCGGGAAAATAACTCAGGCCTCCATTACAAGCCATGTCCAATTGTATTCATGCTTTACTGCAGTTGCTACCTTGATGTCAAAAGTTGAAATAAAAACGTCTTGTTAGTATTGTATTTATAATGTTCTTATTGGCAATGAACTGAGCTGGCTGGATCATTGAACTAATCCTTGTATTCACTGAATGGAAGCTCCAAAATGTTGACAAAGTGCTGCTATTTAATCTCCAGGAATGCTTTTTGCTCTAAACCAGAGGCGTCTAAGACATTACAAATGATACCAAGAGGCGTCGAGTTTATCACAGTATCCTGATGTTTGGAAGAGAGAAGATGCAAAATGGAACTGTTTGAGAACTTTTTAAACTCCTGTTTTTTAACTATTGCACATCAACTTTTTGAAATGGTTTTTGCTTGGTTCATTAGTGGCTACCAACATCACCCCCCACTTCAAGCCACTGAGCAATCAGCCAAGTGATGCTTACCACTTCCTTGTTGTCAGAATTTGGGTGAGGTACCCCTGCACAGAAGAAGTGCAGCCACCACCATCCTTTCCAAATACATTATCCTAATAATGCTATGGCAAAAACTGTGGTTTTGGGGATCCTGATCAAGGGCTGAGGTGTCAGGAGGGAGCAGTGCTGGGATAAAGTTTGCTGTGCCATCTCTAAGAAGCACTCAAGCACCTGGCCGAAAGCACAAGCTCAGTGACAAGAGGGAAGTCCCAGATCCACGTCTACTCTCTCCCCGCTTCTGCTGAAATAAGTCAGAACAATTCATATTTGGGGATTTTAGGTTCCTTATGGGCTTCCATTTTGCCCCTCATACTCAGTGTTTTGTGAAACTGCATATTGTTGTTTTGAGGAGCCTGCAAATCTGCCACTGGGGACCTGGTTGTCCTTGGAAACAGATTGCAATCTCAACATGTTTCCAAATGAACAAGAAATGTCTGGAGATTGAACTGAATTTGTGGGACAGAAAGAAAAGCCACTAGCCCTGTGCTTTAAAGCTGCCAAGGAAGATTCTGTTGCATGAGGAGGTTAACAAAAAAAACCCCAGCCAAGAGCACTTGTAACATCCCCAAAAGAATATGAGCTTCTTTGTAATTAAGTCCTTCCTGGATGCTTAAATATGTGCAAAGTGAGAGGGTCTCTGGCATGACAGTAGCAATGCATTTTGTTTGGCAAAATGCCACTTTCAGTGTATTTCAGCTCGTAAGTGATTGTTTTCTCTGCAGGCAGCTTTGAGCCTTGATATAGCAACCGGCAGCACACAGAAAAAAGGGCACCTTTCCTCTGAGCAGATTAGCAGCAGTTAGGAAGGAAACACAATGAGTTGGTTGAACAAATTCTTCAAGCTCATGGCTCGTTCCTGAAACCTAAACAGTCTTTTTCAAGGGGAGCACAGCAAGGCTGGCTGTGTTTACACTCCAGATTTAAATATACTGACATACTGCCAGGTTTGGAGCTGTGTATCAGGTGAAGGTCAGCAAAAACTCAAACTCCTTCTGACAGGTTATTTTGTGCTTAAATAAATTCAGATAAATCGTACAATGAGTTTATCTGTAGCTTTCAAAAGACTGACGTGCACCATGGCAAGGCTGCAGGCTGCTGGCCAGCTGGTGTAGGCGGTGGCCAGCATGGCCCTGGATGCAGCTGTCTTACCGAAGTGCAAGCACCTAAAACGAGTATCTTTCCCAAAGACGGGAAGCCTCCTAATAACAAAAAGTGCTGAAATATTGATGATATTATTTACACTTGTAACCTAAGGCCTGCTAGTGCTTCCAAGGTATCTCCCAAGTAACACAAATGTGACCATATTTTCTCGGACTGTTTTCTGTCCGTGGCTGGTGGAGCCTGCAGAGGAAATGGTGCTCTGCTCAGCCTCTGCAGATGCTGATCAGACCCCTTCAAGCCCAGCAGCCTGTGCCTGCTCCTTCTGACCTCTGAGGCACTATGCCTCTTCAAAGCCCATGCACAGAGCTTGGCTGCACAGCTTAACCATCTTAATGCTTTTCATTTAAAAAGTGGAAGGACTCAATCTGTCAAGCCTGCTCCCTGAGAGCGTTGTGCACTTTCAATAGCACGAAATAGGAAAGTGTCCAGTTTAGAGCTGTTTATGATTTGGCCAATAACCACCTAGAGGCCCTCTCCCCCAAACACACACACATGCAAGGAACACAGCAGATTTATGAGAAATTTGTTAAATGACGGTTCTGCATTATCGGTTTTATTAATTGAGATGACTACTCCAGTGTAGAAAATTATAACATTAATTATTCATCTTTTAATTCCCTCCTCCCTGCTTTTTCTATTTCGACCTGTTTCTTTCTTTTTCTCCTCAACTGCTTCAAGACCAGCAACATAATCTTCTCCCTGTTTTGCAATCCTTTGTACTTACAGTTTGGCCAGCGTGACCCCATGAAAATCCTTGCGCTGTGAGAAAAAGGAGTCAGTGATAGCAGGGTTGTATATTATGCAGACAAAAAATTTTCGTTTACTTGTGTCTTAAGAAAGTCACTCACCAAGAAGAGAGACAGATATCAGAACTGTTATTTATCAGAACTTTCCTTCTATTTAAGGGAAGCAATGATAAAGCAGTAGGAGTAAAGCGGAAAAAAACCTTGCAGGGATCACACAATGTTTGTTGCAGTAGAAGACAGTGAGTTGTGTCAGTGATGCTCAGCTCACTCATCTTTAATTTCTCCTCATTGATTTATCAGAATTCATTTACACTGCCATTAATCAGGAATAAGCTGCTGCTCTACAATTACATGGCAGCATGATTATTTCTCCTGGGAATCAATGGCTGCATCTGCCTATGTTGGAGAAGAGTCCTTGGTAAAATACCTGGGCAGCTGGGCTGGAAGAGGAGCTGCAATGTCCAGCTGCACTAAGTCTGCATTTTGAATCACAGAATCGCTAAGTTTGGAAAAGCTCTCTAAGATCATCGAGTCCACCCATTAACCCAGCATCACCATGTTTGCCACCAAACCATGTCCCCAGGTGCCACATACACACACACACACCTTTTGAACACTTTCAGGGATGATTTCACCACTTTCCTGGGCAGCCCGTTCCAAGGCTCAACCATTCCTTCAGTATTTTCAGAATTCCTTCAGAATTCCTTAAGTATTCCTTCAGAAATTTTTCCTAATATCTAATTTAAACTTCTTCTGGTGCAACTTGAGTCTGTTTCCCCCATCCTGTCAAACATGTGCCTTTGGCTGGGACACAAGTTTTCCCATGTAGAGAGGGAAGCTGGGGTAGGAAATCAGCCCACACTCCCTGGGCATTGCTGCCTCTTGGGGGGTATATCCCACTCTGCCCCAAACACCAGCATTGGCAAAGCAGCTGCATTCCTCAAACCCACCTGCTTTTCCAGGCCCTGGCAGGGTCAGTTGCAATGAAAGCTGTCTCTCTGTGGAGGACACTTTGGTGTGGGTGGGTGTAGTGTGGATTTTCTCCATCCCTTATAGTTCTCAGCTGGTTAAGCCAGGTTAAGGGATGTGCTACTCAGCACCAGGAGATGACCTGGGGAAAGGAGGGCCCAACCTCTTGGGAAAGCTGTGACAAAATGCATCTTTTCCCTCTGACTGCCTCAGACAAAGGTCCCAAAGTTAGCTGTGGGATTGAAGAGGAGTGACCAGACAGTCCTGGCCTTACCCATGAGCTATCAGGTTCACTCAGGGACAACCAGCCTTCCAGAGGGGAAAACAGCTGTCGGTTACAATGGCTGATTTGGGCACTTAAATCTGGCATCCATGTCCACTGCCATTTTCCACTGGGACAAAGAAACCATCCCAGAACTGTTCTAACAATCTGGGCTTTCTACACATGCTGACATTTTGAGCCAGTAGAGTCAGAAAGCTGGAAGGGAATGTCCTTCTGAAGGTGAGATGTGGGACTGGCTATCCCAAAATCTAGGTCCTATGGGGAGGCTTTTATTGACACAGCACTGTCCCTTTGAGTCAAGCATGTTTCAGTTCACAGCACTAATAACAAATATAAACATTTATGTTTAAAACCATACCAGTATGTAATTACTCTGGCACCCCTTGTGGGTAAGTCCTCCTCGCAACTTTTTATGAGCCATCCATATATACAAAACAATTTATCCAAGTACCACCATGTTGTAAACTTGGTCACATGGAACTGTTGATGAGGGACATCCATTAATTTTAATTATGCTATTGAGTCGTGCTAAAATATTAACTTGAAGCTGGCTATAGGGTGCTCCAGCCACTTGAAATCAAATGAAATTATAAAATGTCCTGTACTTTAAAGATGCGCAGCATGTACTTTTCAAGTAGTGGTCTACAGGGAAAAACCTTTCATTGCCTGCTATAAAGATAACCTCTTGTATTAGGATTTAATGTGAAGAGTTATAAAAATCAGAGCCAGAAAGGATCTATTAATTCACTTCCTGATTCTCTGCCAGCATAAGTTTGCTCAAAAAAATGTATTATTGAGTGTTATTGGTATAGCACAGCTTTCAAAAGGGCCGACTAATGGGAATTCCGTAAGTCTCTTTGGATGTTGTCCCCGGGCTAATAGACCTTGGCTTTGGAAAAAGCAGCTCTGACATTTAATCTGCAGCTTCTCTTTTTCAGTTTCACCTCAGTGCTTCCAGCTGTACCTGCTTGTATCAGCTCGAATTTTGGCTCTCCAGCCCTGGTGTTACACAACCTCGAACACCGAGCCTTTCTGCTGTTCTCTGAACAGCCTGGATGCTTGGATCAGTTTTTCAAAGCAGGTTTGAGGATATAGCCACAGCTGTAAAGGAGAAAAAGAGGAACAGACCAGAACATTCAGCCATATAATTTTTCACTTATTTTTGTGGGAGTCATGTAGTTGCTGCCCAAAATCAGCTTTGAAATGGCCAGCTGTCTGGTTCTTCCTGTCGTGTCACAGAGTGGACATCCGTCCCAGCCTCCGACTTGATTTTCCTAAGTTTTTTTGAGTTTAAATAGTTCTAACGTTTAAATATTTCTTTAATATTGCTGGCGATTAAATGACTAGGCCAACTTCCACATTACTGAATTTTGATTCCTAAAGTATAATGAATAATGTATTTGACTCCTAATGCATGTGCACAGGTACCAGCACAAGCCCATGGGGTTGATCTTATCTGTGTCTATAATGTTAAATGTCTTTGGACTGACATTTCATGGTGGGGAGGGCATCTGTTCAATTCCACAAAATAACTGTTTCTTCCATCAGCAGAGTGTAGCAGACACTCAGCAGGCTGTGAAGCCAACAACACTGAAATGGTGATGTATCTGCCTGCTTTGCTTATGGAAAATCCCACAAAGCCAGACTGGCTATTGCTCCTAGAAACAGATCACCTTTGCATCTTGTGTCATTGCTGCCCTTTTGTGCCAGTCTCTCCTCATCTGTAGGCTGGTTGGGAAGAGCCGTGACTATCCTGATAGCGAAGGAAACAGATTAGTTGGAGGAACCCACAGAGATGATGAGCAGCCCCCAAATGCTGACTCAGGTCTCACCTGGTCCAGATGAAAGAACCTTGTTCTTCAGCACGGATCACTCAGTTACTTTGGAAAGCAGCAGAATAGTCATCAAGAGCTAACAAATCTCTAACAAATGGGGATTTTTTTATGGCTCACGAGTTCACCTCCCTGCATCCAAACGGTAACACTTTTAAGTTGCAGATTAGTGTTCCTCTACCAACTGTGAGAGGAGTCATGTGGATCATGTGGAGTGAAGCAACCTCCAGAGGTAGTTCAAAGCAGCCTGAACTCAGAGCTGAACTTACTCATCTAAACACAGCAGTTATTTATCAGGTAGCAAAAACAAGGTCATAAAATGTCATTTCTACTTCCTCTCTCATAGCACCATCTGAGTTTGGTCACTGAGGATCTTGGCGCATCCCAGGCAGCTTGGACAGGCAGGCAGCCGTGGCTCAGAGGTGATATGCTCTTCTTCCCTCTGATACAGCAACTTGACCAACAGAGGTAAGAGCCACAGGAGCAACAAGGCAAAAAATGGATTTGGTTGCTCCTGAAGATTTGTTGGTTGTGACATGTCTATGAAACACAGTTATATTAATCTTGCTATGGACTATAACAGCACATCCCTGCTGTTGGGAGATTCCAATATTGCAGTAAAACATCACAGATCTAATTCTAATCTGTTTAGACTTGTATTCTTGAGTTTCACCTCAAGGCCTTGATATTGCATCTGCAATGATTTCAGCAAGCAGGGAAGATGCACTGCAAACATGAGCTGTTTGAATAAGTCCTCAGCAGCTCCAGCTTTAATGACTTATTCATGAAAATAAATTGGCAGATGACAGGCCCCCATCTCTGGTACAGAAAGGTTGCAGCTTTAATTAAACTTTTTAATTGGCATGGCACTCTCCTCCCACCCAGAGCAGACACTGAATAAACATAGAATGTCACTGCATCCTTCTTATGAACAGACATGGAACCATTTCAGAAAATCGATAACAATGATTAAGAGAGCTTTCATCCCTTGCTCCTACCTACATTTTGCTTTCCACACCAAGTGTATTGACTAAATGTCTCCTCCCAGAAGGTTATGTACACAGGCTTTCAGCAGACAGCACCAGCAAAGTTTCTTGTTAGAGGCAGGCAATATTGCTCAAATTCCTAGCAAGCACCTTATTTTGCTTTTGCCATACAAGTCCTGTGGGGTCTGGACACTGTATGTGCCTGGCAAGAGATATGCTGTCCTCAGAGATCTTCTGGTTCCTAGGACAGACTAAAAGTGGCCAGCGATGAAGAAGTGATGTGAATTTTTCCTGCATGGGGAGCCAGGCATTAGGAGAGGGCATATGGCTCCTGGTTGAGGACAGAAGCCCCATCTTAGAGTTTCCTCTCACTATCCTGTAAGCAGAAAACTTTCTCCTCTGACAGGTCAGGCCATCCCACAGCTCAGCCAATTTGGCATTCAAGAGGCTGTTGCTGTGGTGTCTGAAATGCAGCTCTAAGAACACCCCATCCAAACGTGTAAACCCCTTAAGGATTGAAGGGCTTGTTGGCCCAGCCTTGCCCATCTACTCTGCAGTCCCAGAAGAGATCAGGGCTAGGCTTGAGCCTCAGTGATACAAAGCAGATGGAGCTCAGTGACAAGTCTGGCTCCCGATATCGCACGGCTACAGAGAACGTTCTTGAAGAGCTGTTTCCTGTTTTGCTTGAAATCAGCAGCCAATCCAGATTAGGAGCTTTTACCATCAGCAGCAGTGTTTTGCGCATTACTGCAATATGACTCAAACTTTTATTTAATATCTTTAAAAGTTTTATTTATTCATCAAAGTTTTATAGATAATTTGTCACATAAAGGCCTAGAGAGAAACATCACAAGAACTACTGGTGAGATATGCTCCAGCAAGGGGCAGAACAGGCCTGTATCTTGTTTCCTTACATGGGTTTGAATCTATATCAGGTCAGGTTAAACAAATCTTCACCTCCTCTCATAGCTCCAGTGAACACAGATCGCTGTAGTTGAATCTGTGCATGCAAGGCTCAGAGCTTGGACAGCTTGTGACAACTCAGCCTATTACTGCCAGCTTATTAAAGCCAGCTGAGCCACGGTGACGGTGCTGCTGCTGGCCTGGTGTGCCCTTGCAGCCCCTCTCTGGAGCACTGAGTGCTGGAGTACCTCAGCTCAGCAGCTTGAGAAGCAAAGTGACCGATCTCAGACCTCAGTAAAAGAGGTTTACACTGTGCCCATGAAGTTTCTGCAGATGTGTGCATGGGCTTCACTGGCATCAGCTGACGGATGGTAATTCACTGAGCTTCTGCAGCACAGCCCTGTATCCAAGCATTGAGGGGGTGCATATATGTATATTATATATGATGTAAATGTATGTGTGTGGAAGTATCTATCACAGAGTCACAGAGGAGCTGAGGTTGGAAGGGATCTCTGGAGATCATCTAGTCCAAACCCTTGCTCAAATCGAGGCCAGCTTTAGAATTCAGGTTTAGAATACGTCCAGAGACTGAGGCTCCACAACTTCTCTGGTCAGCCAGCTGTGGTGACAAAGCAGAAAGCAAAGGCTTTAATGCTTTAATGGCCTCTGCAATCTGTTCCACCCTGTGGATGGCCAGGACAATGCCCTGCCTCTCTGCAACTTCTTTTGTGCTGCACACTGCTGAAGAAATCTGCACGCATATCAACATACATGCAAGTTCTTACCTCCAGAGCTACCGAAGTATTTAGGAGTCTTTATGCTTTCAAAATCCATCATGCCTAAAAGACCTTCATACTTGTGGAGCCTGTTTGTAAGGCTCCAATCATTGTAGCCTAAATGTCTTGTGCTCTTGAGAACATTTTTTCTTAGAGTGGCACAGGATATAGAAAAAAGGATTTAAAGTATTTGTCCCTGTCAGAGACACATTAGTAACAAGGACAGAAACTTGCTCCACTTGAGCCCCAGACCCAAAACCTCAGTACATCTTCCCTCCGTGCAACTATTCCAGAAACACATTGCAAATAGTCAACTTTAGAGAAAGGGAAATTGGCACATGCATATGCTTCACACTAAAAATATTAGAAATGGATTCAAGCTCTTGGATCCAAACAACCCTGGATCTGTATGCAAGCCTTGCAGCTGATGCCTAAGAAGTGGAAGGGATTTGTAAATTATGTCTCAGGAGACATCTCAGAGCTACTGATACTCCTACTGGAGGATTTGAATTGTGCTGCTGATTTTGTCATCAGGTCATGACTAAATAACAGATAAAAACTAAACTATGCAAAGTTATGACTATTGCATGTGGGGGCTGAGAGACTTGGCCAAAAGGCAAGAGTCTGAAGAAGCACTGAAACAGAGCAGCTGCTGTGCTGCTGCCTTTCCTTCTCCTCATCCACCTCCTCCTCCTCTTGCTTCTCTGCAACAGTTGGAGCTTCTCAACTGCTCCCCAAATCCCTGAGAGGCTGTGAGAGCACAGGAGGTACTGCGAGACAAAATTATTCAGTTTTTCTGCCTTTTGACATGCAAAGGCCCTTCTCCAGCTTCTCTCATATGGATATGTATTTCCTATCCAACCACAGGCTTTGTGGAAATCATAGAATCAGAGAATAGTTTGGGTTGAAAAGGACCTCTTAACCCCTCTGCAATGAGCAGGGACATATTATTTTGTGAAAACAATGAGGTGGGGCCTACACCTCTGGGCTACATTGGAGAGGATATAGTCATGGGTATATCCATAGAGGCTGGATGTGTGACAGTCTGATTGTGCTGGACAATGTGTAAATGCAGTCCTGTTCAGACAAAGCTCGGGGACAGATGAGCTCGGAGGATTAGGGATCTGGCCTGCTCTGCAACAGAAACTTCTGTCTAGCAAATGTAGAGTTCCCACCACAGATTTCCTTTTCTTAATTAATTTTCACATGACCACTTCCAAGTAGCCCAGAAACCTTCTAGGACCTGCAGACCGTAGCTGGAAAGCACTGGTTTAATAAACATAACACTACTAATGGTTGAGACAAGCAAGCATGGAAAAAGCACAGAAAAGTAAATTGGCTCTGCGGAGTTATTAGTCAGAGCAATTACCACAATTTCTTGCCTTCAAAATCATCTTCAGGCCGCAGTTTATAACACATGCTATGAAACCCCTTTTTTAAATTTACATTTCTTTTTTCCTCATGCTTTAATTTCTAATAATGTGTGTGAAGCCAAGTCTCTCAGGAAGCTACATGCTCACAGAACAATCCAGGGAAAATCCCAGCAGCTGACATTTGCTTCCCTGAGCATCCCTGCCTCATCTGCCGTGCACAGGGCTGTGGTCAATGTGGTCAATAAGAGAGCTCAATGGCAGGTGGGAACTATGAGGCTCAGCATCACTCCTGGTGGTCATTGCTGACAGACTTTGCTGTGACTTATTTGGGAAGAGAAGAAGCTGCACTGGGGGTCCTTGTGGGTCACTGAGGCCAGTCTCTCAGAAGCCACCGTGTCACACATATCCCCAGATGTGCAGCCATCACCTCCTAAACCATGTTTCACTCCTGCCTCCGGTGCTCCTCCTGCTCCTCCTGTTGTGTCTGAAGCACTCTCCTCCAGTGATTAGATCTACTTTTAATTTCAAGTCTAAAGTTATCTGTAGCTGGCTGATACACATTTGTACTGGTGCCAACAGTGGCTTCAGCTCACATGGTTTTTTTTCATCCTCTGGTGTGCACCTCCTGGATATATTAATAGACACCACAAGTTAATTGCTTCTCAGCTTTTGTTTTGTCAGACTGAACTGGCCAAATTTATTCAGTTTCTTCTCACTGGACATGTTTGCTGTTCCCCCCAGTACTTCTTCCTTGTGTGCCATCCATTTGGGATGGCTCTGGGCTAGAGGATGCCATGATTAAACACATTTTTTTCAGAAATCATTGTAAAGAAGCAAAAAGATGCTTTCAGAAGCCTCTCTCCTGATGCAAGCTGTGACTGTATTTGTTGCCTGGCTCATATTTTGTGTTTGATCAGCTCACTCTACTTTACAGAAAAACACTGTAATTTCTTAGGCCACATTTATGGCAAGCCAGTACAGTGAGCCAGGGCCTGATGGTGTGGCATGGCTCACATCCACGACTCTCCTAATCTCCAAACAAGAGTGACCTCATCCCTACAGCCCCTTGGAAGCGGTCCCTGGCCAGTGCTAATCCCCAAACCATGCCTGGGCATTGTCTAGCAGGGAGTTGGTTGGCCCTGTCAAACAGTGCCAGGAAGCACATAAATAAACATTTATCCCTGCCGATGGTCACAGGGCAGTTCATAAACCTGCCCTGGCTTGGTTTAATTAATTAGTGTAGAGAGAGCCTTAGTGCATGCCAGGCACTTTGAACTCTTCACTCCAGGTCTTCTGATCCAGCTCTCAAGCGTAGTGATTTTTATTTCTGCTATTCCCAATTCACCAACGCCTTCCAACTGTGTATTGCCTGCAAATATCATTAGCTCTTTCTTATTTTTTGTTCCAGAAGAAAACTATCTAAAACTGGCTCCAAGGAATTTTACCCATTATGTCCCCCTGCTCCTATCATTTTCCTTTCAGAAGAACCTGTTGTGTTTGTTCTTGGCTGTTTCCTGACAGACCTTCAGCTTGAATACCAGTCCTGCTTCTTCCAACACAAACAATAATTTCCCATGTGGCTCTTTTATCAGAAGTGTTGCTGAAGTCCAGACAGATTAGATCTAAAGCATTTCCCTTGTCTAAAAAAGCCCATGGAGAACTTTGTATGCTCTTTTTTTTTCTTTTCTTATCAAGTTAGTCTGACTCAAGTAACCTTGGTAAATCCTGGATTTATTTTTATCACATTTTGTCCTTTACTTCCATGTCTTCAGTTGTTCCTTCAAAATCAGTTTGCATGTTATCCAAACATCCTAACAACGTATCCAGCCCTTTTTCTCTGGATTCATATGAATTCAGTCCCTAAGCAGTCTATGTTGCTTAGATATCATAGCCTCAGGAGGGCTGAAATTCTCCCTGCTGTGTGAGCACCCTCAAGAAATGGGGCTCTTTTAAGATAATGGGCAGAAATAAAACTCAGAGGCAGAAAAAAATCACTTGTGGACTAATGCCCTTCATAATTAACATTTAGGCCAATGCCTCCTTGTTTCTCCATGGGGGTTTTGCAGCACATCCTGAGCCCCCAGCTCTGTGCCTGCCCTGCTGACCAGGGTGGCTGTGCTTCACTGCCCCAGTGCACACACATCCAAGATTGCAGAGACAGATGTACACAGACCTGCAGGGCCAACACTGGCACTGTGTAGCACAAGGCCCAGCTGGTTTGATGCGAATTTTCTGGGACAGTCATCTCAGAATACAGTGTGGTCAGGGCCTGTGGTCCCCTTTTAAGGGATTTTGTTGTTATCCCTGGTGGCTGAGTCAAGTGCTGCAAGTGCTCCTGTTTGATTTATTTCAATTCTTTTTTACTTATGTTACACCTTCTTCGCTGGCAAACCTGTCCCTCAATCAGCCCCTTTCCACATCCTCCTTTTTTTACACAAATATAAATATAAATAAAGTATATGAACATATGTATACACATATATCTATGCATATAAAATCAATGTATTTCAAGCAATTCCCTGATTACTTTTTTGCCCAACCTAACACACACACAACAACAAAGCAGGAGAGTCCCAGCAGCTGCAGACAAGCTCCTTCCCCAATCTCCATCAGGCTCTGATCCAAAAGTCTGCTGGTCTTAATCTGGGACAAAGGATCTCTTTCCCTATTTAGCTGGAGGGTAGCTATGGCAACATGGCACAAAGACATCTCAATAGCTGGCTAAGGCCAGACCAGCCCCCTGTCTAGCAGACAGACACCACTTGCTGGCACTTTAACTCTGCTCTTTTTTGACAAAGGGGATGTTTATTACCAAAAACTGGGCCCCTGGCTCAGAATGTGCGGTAGCTGGAAGTGAAAGCAAGCAGTGCAACTCCCTCGACAAATGGGATATTTCAGGGGATGTCCATGAATAGGTCTTGTCGTGGGTAATGAAAGAAGCAGCAGAGAGAGAGGGGAGGAAATGAATGAGCAGAGACTGCGGCAGCTAAAGGGAAGCTCGGTGCAGGAGACGGGAAGGGTGCTCTGATTTATGGCTTGTCTGTCTGGGAAAGTTGCACTGATACAGCTTTCCTTTTTGTCTCAAATGTGCTGCCTTGTGGCCACACACAAATTGTCTCGCATCCTTTTGTCCTGCCTTTCAATGGAACTGCAGCATTCTTTTCGTGCAAGGGCTGTTTCCCTCCACCGTGTTGTAAAGACGAGGGTGCAGCCACAGCAAATCGCTCCGTCAGTACCCACCAGCCTGCACGTGTGGCCATCGCTGGCCTTGGGCTTACCAGAGCCATGTTTGGGAAAGCTTTTGGGAGAAATGGCCAATGAAGACCTCACATTTAGCGCTGTACCAGGAAGATGTTTTGGGTAGCACCAGCACTGCTGCAAGGGAGCTGCACTTCTGTGTCCACACATAAAGCTCCACTCCTGCACAAACCCCCCTGGCATTTTATCTTTTCTCCTGTTTCTAACTTCTACAACATTTTGGGGATGACTGGCAAAATTAGACACTGTCTCAATATCTAGGCAGCGGCAGCTCAGTGTTCACTAGAGTCCTCTCTGCTCTTGCCATTGCTCTGGCTGGAGTGATCCCAAACACACCAGTCCTGAAGACCCAAGGCAGAGGGCAGTGCAGACACCTACACCAGCCACCATCTCTTTCTTTCTCCTTCTAGACACTGCCAGCATTCCTCTCTCCAAAACCCTGCTGTGTCCTGGCCTGTGAAGCTGCCCAAGCTCCCTACATGGTCCTGGTGGTGCAGTGTGGGGGCACAGCCACGGTACCTGTGCCCTATGGTGCCCTTGGCCTTGATCTCACCCAGCATGTGCCTCAAGCAATCCCACACATTTGTTAAGGAAAGCTTGGGGAATCTCCTGCTCTGTCCTGCCCCACAGTGTTTCCAGCAGTGGCAGAGCCAGGAGGTGCTGTCCCTTTGACCACTCTGTTGGAAAACATACCAGTTTAAAAAATTTTTATATAACTTTAGCCGGGGGTTTTGTTCACCTTTGCCCCAGAAAAAGGAATTTTAAATTTCTTTACAGGGTATTGTTCCACCAGGTGAGGTCTGATGAACTTAACCTCTCAGCAGACTGGGAGCAGCACAGAAGATACACAAAAGATAAAGATCATCAACGACCATTAATAAACATCAACTCCAAACCTCACCCCTGGTATGGTTGGAGACACCTGGTCTGAGGAAGGTGGTCCTAAGGAGGACCTAATTAGCATCAGAAGTGAAGAAATCTGGATTCAATAAGGAACCAAATACTAAGAACTGCACAATTTGGGACCAATGAACATTAAACCAATGAATTGCAATGGGTTTTGACTGTATAAAGTTTGGGAAAAATCTAGTAAAATCCACGTGTCATGGAATTATTTTCTCTGCACACCTGGGGTACATGGTAGATGAAATTATTTCTGTTGCACATCCTGGCCAGAACAACATTCTGGCCAGAATAAAGTAACACCTTGATTTTCTAACACTAAAAATGTTCTTGGAGGGGTTTTGTTTTTCCCCTAGTTTCAGTGACAGCTCCACCGCCCAGGTAGGCTCATTTCAGCAGCCATTAGTGCTGGCTGATGGCGTGAGTGTTGTGGTGCCACTGCTGGCACATGCAGGCACATTTCTCACCAATTAGTTTCCTTAAAAGCTCCACGGAGGCTGCAGAGGCACCAGCCCCAGCACAGGCCATCTGTCTGGCGTTCCCAGCCCTGTCACCTCCCGGTGACAAGCACCTCGAGAGTGGCACAGCAGCTGGTGCACGGTGGTCACCGCGCTGCCAGCAGGGACAGCTCCGGGCGCTCTGTGTGCTCCCAGCTCCACCTGCTCTCCCTGCCACACGTCGCAGTGTCAGTGGGAGCCCTGAGGCTGGAGCTGGCTGTGCTCTGGATCAGCCTCACCTCACCGAGGCTGGGAGCAGCAGGCAGGGAGTCCAGGAGCTCCTCATGGCCCTCTGTGCCCTGCCGAGGCAGGCAGCACCAGCCTTTGCTGGCTATGTCCTGCACTGTGACACTGCCAGGGCATGCAGAGCCCTCAGCCCACTCGCAGGGCAGCAGGTGGCATTCAGAGGATGGCTGTCACCTCACAAAACCACCAGTGCAGCTCAGCCCCGTGCAGGCATGGAGCTGATCCACGGCTTGCTCCAGATCTCGTGAATGAGAGAGGCTCAAGAGAACCTGACAATGATGTTAGCAAACAGCTCATGTTTTACGTTTGCTGCTGAGGAAGGCTGGTGTAGCAGCAAGCTGTTTGCAAGGCAATGATGGGGCATCACTCAAAACTATGCTAATACATTAGACTGGCTGGTTTATATTTCATCTGTGCTCCTCTGTATTTCCATAAGGAACCTCCTGCTGTTGAGCCCAGAAGACTGTAGTCTTATGTGAAGCAAGGAATCAATTTAATTCATTTAAAGTGCAGAGTTGGATGCGGCCAAAAGTCAAACACCTTGTGTGGTTCTTCTTGGCAAGCAGCACTGGTTTTGGAATCAGTGGGAATGCTTGTGTGCACTCCCATGTGAGAGCTGCTGGCACCTGGGGTACCCTCCTGTTGTAGTCACACCTTTGATGTCGGTGGCGTGACCGGTCCTCGGCGAGAACTCTCCTCCTCCTCCCAGGCAGGCTCACCTCTGGGCACACGCGCCTGGCACTAGGCGGAACAGGCGGGTGGAGTCGCCCCTTTGGTGGCATGGCCCCAGGCAAGAGAATCTCTGTGCGGGGAGGCGATGGAAAACGGGAGCAGTGGAGAAGTAAAAGGCTGGAGCGAGGTGTTCTCCTCAAAACCCTTTATTAGGATCCCAGCCGGGAGACCTANAACCAACTGACAAGCAACGGTTGTGCCAGCTGTTAAATACCCGGCCAACTAGCCAATCGCGAGCAAGCTTAGGGGTGGGGAAGGGGCGGTGTCCACATCTCGGAACCAATAAACTCAAAGCTTATAAGAGACATATTTGAATCAACCAATCACAAACATAACGGTCAAGAACAGTCTAGACAAAGGGGCGGAGCTAGGATGACAGGCAGCTCCTTCCCTTCCCACGGGGCGGTGCTCAGATCTCTGTGCCAGCCCCCGTCAGGGTGGCGCCCACCGAGAAGGCGGAGCTGGACCTGGAGAGGACGGGAGCGGGATTTTCTCCCGCCACTCCCTCTTGCTTCTCACAGTTGCTGTGGTGCTCTGTAACCCTTTAATTACCATTTCTCTGGGCCTGCCCTCTGCTGTACCCCAATAACTCAGCACCATCTGCTCCCATAGACCCACACTCCAGCTTTCACCACAGACTGCCTGAGCCATTTTGGAGCACTAATGCCATTGTAAGCTGTTCATTCACTTTGCTGGACGAGGGTGCTGAGCAGTCTGATGTGCTCCAGACCTGGGTTGAAGGGAAGGAGACGAAAGGGAGGATACCCACGACCTGAATGTCAGCACTGTCATGACCTCTTCTGGCTCCTCAGCTTGCTGCTTTGCCCCAGGCACATTCCTGTCTGCCATACAGGTCAGGATATTTTTCCTGGACAGTATCAATAGACCTGTTATTACTTCTTTTCTTGTTTCCTGTGGGACCAGGACCCAACTTTTTTGAGGCCTTTGCCAAGCAGCTTCAGCCAAATTTGATGCGGAGGCACTGAAGGTGCCAACTTCCAACGAATTCCATGATTGCAAAGCAGCAGAAGAGAGAGAGAGCAACCCTCTGGAGAGAGAGAAGCAATGGGAGTTTCAGGTTGCAGGCTTAGCAGAAGGCAGGATGGGGTCTGGGACACAACAGCCACGGTGTAGGTGTGGATGTGTGCCTCCTGGCACCCAGCAGGATCCCACAACCGTGCTACAGGGACTAGGGTATGTGCCATCACTCCAGGTGCCTGGTCCCTGAGAATGCCAGCAGGGATGTCCCCAGGGACTGACCCAGGTGCCTGTTGGGATGGCAGAGAGACACTCACATGCTGCTTTGTGAGTGACTGGATATGCTCCCTCCCACTCCTGGCAGATAGGAGAGTTTCCAGCAGCCTGGGGCCCCTCAGCTGAGCCTCCCGGGGTGACCAGGGACAGCAGACACTCACATTTTTTAGTTCTATGCATCAGCCACCCAAGCAATGACATCAGTGACTCTGCAGATGGGATGGAGGCTGGATCCCACCCAGCACAGCCCTGCTGGTGAAGAAGTCCTGCACACTGGGAAAGGGCAGTGGAAGCTGCAGCTTGTTTCCTTTTTGGGCATGTCTTGAGTGCAGACCTTTTCCTTTCCGGTGGCCAGAAGTGGGGACGGCTGCTGTTATCTGTAGGTCAGCAAGCAGACAGCTGGCAAATACCGCTGTCTTCAGCCTGTCACTGTGCACATCACACAGACGCTGAAATAATCTGCCGGGGGGGGTTAGAGGGGGTCTGATTTGTTCTAGAGAGAGATGCATTACCTTGTGCTTAATGCCATGCTAAAGGCTGTGTTACAGCCTTTTCCTCTGCTGGTTACATGAAAGGGGAGGGGGAAAGGAGGTCTGGAACTTGTAGCCCCAAATAACTTAATGGTCATGATCTGTACTTTGAAGCAAGATAATAAAAGATGTCTTTTTATGCTATTCATTTCAAGAGCCTTTACTCTCCAGCCAGGATTTTTCTGCCTGCTGGGAATGGCCTGATGGAAAAAGTTTTAAAACTTTCAGAAATCCCATCTGAGATTTTACTTTGTTCTTTACCTCTGAGGTTTATGTAGCATTTCTATGGTCTGACACATCAGACAGGACAATAAACATCAAGAAACTCTGGGTCACACAGGACCAAATTGCCAACTCAGGGCTCAGCTGATCTTTCATAAGTACCAGCTGCTGCACCAGAGCAGTTTAAGCACCAGAGAGATCTGGAAAGCCATGGAGAACTTATCTCTCAGTCTCCGCCTTACTCCCGGAGGTGCCAAAACCCAGTAGGAATGACCAAAGTGAGCATTCAAAGACAGTCCTTGATGATGGAATGACCAAAGTGAGCATTCAAAGACAGTCCTTGATGATGAAATGACCAAAGTGAGCACTCAAAAACAGTCCTTGATGATGGGCTGTTCATCACTGCTGCCACATGCTGCAACATCTGAGTTCTGGAAGAGATTTAGGGACCTTTCACATATGTGTGAGAGCTGAGCCTTAAACTGGGGTTTGAAATAGTGCACATGCCCAAGAGGCACCAAAATGAGGCATTGTCAGGAATTGTCTTTTAGGTATCAAAGATGGGCAGTGTGATCATGAGGCAATGTCAGCTAGAGCAGCAACCCCCAGCACCCTGAGACAGCCAGGGAGGGCAGGGGCACATGAGCAGGTTCGGCTGTATGGTGGACTGAACCCAGCTAAACTGATGTATCCAGGCACTACATTGAGAAGTTCTGGTTTTTCAGAAAGTCTGTGTCAAAATCCTGAGTTGCCCATGTGGTGGACCCTCCACAGACAGGCAGCAGCTGTGGAGATATCTGCAGAGCTGCAGGTCTAAGCTTCGCTAGGTCTGAAACTCCAAGTCTGGACTTCTGCACTTTTTACCAGGGTTTTTTCTTATTTCCCTAGTTAGTTGAAGGCTAAATGCAGACCATCTCAGCTCTCTTCCAGACATATCACTATAATAAGCTGTTCAATTTTTAATGAAGCCAAGAGACTGCTTTTCTAAAGACCTTCTGAAAATCAATAGTGCTCTTTACAGCGACACTACTTTACAATGGTAGGTCAATAAGGAAGGAAAATGCAAAGTCTCTGGGGGCAAAGCTGCCTTCTTACTTGAAATGAAGAATTTTATGTGACAAAGTTCAGTTAGACATGCGAATGATTTGAGGATGTAGCACCACCACATCCCTTGTTCTTTAGAGTTCTTAAATTGGTTGTTGGCAACAATTAATTAATCAGAGATCAGAGATGGTTTAGTATTTTAGAATTTTAGTAAAAGATCATTACTGGTCTGAATTTCTTATAGCACTTCCTATACCATTGTGGGTTTTTTATTATTATTATTATTCTGCTTAAAAGCAAAAAGCAATTGGTGAATAGGAACCCTAAGGCATCCTTTAGGTAACCTGTTATTAAACGTGACCATCTATATTCAGACTTGTCATGTCAGAATAAGTAATCATCTGGGGAAAAAAAGGGGAAACTGTGTGGTAAATTCATATTAGTAATAAATCTCTTTGTTGATTAGTTCAGAAATGCTATGTTTGATAAAAAAGTTAACAGCTAAATTAATCTGAATATAATTTGGGAATTCATGTAAAACTCTTACTGTATGTGTCTTCTTCTTTGGCTTCAGTGAGATTGAAAGAAATGCCCAAGGTTTTTCCTAAATTTGGAAATTTCCCAAGCTGAAGTGTATATTTGTGAGCTGTCACTCACTCTGGCCTCCCTCTTGCTAGGTGCAGGAGGGAAAAGCAGAGAGGAAAAGCACATTTGTGCTGCCAAAATTTGGATATCTCT
This sequence comes from Origma solitaria, assembly GCA_013397895.1. NCBI lineage: Eukaryota > Metazoa > Chordata > Aves > Passeriformes > Acanthizidae > Origma > Origma solitaria. Next base: position 1,700,657 of record VZRL01006030.1, read on the forward strand.
GCTGGAATCTGTCTTGATTTCCTGGTGTTTCTTACACCTTTAATGGGGAGGGCTGGGAGCTGCTGGGCAAGGATGCAGAAAGCCTGGATCTGCCTGGTAGCAGCCAGCCTCCCTTCTCCAGCCCTTCCCAACATTCTGCAAACTTTCGGATTTTCTCTGCTGCTGCTATTGAGCAGCCTTGGCAGCTGCTGGCGCCTTTGACTCATCTGTGTTTACTTGGTCTGCCCCCAGTGTCGGGGGATGTGTGACCTTGGAAAAAAAATATGCTGGACCTCTCTCCATCCCACCCCCGCTTCCCTTCGCACCCTTGGGCGGATGTTGTCTGCACTTAATGCCTTGTCAATACCAAGAGGCTTGAAGCCTTCACAAGTTATTTTAAGATTTATCTTACAGACTTCCTTGTTTTCCTGCATTTCTCTCTCCAGACATCTTATCACCATTTTAGGTAAAAGTCTGTCCTTCTGAGCTTTGAAAACAATGGCCCAATAACTCTGTTATTACATTATTTTCAGTTTGTGTTTTCCCCTATATCATTTCTGCAAGGAAAAATCACTTCTCCTCTCCTAGTGACATTAATCATAAGTTTTCATATCTTTTTGGTTAATCCGGCTGTCCAGGGACACTGGGTCTTATTTTAGTCATTTTTCTTCTTCTGTATTTTGTAACTTTGTTCAAGTTTTATTTCCCTTTCACCCTCCTCCAAAGTTTTTAGGCAAAAAATAGGTCTCACACATTCATGGGTCACCCTGGAAACTGAAATGACAAGGCATTAGAAGTTGAATTGGAGGATAACATTGGATTTGGGTGCTTTGGATTTTTACCCAGTTCTGGCAGAGTGGAATCGATAGCCAGGAGCAAATCACTCAATCAATCCATCTAGTTTCAGCTGTCTTTGAAATGGGAAGAATTTTTGCCAATCTGTTATTGCAGCTCATTTCAAACATAACACCTTGGTCAATCATGGGTGAAGGGCCCTGGAGAGATCTCAGATAAAAATATATCTGGGCCCAGGTAAAACACTGAACAGGGAAGAGACAGTGAGATAGGAAAATCTCTGCTAATACAGCTCATGGAGACAGATGTGGCAGATGCATCACAGGTGTTCACAGGGGAAATAATATGAAGAACAAAAGTAAAGTAAAATGAAACTTCCGTGATGCATTTGTTTTGTACCAAAATCATCAGGTCTTTCCTTGGTGACATTAATAGGGGATTTCCTTACTTTAACACAAAACCCAGTTTCAATAGCAAAATAGCTGACAATTCAGCTGGTATCTGCTTCCACTCCGACTTCAAAAAAGCCATGTTTTATTTGCAAAGATCCTTGTTGTTTTCTGGGCTTTTTTCACTGAGCTTGAGTTGAGGTTCCTGGAGATAAAATATTCACAGTGGATGTGCAGTCACATCTGAGATAGAGATTAAGCATTGGAAGCCTTCCCATAGCACTACAATAGGGCATAAAGAGGGAAGATAAAGGATTCTATATCCAGGAGAAATCACATTTATCTTGAAGTGATGAGCAAGAGTGAGAACAATGCTCTTTATTTTATCCAGCATCAACCCCTTCTCATCTCCTTTGCAAAATACTTTCATTGGCCAACTGGGCTGTGTCCTGGAAAACCATATTGAAGATTAATTAGATGGGTTTTTGACAATGGTGTAGAAGATATGCACAGGAGAGAAAGATCAGGCAGTTCAATTGAATTATTATATTTCCATAGGTTTTCAGATTGACTAAGTTATGCTTTTGATTAAATTATTATAATTTATGTGCTTTACAAGTAGCAATCTTCTCTAAGAGATTATTTTCTCTTGACCCATCTCCATATAGAATTATTTCCATGGCAACAATTTGAGTGATTTGAGAAACAAATTTATGAACTTCCATTACTATTGGGTTAAAAAACTAATATAATTTTAAAACAAAAACACCGCAGATTTTGGCTTTATAAATTATAAAGAGTAGAATTTGAAGGAGTCACAGTTATATAAAGAGGAAATTCAAACTTGATCTTTCATTATTTCTTTGCAACAAAAATATTATCTTCCAAAAAGGGTTATAAACATACTGTTATCATTAAACCAAATAACTCTAATGTTTATCTGCATTTGAAAGTAAGTAATGGAACATAAAAGTTCCATTATTTCTCCTGCATCAGCAGAATGATAAATCAATGCATAATAACTATTATTTGGTATTTCCCTGGAATTTCCTCAGTGTTGAAATGTTTAAATCAGTTAAATGTTTTAAATGTAAGGCATAAATTAGAGAAATTAGACCATGAGAGGTGGATGACAATCATCCAAGGGTAAGTGAGGGATCAACTGAAACACTCCTTGAAACATTAGCAATTATCTTTGAGTGCAAAATGAGGGTGGAAGGCCAGAGAAGAGCAAAAAACAGAAGGAAAAGGAGAAGGATGTGGATGGAGGGAAGCCAGACTGGTCAGACTTGCTTTGGTACCTAGCAGGATTCTGTTAATTATTTACAACTTTATAAGCACCAGGAAGGTAAAATGCAAATATAACAGAAGTAGATTTTTCAGGAACAAGTCACATGAGTCCAGCCTGACTCCTTTCTTTGATAGGATAACTGGTCCTGAGAACAGGGGAAAGAAGCTGATATGTTGCATCATGACTTCAGAAATGCTTTTGTCCTGGCCAGATTATGTTCTTACATAGAATCTAAGAGAATGTGAAAGAAATTAAATCATAACAAGGTGGGTGCTGAACTGCTTGGCATATGGCGCTGAAAGGCAAGCTGTGAATACTTTGCTCTCTAAAAAAATTTGCTGAATTTTTAGTCAATTTTTTTTTCACTTTGAGTTCATGAGGGAGTAAAGGATGCACTTTTATTTGTGAAGGGATGAGACCTCTCAAGGGAAGTTTTCAAATCTACTTAAGGTATGCAGCAGGGCTCAGAGCAATCTGCAAGTCAGGGGAAAACCACAACCAGCAAAGCTGAATGAAATGAAATGTTGAATTTGGGAAAGGGGGTTCAAATGTGCAAATACCAAGGAGGCAGCAAAACAACACACCCTCTCAAAAAAAACCCCAACCAACCAAACAAACAAAAACCAAATCCCAACCCCAAACATCCCCAAGCACAAGTTTTATTAGATTGAAGATGAAATGTGATATAAAAGGGAAAATGCATTAAATAAAAGGGAAAATACATTCTGGGTTGTATTGGTAAGAACATCACAAGCTGTGATTTTGCTCTGCTCTTCGTTGATGAGTCTTGGGTTGGTGCACTAAATCCAGTTTAAGAAAGGTTGGCTACTGTCCAGGATGGGCAGCTATGACAGAGGTTTGAGAAATGTGAGTCAGGAGGCTTGGCAGATAAATTCCTCTGGAAAAGAAAGGAGTGAAGGGAGAGGAGTGTGCAGCAGTCTCTGAATGTCTCAGGGACGACACCAAGCAGCTTTTTCTGTCTGGCTGGTGGCACAAGGCAAAACATATTTGATGGAACTGCCACAAACAATATTTGTATGAGATAGTAGGGAAATATTTCTAACTGTAGAGTGCTGAAGCTGTGGAATGAGAGTCCTGGAGAGTTCCTGAGCCTCTTGCAGTGGGGATCATGCAGAGCAGAGAGAGGAGGTAAGTGCTCTTACTGTCACCTGTGTTGGATGGTGCCTGCATGAGGGCTCACCGTGGGAAGATGAAACTGGATGATGTTCTCCCCTTCTGTATGAAAGTTTTTCTTCATGCTCAGTGGAAGCTTTCTTTTTCAACACTCAGATGTCAGCAGAAGAGATCTGGGAGCAGGAGAGGTACCAGGAACATGATTTAAATCCCAGGTCCACAGTCCTGCCCTGGTGAAATCCTCTTGATGCAAACTCCCTGGCTACACCACTGAAGAGCATCTGTGCCTCTGACAGCTCAGTTCCTACCCCCACAGGACACAATTTATCCTGGGCACCAGCCAGACTCATACCTAAGAAAGGCAAAAAACCCCTTTTTAATTTACAGAGCTGTCATTACCTGCCTGCTTTGGGTATATGTTTATGTTCTTGCATACTTTGCTGAACAGAGTCCAGAACAAGAGTAGTACCAGGAACAGTCAAATTTCCCAAGGCACTTGCAGGATTTACCTGGAGTTTCATCAGCAAAAACACCTCCTTCACCTAGGCAGGCTCAAAGCCTCTAATCTGATCCCTTCAATAAACTACAGGTTCAGCTATCAAGAGTCCTATATGATAATGCTGGAATTGCTTATTCTCATGCATTTTTATCCATGCACTGTGCCCCCTGGGCAGAGACTGCCAGGGCGAGCAGACTTTCCTGCCGAAAGGTAAGCAAGGCTTATGCCAAGGGATCTGCTGGGAACACGCACGCTGTGTAATCCCTGACGTTAAGCGACAGAAAACAGAACTTCCTGCGGAGTCCACTTAATCCACACAGATGAAACTCATTTTGGATGGTTTCTGTTTTTCATATCATAATGGATAAAGGAAGAAGCGTTTTATCAGGTTGTGTCCAACATCACTCTCTTCTGCAATTTTTAGAAACAGACGCTGCCATGTTCACAATGGATCTTTTCTTCTACTTCTAACATGTTTTTTCCTTTTTTTTTTTTCTGTAAATTCTCAGGCTTGTCTAGGAACTCTTTTTAGATTCTAATCCTCTAATCTCAGTATGATAAAGTCTCTATTAAAAGCTGGCATTGGAAGTGCTCTTAAAAGTTTCTTGGGATGCACACAGGCTTTCAGAAGAAAAAACTCATGCCTATATCTTCTTGCTAATTTAGATCATGTTCTCTGTGCAAGGAGGCTACAGCCAGGATAGCTAAAACTGAATCAGGGAAGCTTATTCTAACCACTGCTAAACTTTCCTGTCTTGTGGTAATAGGAAACTAAATACTTTTTGGGGGAAAAAAAGTTGGCTATGTGGAAGAAATATGGACAAGATTGGTTTTAATAAGAAGACCTTGTGTACGTACATTATTTTGCACTTTTCAGGGTGCAGAAAATCGATTAATAGGTGAATTTGCGTCTCCAGCAGGATGCACTTCTTGTTCCATCAAATTTTGGTACTGGCTGAGTTCAACCAAACTTCAATGGCTTTGAAAACACTAAAGTAATCTTCCCCAGGGACACTGTTGTGCTGGCTGCTGCCTGCTCTGGGTCAGCATGTTCTGCTCCTTCCCACAGGGAGCCATTAGGGACAATGCTCGCTGCCAGCATCTTGGGGAACAGGACAACTCCCACCCTGGGCTGCTCAAACACATAACTTCTTACCCAGCTGTCTTCCTGGAGATTAAGTGTGTTAAAAAGGCTTCTGGGAAGCAGTGGGTGCATGTCCGTGGGACACACCAGCACTGGGATTTTTGCTGGTGGCGGTACAGGCATTGCTCCCCGACCAGAGGTGTCAGTGGGCTTTGGTGCCAGGGCCAGGCATTTCCCATCCAGCAGGGCACCTGACACTCCAGCCTGCCACTGGGGGTTGATCATCTCATGAAAAGCCCATTTTCATTAAATAAAAAGAGTCTACTTCGGCCCAGGCTCATTTTTTGATTCTCAGTGATGGTTTTACCTTCGTTTGATTAATGTCACAGCACAAAGCCTTGGATCTACTCTTGATAGATGAACACTTTCACTGCTCAGAAGACCAAGCTCAAGCTCAAGCAGCTTCTCCTGAGCCTCCAACTAAAGGACCAGCATGAAAACCAGAGAGCACCTATCTCTCTAGTCCCTTCCACAGTATTTTTAAAAATCATCTGGCAGCTGAGGCATCAGCTACCACTGCAGATATGTGGGTATGTGGTGCTCCCTAACATCAGCCTCTGGGCCATTACTGGGACTTCTCCTGCCCAGTGTGGCAGTGAAAAGGGAGGTGAGAGCCCAGTGCTCTCCCTGTCCCAGCCACCCCTTGTGTCCCTGGCCCTGCAGGCACAGATGCCTTGGGGAGGCTGTAAATCAGCAGGAATGCCCCTGTATCACTGCTTCAGCCATACTTGGCAAGGTCTGTGCAGTTCCTACTGCCCTTTTTTTTCTCTCTCACTAAAAGGCTTGACCTCTTTAAGGGCCGAAGGATTTACAGGCCTTTCTATGACTTAGGTATTTTTAGGATTTAAAGTTCAGTGTCTATCCTTCCCTCCTCCTCATGCCTGAGTTCTGCCCTGCTGAGATATGAGGGAGAGCCTGTCCTGCCTTCAGCTTCGGTCATCACCTCCTCATTTTTGAGGATAACAGCCTCATAAACAACATTAGGCCCTTGTGTTTCAATTTCACTGGGAAGATTAGTTTTTGTGCTGCAAGAGCTGAAGATTGAAGGTGGAAGAGGTCCCCAATCAATTCACCAATTTGGAAGTGCCTTTACCCATCTTCCCTTTGCTTGCAATACTTAGGTTTATCATTGAGTAGAAATCAAACTGTTCCCAGAGATGCTGGGCCATCAGCTCAATAAGAACAAAATATTTCATTAAAAAGAGCTCTGTAACATGAGAACACTTTAAGACTGAATTGGAAGGAAAAGGGCAACCAACCACTATCCATGCTAACTGCAAACCAGAAATAATCAGAGTTTGCAGAGATACTGGTTTAACCACTAATTGAAAGGACTCTCATTCTGCAAACCTCGAGGCAGGAGCTGTGCTGCTGGTGTGGGATCCAGCCCAGTCCCACCACAAGGGCTGCTGCTGTAGCTTCCCAGCACCACAGGCTCCACTCCTGTGGGTCACAGGGCTTCTTCTTGGCATGAGAAGGGTCACACCTTCCTTCTGTGCCCCCCTGAGCCCAGAAAGTAAAATACCCATCTTCGTGGGCAATTTAGCAGGGTGAGAGGCAGCTCTACCGTCTGCATTCGTTAGCACTGTGGCCAGTGCACCCCATCCTGGGGACAAGCAGGTTTCTGTGTGCTGCCTTTTGGGAGGATGCTTTGAGTTGAGAGGCCTTTTCCATAGTCATGGCCAATTCAGCCCTGCCAGACCATTTCTGGTAAATGGGATGCTGGGTTTCAGATATTCTGGGGGGGTAACTGGAGCGTCACATGGGAAAATGCCAGGCACCCGTGTGCCTTTGTGCCACTTGTGTTGTCTTCAGCAGTGTCTGTCTGGATTTAAATAAGAGCCTTTCAAAGGCAGAATTTAAATGGAGCATTTATGGCTGCTTTGTCCTGGAACAGTAAATGTTGGGAACTGTAGGTTCATTGCAGCAGCCTGACTCAGCTGACGGGTTTTTTTGTGCAGCCCAGATTTATGTGACCTTGTGTCCTGAGATCTTCTATCTGTGGCCAATGTTTGTGTGTCCCCTGGGACACGGAAAGGCAATACTGCAATGACTCTGTGCATCCGGAGGTGGCAGCTGGCTCCTGGAGAGCTCTGACAGTGGGAGTTTGGTCACTGATTTAGCTTTGATGCCATACAAAACCACCTGTTGTGAGAGCTACAAAGCTGCCTGAAGCACATCCTTGCGCAGTAATTAAATAGGTAGGCAAGGCTGTGCCCTCTTGGGACATATTTAATTTTTGCCTGAGATAACTGAGGATAAACTGCAAATTGCCGTAGCAGAATAGATATCGCTGTTGTTGGCCAGTCCATCCTATCCCCATGGATCACAGCCCACTAAGGCAAGAGGGAAAGGCTCTCACCCCAGGTAGCCCTGACAAGGCTGGTGTTTTCTCATTTTACTCCCTCCAGACTCAGTGGGTTGAAGATTTCCATCATTCACAAGCCTAGAGCCTTGTCTCCCAACCTTATAACCCCATGGGGTTTGGGAGGTTTTTCACCTGAAATAACCTCAGACTGTCGAGGTTTCCTCCTTACAGAAGCTATGGGTGTAAGTTTTGTGGAGTAAGGGCCAAAGGAAGTAGAGAAAGTAGGATTTTTTCCCCAAGTGAAAGCTCTGACTACTCCCATGCAGAGGATGAATATCATTGTGGCTTCTATGTTCCTGAGCACACATTGCACTCCAATAAACACTGCTGACAGCCACACACTGGGTTTGTGCCAGGCATGCTTGTGTGGCTGCTGTTGAGTTCTTGGATGCAGGGGGACATGGAGCAGTGTCAGCAGCCTGATATTATGTGTCATCTGCAAAAGTAGTCTGGTTCCCACAACAGCTTATTCTATGTATTTAAACCCAAAACTCAGTGTAAACTGCACTTTAGCTGCATTAATGGCATTTTACTTATGCCACTTCCCAGAGATCTCACTTTTCCAAACTGGAAATTATATTTTCAGATATTAAAACACCTGTTGATATGCTTTCCCTTGGTGTAAATTACCTGTGAAATGAGGTTATTTAACTGGTGTGGAATAATGCCGGCTGTGTGCTTACATCTCTGGAGACAAGAAGTCTGCAACAGCAAGGATAACAGTGGTTTGTTCATCAGGTGTTGGCACTTCTGAAAACGGTTGGCAGTGTTTGCTCAGAAATTGGGAAGGGATCAAATGATCCAGAACTAATCTAATTTGCATGGATATTTTACCTTAAATGCCACCTTGAACAAAATTACAATTCAGCCGAAATCTTTTGGAAGGCAGATGAGACTGAGAAAATGAAGACAAACAGAAAACAATATATATCTTAAGAAGGTTGTTACAAATGGAGATGGGAGTTTAGATAAGTCCCTGCCTTTTGCCCAGGCCTCTGGCAGCAGGCAGGAGCTTTACTGGGGCAACCAGCGCCCTAAAATGCACTCTCGTTTGCAAGTTCTTTAATAATGGCAGACTAGGTCTATTACAAAATGAATTATTTATTTAATAGACACAAAAGAAAAGACATAAGAATTTAAACAGACTATTTACTACACAGGAATAAATTAAAAAGAAACTACTAGTAGATAAAATGCAGTGCACAATAGAGGTACCTATTATTACAGCTAGAGAAGAAATAGTATAGATTAGGATTCAAGATATCACACCATCCAATTGCTGATGGGGCTCACATCAGAATCCTTCCCCTCAGTTTCTGGAAAAGCATCTACGAAGATGCAGCCAAGCTCCGTAGGAGAAGCTGTCCTACACATTTCCAGCAAGTATGTAAGAGGCTTTTACCTCTGCGATAATTTGTGTGTCTTTTATAGTGTAAAACCTGGTCTTTTGTCATTAATATTTATTTTCTTTTATCTCTTTCCACATCTGCTCTCCATACCGAGATGCTGATTCTCGGTTGGAGACCCCAGACTCTTGGGCACCAAGGATGATCCCCAGCCTGGGTTATGTCTTCCATATGCACCATTTGTGGTAGAGAGAGGGGAGAACATCCTGCCACAAAGGTTGAATTATCTTCTGGAAGTTCTGGTCTCTCCCTGAGGATTCTGGAGAGAGCTTGACAGTACTCAGGTAACCAGCTATGACTGTATATTTGTTTTTAGCACCCAGTGTGTCAGGACTGCTGCTTTCTGAGCATGAGTGGCGATTGCTCATCGCCCTCTTGAGCGCAGTGTCTGATGTGGATATGAGAGCAAGGCCATCCCTTAGTTCTGGGCTGTGTGATGCTAATTAGGCTTGGCTTAACAAGTCCCTGCTGAAGGTTTAAACAGTTCAAGAAGCAGAAATGAGGGCCATTGGAAGGCAGGTAGCATATTTGAAAAGTTATGGCAACAGCAGAAACTTGTATGAGGTGAAAAGGAATCCAAACAGAGGATAAAGCATGTTGAAGTAGAGGGTCAGTCAAGGTGAAGACAGTCAAACTGCAGTGTGCCTGATGAAAAGAGGGGATTCAGTCCCTCTTAGAAGGAGGATTAGAGAAGAATTAATCCTGTCACTGCTTTTTGAGTTGGTTACAAAGTAAGGCCTGATTTGCTTTCATGTAGGAATGGGACTTGGCTGTACTCCTGAGGGGAAGCAGAAGGGATGGAGCAGAAGAGAGGGAATATTGCAGCTCTGCTGAGCCTCTCAGGGCGCCAGGCACAGGGTGACTGTGGATGCGTGTGTCTGCTGCAGGTCTGCTGTGCGCTGTCTGCAGAGAGGTGACACCTCAGTGTCACAGGATGTTGTGTTCCAAAGAGAGCTCCGTGACCAAACTGCTCCTTCAGCTCTGAGCCCAGCCCTGTGCAGCTCTTCTGCACGCGCTGGGGAAAGCCCAGTCCCCTCCCTGGCCTCAGCAATTCCCAGAGTGATGATGCAGAGGGGGAGGAAGGCTCCAGCACCCTTCTCCTCTTCAGACTCTGCCAGGACAGGTGCCACAGCCATGGCTGTTGAGGTGTCGAGGATGCTCTGCCCTGGAATGTGGGGAAGGATCTCAAACAATGCCCTGTGTGCAAGGCATTTTTGGGGGTGGGGGCAGAGGGCAGTCCTGCTCCTTTTGGGGTTGAATTACACTAAACCCAGTCTGACCAACCCTGATGGTGAGGCAAAGATTTGGCAGATATGGTAAAATATCCTTATCCAAACACGTGAATCTGACCCAGCTGACCTGGTGACACATAGCTGACCATCAGCCACCGCGGAGGCACAGCAGAGCAGGGCTGGGCAGCACAGCTGGGCTGGCTCCACTGCTTCAGCACATCTTCCAGCCCCACCTGGAAGAGAAAGGAGCAGGCAGTGCCTCAGGAGGGTGCGAGGGAGCCCTGGGCAGCACAGCTCCTCGGGCAGCACAGGACCTGCAGCACCTCTTTCCAGAAGGGGGAACTGGATGTGTTTACAGTATTAAAGTCCAGTCCCACTTGCAAATAGGCAGGTTCTTCCAACATCGAGATTCCTCCCCTGGGTCTTGGGGACACTCACCAAGAATTCTCCTTGAGGTTAAGAGAAAGAGGCCTGCTCACGAGTGTTGGTATTGGTGAGTTACATCAATCTGTACTTAAAAATTGTTTCTTTTTGCTAGCTTTAATATAATTGCTATAATATAATTGCTTTAGTATAGTGCACTGTATTATATACTACTAGTAGTTTTAGCTTTTATACAGTGTAGTAAATAATTCAGATCAAGATCTTTTGTCTGATCATTTGCCATAATAAATAATTAATTTTATTTAAATATGTCTGATTTGCCATCTTTCAGTTCTGCGGGACAAAGTTGCTTAAACCATTGACAAACTCTGAGGCTGAGATTGGATCCAGCCACCTCTAAGTTTCTCTTTGAGAAGGAGTTTAGAAGGCAAGGGAGTCCTCTCGGTGCCTCATGGCTCAGTGGCAGGGCTTCTTTCTTTGAATCTCGTAGTCCACCTGTGACAATTTGGTGTAGTCTTGGCAGGGTGGCAAATGATTTTGAGACACAGACAAAAAGCTTAAGAGAATATTTACAGAGGCCTAGTATACACATTGATGATGACGATCCCTGGCCAGGGGACAATTGGTATGAGTGGGAATTTATACACGAGAAATTAGATACAAAATGGGGATCACTGAAAGATAAAAAAGGAAAATGTATTATCTGTCATGCACTTGGATTATGCCTAAAGGCTGCATGGCAATGGAGAGAACAAATGATAAAAGAAACTAATAATTTGAGAGAAGAAATAAAAGTAAGAAAACTTATAGAACCTTCTCTACAGTATCAAAATGACCAATTGAAAAAACAATTTAAAAAATCTAAGGAAAAGACAAAAAACTTGGAAGGAGAATTAGAATGGACATTATTAAAACCCCCCAATGCTATTGTTGTTAAAAAATCACAAAAATTGATAGATTCACCTGAGGACTGGGATGGTGACAATTGGGAAAGCCCTGAAGAAAATGCCAAGGAGGTTGAATGGGACTCTGATGAAAAAATTAAGCCCCCACCTCTTAGAGAAGAAGGGATTCCAGAGTTAAAAAGGAGTCCTGTAACTAAGACCAAAGTGTCTGAAGGACCTCAAGGAGATCAGAGCAGCAACATGGTCAGAACTACTCCCTGGGATCCCCCGTAATTTATAAATCTACGCAAAAAAATATGAACAAAAACCAGGGGAGTCAGAAACTGAGTATTTGTGGAGGGTGGGTCTGTCCGGGGGAGATGATATTTTGCTGGACAGGTTTGAGAGTTCTGGTGTCTGGGAGTCCTATTAAACCTGGGACCTGAGCCTGCTGATGAGCCCCATTCAGTAAGCAGCAGGGCTGCATACTGGGCAGGAGCAATAGATACTCTGGAAGAGAAGAGCCAGTTTCCATACCCATAAGGTCAGCTGGTGAGCTCTTTGCCGATTTTACAAAGGCAGCTTGCCTGCAGGCAATGCACAGAGAGCACAGGGAGACATTCCAGTCTCCGCAGAGATGGATCCTAGTTTATTAAGACCCCTGCTAAAAGGAGCCCCTGCAATACTAAAAATGTATTTAGTGAGGCAGGGAGATGAAATTAAAAAAAATGTAATGCATAATGGAGCTTTATGAGAGTCAGAAGCCCCAAGGAAAGCTATCCCTATGTGGGCAGATCTCTTACAAGAAATGGTAAATTATGCAAGTGAAGCGCACTGGGAAAATCATTCTGGAGAGCAAACTCAGGCTATTGAAAGGACCCCAAAGTTTGGAACGCAGAGACCTCCTGAAAGATGGATGAGGACTTCTAAACAGAACCCGCCTGCAAGAAAAGGAAAATCAAAATCTCCTGCTCACTCCCGAGGGCAGTGAAATGAGCTGTGGAAGACTGCAGTGACTTTGGGAATCGCCCGTGTCACCCTCAGGGGACAGCCCAACGCAGTGATAGCAGACTTAAAGTGTTTCAGAGGATCAGGGAAATGAGTAGCGTAAATCAGCCACAGGAAAAACACACCTCCATCCCTTTTGCAACACAAAACGAAAACAACCTCTATGTGCTGGGCAGACTTTGGGCCTTAACACCCAGGGCATTCTTTTCTTCCAATGCTCCCATAAGGGTAAACCCCATGTCTACTTACCAGTAGGACCTAGAAAAACCTTTGAGCTTTAATTGACACAGGAGCTCAGCTATCTCTGATCATCCCCAGAAATGCAAAAACATGAACCTTAAGTTTTAAAAGAAAGAGAATACATCTAAGAGGAAGAGGCTTCAATGAATAAATATGTTGTACTGCCAAAGTCTGTGGCTACCTGAGGAAAAACGAATGTCCTCACGCACATTTGCAATTGCAGATCATGAAGAAAACATTTTAGGATATGATATCCTTAAAGAAAAGGTTTGAAAATTGCCCAACAGGAATGTCTGGTCATTTGAGCCCAAAAAACTCCCTAAAGTAAATTTTCTAGAAAAACTAGAAAAATTAATCTATTAAAAATTGCTCCAGTTTTATCTGCTTCTGCTGTGACTAATATCAAGCAATAGCCTATTCCTCCTGCTGCCCAAGAAGGGGTAAATGAATTAACTAAAAATTTATAACAAAGGGTTATTATATTTAGGACACATTCCCCATATAATAATCCTGTTTGGCCTCTAAGAAGACCAGATGGGAGCTGGCTCTTAACAACTGATTATTGACAACTTAATGCTAACACAGAAACACTCACTGCAGCTGTCCCAAATAGTGCAAATCTCACTGCTGTCCTGCAAACAGCTGTGCATAAATGGATGGCAGGTTTAGGTGTAAAAGACATGTTCTTCACGGTTCCACTTCAGAAGACATTTGGGAAGAAGACAAACCCAAATTTGCGTTCACTTAGGAGGGAACACAATACACCTTTAATTGTCTGCCCCAAGGGTGTAGATATTAATCTACCATAGCACACAATGCTTTAGCTGAGCTCCTTCAACAAATAAAAATCCTGGAAGGAGTACAAAACTATCAATACTACACTGATGAGGTGTTGATAGGAAGTGAAGAGGAAGATGCAGTAAGAACAACGGCACAGGATAAATGGGATAAATTAAATTATGATGCCAATACCCCTCTAAAGAGGTAAAATTCCTGGGAACCTCTTGGGTTACCAGTCAGGCTGTAATCCCAGATGAAACCATTAAAAAATTGGATGCTATAGCCCCTCCTACTACTACAAAGAAACTTCAAAAGATTATGGGTACTTTAGGATCCGGAGAAATCATGTTCCTGGATTTTTCATAATAGCAAGACCATTGTACATATTAATGAGGAAAAAACAGACCTGGGAGTGGCTTGATAGTCACAAACAGGCTTTGCAGATACTGATAGAAGAGGTCAAATATATCAATCACTTGGGCCTGTTCATCGCAGTGATCCTATAATAGTTGAATGGGGTTTTGCTGAACATGGGACTTACTGTAATATGTTCCAGAAAAGTCCACATGGACCCAAAGAGTCATCAAGGTTCATTTTCACAGAATTGAAGGATACAGAGAAGAAATACGCTGATTGGGAAAAGGGATTATTATCTCTGACCTGAGCTCTTAAACAAGTAGAAAGATTCAACAATATCAAATTGTGCAAGTCCAAGGACTCTGGGCTGTAATGTGGACATGATATGAGGAGCCAGAGGATGGTTGTGCGTTTGTTCAAATTCCAGTGTGGATTCTGCTGCTGAATAGCAGCTAGCACTTAAACTGTTGGTCTCAGTATTTCAGAAAGAGTTGTGCTTCTTCCTTTTCCTTATTTTAGATGGCTGGAGGGTGCTAAAGAGCATCTCGTTGGTGTCTCTGCAGCTCACCAGCTCCAGCCTGCCCAGCATCCTCAGCTTTTGAGCTTCAGGCACTGGCATGGTGCAAGATCTATTAATCACCACAATGATTGATAGATCTTGCAGAATAAAAAGGAGATCTCAGCAAGGCAGGAGCCAAAGATGCCTGAAAAATAGTTGCTCTTTGTTCAAACCTGCAGGCTGCATCCATGCAAGGAGTCAGAGCAGCCAAGGAGTGAGTCTCCAGAAAGGTACAGGATCTGCATTAATCTTTATCTGATAGTGAGAGTGCCTGTTTCTTACGAGCTTAAATTCAGCATTAATTAAACTACTCACCTTCCTTCACAGAAATAAGTACACCGATACATAGTGTGGGATTTGAGTGCAAGTTGACAGGCCACGGTGGCTTAGGCGAAAGGCGGAAGGGCCTGTGATGACAGACAGCCTCTCCACCCAGGATGAAGCCATGGGTAACACTGGGGAGCCACGATGGCCACAGTGATGTGTAAACCCCAGCTCCTATCCTGCCCTCAGTCCTCTTGGCTTCCACAGAAATACTCCAGTGCTGGTGGGCATCACATCTTGTGGGAATTCTCTGCTTGTCTACCTGCTATGAAGCTTGGGTTGGTAAGAAATTATCTTCAACAGAGGCCATCAAAATACCTCAATATGGGACTTTTCCACCCCTGTGGGCTAAGGGTGAAGACACCATAACCTCCCTGGGCAACATCTGCCAGTGCTCAGTCAATCTCACAGCAAAAAAGTGTTTCCTAATATTCAGAAGGAACCTTCTGTGTTTCAGTTTGTCCCCATTGTCTTCTGTCCTGTCACTGGCAACCACCAAAAAGTGCCTGGCTCTGACTTCTTTGCAGCTTCCCTTCAGGTATTTATGTGCATTGATAAGACTCCCCTTGAGCCTTCTCTGCACACTGAAAGGTCCCAGCACTTCCGCATAGGAGAGAAACTCCAACCCTTCATCTTTTTCTTGATCTTTTCTCGATCTCCCCAGTGTGTCCATGTCTCTCTTGCACTGGAGCCCACAGCTGGACCCAACTCTCCAGCTGTGACCCCACAAGTGCTGAGTGGAGTGGAAGGATCTGACCTGCTGGTAATACTTTGTCGAATGCAGCCCACAGTACCATTTGCCTTCTTTGCCACTGTTGGGGAAGATGAAATAGGAAAGCCTTATAAATATGATTACCTGGCAAAAGATGCTGAGAATATGGAAACTATAAGCGAGATTGAAATGAAGACAAGCTTTGAGATACCAAACCCCAGTTACTGAACAACTGGAAAGCAATGGTATGGCCACTGAAGGTAATCCACCCTTCCGATTAAACAATCCCCTCTGCTTGCAGGCAGGTCCAAGGGTCAGAGCAGACCCTACCAACTTGACAGAGGGTCCAAAAAGCAGTTTTTAGGGTTTAAAATATAATGCCATATGGTAATGCAATGACTCTCATAGGCTGTATGTAAATGTTGTAGGATCTGTAGCTTGTTCTAGATTGGTTAGTGAAAATTAGAATATTCAGCACAGAAGATGATTTATTGTATTGTAAATGGCAACCACAGTATTCTGTTCTGTATTCTGTATTCTATATTCTGTATTCTGTACTTCTCTCTCTCTCTCTTACCTCTCTGACCTGCTTCGAGCTGCATCTGGCAGCTCCCAGCAGGTCTCCTACACCCACGCCCTTTCACAATAAACCTCATGCTCTAAGACCAAACTTCAGAGATCTCTCGTCTCTGTCCCGACAGTCTGATATAAACTGACCAAATCTCACAGACGGCAATCCCACATGCACAAACGCACACTCCTGGTTCATGTTAAACTCAGTGTCCAGCAGGAGCCCAGATCCTTTTCTGACAAGGTGTTTTCCAACGGGGTGGCCCCCAGCATATCCTGGTGCATGGGGCTGTACCTCCGCAGGTGCAGGACTTCACACTTCTCCTTGTTGAACTTCATGAGGCTCCTGTTGGTCCATTTCTCCAGCCTCTTGAGGTCTCTGGATGGCAATGTGACCCTGTGGCATCGGCCTCTCCTCACAGTTTTGTACCATCTGCAGACCTGCCAAGGGCACACGCTTCCCCCTCATGTCGAACAGGACTGCATCCAGTACAGACCCCACCCTGCCAGCTACTGGCTTTCAACTAAATTCTGTGTCACCTGTCACTCTCCTTGGGCCCAGCCATTCAGCCAGTTTNCTGTACCTCCGCAGGTGCAGGACTTCACACTTCTCCTTGTTGAACTTCATGAGGCTCCTGTTGGTCCATTTCTCCAGCCTCTTGAGGTCTCTGGATGGCAATGTGACCCTGTGGCATCGGCCTCTCCTCACAGTTTTGTACCATCTGCAGACCTGCCAAGGGCACACGCTTCCCCCTCATGTCGAACAGGACTGCATCCAGTACAGACCCCACCCTGCCAGCTACTGGCTTTCAACTAAATTCTGTGTCACCCGTCACTCTCCTTGGGCCCAGCCATTCAGCCAGTTTTCAATCCCCCTTTCTGTCTGCTCAGCTCACCCACACATCCTCAGCTTCTCTATGGGGGTCTAATGTAAGGCAATGCTGGAGTGCTCAGAGACACCCAGGTAGAAACTATCCACTCCTCTTCCCCAATATCCAGACCAGTCATTTCTTGTAGGAATTTGTCAAGTTGGTCAAGCATGGCTTACCCTTAGTGAAACTGTGCTGAGTGATCCTGTTAGCTTTCCTGTCATTCATGTACCTGGAAATGGTTTCCAGGGATAAAGCTGAGGCTGGTCAGCTTGTAGTTCCTTGGGTCCTCCTTCTTGTCCTTCCTGAAGATAGGAGTGACATTTGTTTCCTTCAGGCTTTGGGCATTTACTCCTCTTATTTTATGGGAAAACGTGTCAGTTCTTAAAAGATGTGGTAAAGCATCATCATCACTGAAAAGACTGCATGTGAGAGAGACTTTTCCTGGCCTGGCTGTGCTGGCAAATACTTCAGAGATAAATGTGCCTTGGAAACCAGAGGATTAGTTTTGGCTCTAACCTGTGTTTCAACTCCAGGCTGGATTCACAAATAACACCTGCCATGACTCTGCTTAGGTGATCTTGTGGGCTATAAAAATTTGTGAGTGCAAAAACATGGAAAAACAAATTCAAGTCACTCTGGGCATCTCTCCCTGATGATCCACTCCTGACATGACACAGAGCTTGCAGCACTCCCCATGACTGATCTGCACTCAGGGGTCCCAGCGCTGCAGTGAAGTGTGCCAACCATTCCCTAAATGGCAGAGGAAATGCCTTAATACTCATCCATACAGTAAAAGAAGTAAGAACATCAACAACAAAAAGATTAGTAGGGAAAGATTTCCAATAGAGATGCAAATGAACCTCCCTCCACAAAGCCTTTTATAGATCCCAGGATTTTGTACACTTATTACTTCTATTAAATGTGACATATATAAAGCTTCCCTTTGCCAAAAGTGCTGTTTCACTCTTTCTCTCTGACCTCACTTAGCTAGTTCATGAACAAAAAGGCAGATTAAAGGGGAGATAAATACAATTTATAAAGCACTTAGGACCACTGGAAAAAAATGCCATGTACAAATCCTTCATGAAACATACAACACTCTTAAACATTTTATTTTGCTGAAGGTTTTGAACTATTAATTGCCAGTAGCATTCCAAAGTTCTATGTTTCTCTACCAACCATTCCCTTGCTTGCAAGGAGCTTAATCTGCTCCCTCCACACCATCCCTGCTGCTTCTCTTTTTTCTTTGCATCCAAGCTTGTAGCAGCTATTGTTTGATCTAGGTGAATAAAAAAAAGCACTAAATATACCTCTGCTCTAGGTTACAGCTCAGCAAAAAAGGGCTGTTTTTTTGAAAGAGGACGAGATGTTTGCCTAACATGGAAGGTCCGTGGCAGGTCAGCACACAGCCGGTGCAGTTTTTTGGTCTGCAGTACCAACATGCAAGGTGAGGTTCTGGGTAGAAGTCATTTGGGGCTGGGTCAGCTACTGGGAATCAGGTTTTGCAGAGTCAAAGTGGTGGGCTAAGCCCATGGGACAGCAGCTGATTTCTGACTGACTTCAAAAAGGCAGGTGCAACCTCTTCCCTTTTTCTGCCCCACTCTGGCTTTGTCTCATTTACAAAAATTGTTATTTGCTGCTGCAGGGCCCTGGGTTTCAGCAGGAACATCTCATCCTCATTTGCAGCCGGGGTTGGGTGAAGATTCTGGTGGTGGAGATCCCTGGGGAGGCAGTGCCACCACACGGTGCAGCTCCAGCAGGCACACAGCAGTGCCAGGTGCCACCCCATGTGCCACACAGCTCTGGTGGCTGCAGAACAACATCCTCAGCGGGTGTGGGGTTAGTGACACAGATAAATGGCACGAGACCGTGGTGACCACTGGCCACTGCAGGGCTCCAGCGCTCGGTGTATCCATGGCAGGACACGGAGCTTGGCTGGATCCAGCATTTCTGGGTGTGAGTGGAGACACCATCCTAAAACAGCCAGGGGCAATCATGGGAAAGATAGACACGGAAGACAGTCAGACACGTTTGCTCCCACGTGCAGGGGGAGTTGTGATGGCTGTCTGGAGCAATGTTTCAGCCTTCAGGAGATATGAGGCAATCCCAAGCAGCTGTATCCTCTCTCCCTGCGAGCTACATGATGTCATAGCCATCCTCTGCTGCCAGAGCTTGCATCACGCTCGGGCCCTCGCTGCTGCCGAGGAGCTGAGCGATAAGCTGCCAATGGCAGTCGTGTCAGAGCGCCTTAACGGGTGCACATCGGGAGCAACCCCGTAAAAGTTAATTACACTGGTGGAAAACATGGGCAGTGAGCCTTCCGTGCACTTATCAGTGAGGCTGGGCCTATTAGTCATGAATTACTCAAAACTGTACAGACAAAAACAAAACTCCTGCTAGCACTATTGAAGTGACTGCTTCAAGCTAAGATTTATGGGAAATGGGCTGTGTAATGGGAAAGAGCTCTTTCCTTCTGAGCTCACGTGCCACTAAATAGTTTACTTTCTTGTGCATGTCCTCACCAGTCATCTTTTGTCATGTTGAGAACGTACTGGTTTTATTAACATCCTTTGGGAAGTTATGGTTACTTTGGGAATTCATTTATTTCAAAAGAATCCTCCTTGGGCTTGAATCTGTGTAAAAACTCATGTAGCATAGCGAGAAAAGAGGGAGTTCTGAGAACTGCCATGCTCTTCCCTCATGTTGCGACTTCAGTAAATGCCTCAGCAAAGCTGCAGTCCTTGAGCTTGGCTTGGACCCTTGGGGAAAGTAAACCTGCACCAGCCCTGGGTGCCAGGCACCAGAAGGATTTTTTCTATTATGCTGTTATGGTCCTTTTCAGTAGATCCCTTGGGGCAGATCAGAGTGAAATGACACTGAATGACTGGTATATACATATGTAACTTTTAGGTTTATTTTAGAACAATTTGGTTGCAATGGAAAGGAGGTGTGTAGCCATTTTGGTTATTATCTATAGATATATATCAATATAAAAGTATAAAAATATCACTTAAGAAAATATATAAGAAAAAGAAAGAAAGAGAAAGGAAGGATAAGAGTAGACAGTGGAGAGGAAAGATATCATCACCCATGGATCCAGCAATGAGACTTGATTGTTGCAACTGAGATGTCCATTGGTCAAAGTGATGGTTGAAGTCTTGATCTGTTGAGGGGTGGGTCTGCTTCTCATCAGCCTTTTCTCTTATCTGGCTCAAAAATCAGTGAGTTGCTGAACAAAGGTTGTTTTATCATGCACCCTCTCTGCACTTGGGCTGTGCTTATGGAGATCTGAGGTTTCAGCACCGAACACCCAAAAACTCCCCTTCTCCCCTTCTGCTGGGGGTGCAAACCTGGGCTCAGCAAAGCACACCTTGCTGCTTTTGCAAGTGGTCAATTGTTTGAGTCATTAACTCTTAACCTTTCAGTCTCTCACAGATGTCGAGGGGGTTGGTGGTCCCCAGCACACATCTAGCCCTGATGGTGTCCCCAGGTCTGGGGATCAGCTCACGCCATGGGCCACTCCTACAACAATGTGATCCTCCTGTGCCAACTGCTGTCAGTGCTGGAGGTCCTGCAGTCAGGTGCTTTTTAATAAGCACCTGAGCATGGTCTGGGCCAGCAGAGAAGGATGTGAGTATTCTGTGGCAGAAAGAGGTTAGGCAGCACTGCTGGGGGCCAAGAGGGATTGTTCCTCTCATGACAGGAGACACCATCCACACCATGTCTGAGCCTTACAGTGCTGCGTCAGGCTTTCCTTGACAGAGGCTTAGATTTCACCATCCCAGGAGCGAGTCTTGGAGAATGGATTGTTGGAATCATGTTCCCTGGGAGAGAGCAGCCAGACCTGCTGTAGAACGTGGCCATGAGAACGGGACAGGAAGTAGGAGTCACAGCAGGGATGCTGAAGGAGAAAACTCATATTAGGTGGTGAATAGGTGAGGCCACCCTCTGACCCAGCATGACTGCCGGGACACACGTTGCCATGGTCCCCAGGAGACGGCAGTGGTGGCATTTGCTATCCCAGGGATGTGCTGATGCACCCTGGCTGTTCAGCGCTCCCCACATCTCGGCTGATGTGTGGTCCCAGGCCAGTCATGGAACTGAGGGTTTTGTTAGCATCAGGAGAGACCATGTTCATCTCAGCCTGACCTTTCTCTTTTAATTCTCGGTGGTGGAGGAGTTACTCAGATTAGGGACAAAACTGGCAGAATGCAGCAAAGGTTTCTGAAAGGTTTCATTATCAACAGAAATTTCAGCTTATTGAAGCAATTTCCTGAGTCTTTTAACCTAACTAAACCCAGAAGTTTTATCCTTGTCCTAGTTTGATNGAAGGGCAGGGAAACATTTGGAAACTTATTAGACTCTCTGCTGTTAGCTGTTCCCATGGGAAAATGGAAGTTGGCTACAGGAGCAAATGAACAATAGTAATACCCAGCAAGTCATTCCTTGCCATTTTTACTGCACAACAGTACAGATCACACAGGTATTGTGTCTGTCCACGTGAAACTCAGCACCTGGACTCTGGCATTCTCCCAGCCCCTGTAATGAGAAATATCTCAACCCTCCCAAATGATTCAATTAAATTAAATGCCAATCGTTCCTTATATGACATGAAGGCAATGTCAAATACAAAATACAAAAGCCCCAGGGTAGTAATCCCTTTAAGATCAAAATACCTGGGGAACATTTTTTTTAAACCAGGCACAGGTTTCAGGTTCCCTTGATGCTTCTGCTCCCATTTGCTGAATTTCTTTCATTGGGGTATCAGACAGGCAATAGTCAAGTATTGATGTGGCAGCTCATCTTCATGTGTGTTGAGCTAGAGAGGTCAGAAGGCCCTGCTTCCCACAGCCAGCCCAGCACAGCGGGCCACATTTGCCCCATGGACCACATGAGCTGCTGCTTATCGCTGGTCAGTGGAGCAAACTGTGTTTAAAACACGTCTGGGAGGATGCATCAAGGGCTGTTTTATGTTCCAGGTCAATACTTAGGCAGCTGATGGGGGAAACGTGCACAGCTGTGCCTCCCTTAGGGGAGACAGACCTGTGGCTCCCTCTTAACAGGTACACGCTCTAAGTGTCCACCCCAACACCTCTACAGCTCTCCCAGGTTCACACTTATGAAGCAATTCTTAAAGACTCCCTGTAAAATGTACTTTTGCCACAAGGCCAACACCCGGCAGAGAGGGACAGACCTCTGCCCTATGGAAATGGAGCTTCATGGCTTGAGAGGAGCCAAGTCCCACCTGGGCCCAGGCACTGTCTCTCCATTTTCCCTCGCACACCTGCTGCCACTGCATGCTTTGGCTGGCTGGTCTGTTAAGAAATGACCTCGAGCACATGTGCAGAAATAGGGCTAAAATAATGCTCGTGGCACAACTCCAGCCAATGGGTCCAGCCTGGAATAGCCTCCTGACAGCTGTCTCCTCCTCTTACAGCCCAGGGAGAGCCAGCAGGACTCTCGGGAGCAAAGCAGGATCCCTTTCACCCAAGTCTGGATGCTCTCAGCCTGCAGCTGAGCGAGCTGGCCGAAGTCCCTTGCAGAGGAGAGCACGCACGCCCAGAGGGCATGTCCCCTCACCCTGGGTCAGACGAAGGTCAGATGAAGCAGCCTGGAAACACCAGTTGTTTTATTCACTATAAAAGGGTTCTCAGCTGCCAGCTCTGGGATGGGGTACACCATCCTTGAGGTCTGGTTCCTTTGCCTAGCGCAGATGTCCAATATCAGCTTGTCCTGCAGCTGCTAGCCCCAAGTCTTTCTTGTCCCCAGGTCCAGGCTGATCTCCACGTGCCACAGCCCCCTCAGAGCAGGATACTGGCAGCCAAGAGATGTTCAGATCTTTCTTAGCCTCTTCCTGCACTGGGCTTTTGGAGGAGAGATGTTGTGCCCACTGACTGGCTGCAGATGGGCACTGACAGGGGAGAGAGACCACGGAATTGACCACAATATTTCAGTATCAGCAGTTTATACATTAGGTTTTTTCCCATTTTTCCCCCTTCTTTTATTTTTTCTTTTCTTTTATCATACAGATAAATTTCAGAAGATGTAGGGTTTATTTGTCTGCCTCTAATTAATAAACCAAAAGGAACAACTCTGACATCCAAGTAGTTCCTATGCTGATTCCCAAACTCTTCTTTCAAGCTTTGAGACCGTAAAGCCTTCTCACCCACAGTTTTAAGAAAAAAATATAAGAAGAAGAACTTTTTGCAACTTCTTCATATGAAGACTGATGAGCTGTTTGAGTTGAAGCATTCTTAATATCTCAGTTCTTGATATCTGAACTGGAGCCAAATAATGGGGCATACGAAATGTTATCCTGAACAATTAAAACCTGGTAAAAGAACTGAAAACAGGAAAGAAAAACATAAAGGAAATGGCTAGGCATATTTATCTGCAACAGGAATAACTTGCCACTTAATACTAATAACAATCATGTTCATATTGGTTTAGCCAGGTGCCAAATGGGATTATTGTCTCATTTGCGACATGTAATCAATAGGAAAATAATAGCAGGAAGCCTCCAGTGATTAGAAACAACTCATATCCCAGCAAACTATGTTTTTATTCCTCCTCCAAGACCCCACTTTTTGCTCTGCCTGCCAGTCCCATCCCTCCCACACATGTAACAAGGTGCGGTGACGGCAGAGACCTGCTGCCACCAGCGACCTGAAAGCTTCTGGGTTCAATCCCTGACCTTGCTTTCCCTTTTTGGAGAAGTCACAGTGCCACGCAATGCCTCGTTAGTCAGCATTCCCTCACGCTGGGAGCATTCCCTCAGTGTTTCCAAGAAGCAGAGCTGTCGTCACTGCATGGGTCTCAGGCTGCAACAGGAGAGCTCTCCCTCTGCTGATGCCATTTCCATTTTGGGCTGCACCCTGCCCGTGCTCTGCTCTGTTCCAAGGGCAGCCTAGTTCTGGGACCCTGCAAAACCTCGGAAAAAGGAGCCCATCCCAAAAAAATCTGTAGTGGTTCATCCTGGCGAAAGACACACAGGGAGCTTTCTATGCCTCTCAAGACATCTCTGAGTTTTGCTGTGACAAGCTGACTATGAGTTCAAAAAAGAGGTTATCTAAAAAGTTTTGTCTTATGGTGTTCTGACACCAATCCAGTAAAAGCTTTATTCACTCCAATTCTGAGCATGTTCAGTAGAGAGTGGGACAGGCTTTGGATTCATGGACTCCAAAGGTTCAGGGACTGGTTCAGGGACTGGAGATTGATGGGGGAAAGAAAGGGGATTTTTAAAGGAATTTTGAGTTTGGGCCTGTTTTTTTGACATAATAAAGAAAACACTTAAGCTTTTCCTCTTTCATTTTTAAAGGTCAGTCATTTCCTTCTTATATTTTATTGGGAAAAAATAGGAGGAAACACAGATTCTCACACCCTTAGTGCCGGGAAAACTCGTTAGCAATCCTAACAAACATTGTTTTTGTCACAAATATTGTTCCATACTTTAAAATTAAATAGGAAATCAACTGAAAAAGAAATTAAAACCTGTAATACCAAAACAAATGGTTTTCTCTCCTTTTATCTGTCACAATGTGACCAATTCACTGGCTGTCCAGCAGACAAAGCATTTTCCTGAATTTCTAACAAAACAGAGAAAAGGCAGGCAATTTTTTTTTTCAGAGGGAGAATATTTCAGGTCATCCTTATGCACATCACAAAATGTGAAAACAAATCAGAAAATCCCTTAACCCAGAGGATTGTTTGGTTTATATTTTTAGTTTAGCCTTGTGGTTCATGGCCAAGATATGAAACCAGACAAATCTTTTGCTGGCTCTGCTACAGAGTCCCTCTTTAACTGTGGGAAGATTAATGAGCCTCTCTGATTTTTCCATGTTGTCATATGTACTATATACATACACATTGTCAGACAGAGAGGAACACAGAGTCTAAAAATTACTCCAAAGCCTTAAATCCCAGTCTCTACTGAAGTGTCAAAAATAACTGAGTTGTTTCCATGAAAATAGCTGTTATTAAAATAGCCACAGGAAAAGGAAAGGGGGCAGCAGGTCTCCGACAGTCACACGGGTGAACACCCCAATCCCAGGGCAGGGACACGGTGCTGTCACCCTTCCCCAGCACCTTACAAAGTGTCCCTGCCAAGCAGCAGAGTCTTCCCAGCAAGGTGAGACAGCAGACAGCATTGCCACCTGCCATCTCCCAGGATCTCTGACTGGATTCTAATGCTGCCCTGTGTAATTCCCTGTGTGGATCCTTGGAAGAATTACATGGAATTCCTTATTCAAACATGGCTCTAGAGAAACTTTTCTTTTTTCCACTGAACTCCCAAATTTTTCTTTCTCCTCTTATCCTCTGGTTGAACAAAAGAAATCCCATAATTTTCTTTTACAAAGCTGGCAAATCTGCAGGTCAAGTGGGAAAAAGAAAAAGAAGGTAAAAAATGAAAATAAACAGAAGAAACAGCAACAGTAATGGAAAGAAAAGCTGTGGTACATGAAGACATTACAGATTTCACCTGCAGTAATTAAGGGCTGAGCCACTGCAGGCCAGTCCCTTGCAGGGAAAGGCACTCAATATGCCAATTACTGCATTGAATGGAAATGGATTGGCTCATGGCTACTCTACAAAACCCAGGTGTCATGCACATTGCAAATATGGGAAAACTGGAGCTGGTACAGCAAGTGCAGCACTGTTCCAAACAGCCTTTGCTTGCCAGCCTTAGCTGAAAACACCTCTGGGCAGAGCACACCAAGCCCCTGCCACCCCATTCAACCTGGCTGGTGCCAGCTCGGAAATGGGAGAAAGCAACAGCGTTTCAGTCACCCCAGTGACCAGCCAGGCTTGGGACTGAATCTCCTGTCTCGTTGCTATAGAAAATTTTTATTTCTTCTCGTGTTTTTCCTGGTGCACTGCCTACTCACCAAGGAGGGCAGAAATGCAGGCCTTTTGCCTTTCTCAGCCACAGGGACTTTTGAACTTCCATTTTCCATTTCTCCAGCCAACATGAATCAAGGCAGGGCCAAAATCATGCATTATCTTCCCAGCTGAAACAGGAAAGAAACAGAATTCCTAGAAGAAGAAACAAGGATTTTATAGCAAGTGGAACATCTACTTGAGAGGAGGAAATGTGGGAGTTTGTTTTCTCTCCTGCCATCTCCACACCATACAATTTTTCCCTTTAGTTGAGTTGTTTGTTTAATGCAACACTCAGGAACAGCCTGGAGAGCAGAGACAGATGAACAGAGACCAAGCTGTTATAGAAAGGGACCTGGCTGTGAAATCACCCCAACACCTGCAGATCAGGAACACCTGAGCCTCCCTATGATTTTGCCCCTTCCTCCCTTTGCTGCCTCAGTACAATCCCTTACTGCAGAGGTGGAAGGGAGCTGGCTGATGTCAGGTGGATTTAGGGCTCAGTTTTCCACCAAACACGAGCTGATGACACCAGCAAGTGCAGCAGCACAACAGGAGAGGATGTGCAGAGTGAAACAGCCGGTGGTGAGTCCCCACTGCCCACTGCACACACCTGGGGGAGGTCATTTCGGCTTCCAGGGGGGTCCTCTGGATCCAAGTGTTCAGTTTGCTGCCATGGCAGCTCTGTGATGGGCACCAGAGCATGATGAGGTAAGCCAACCAGATGTGCTATGAAAATACTCCCTTGAGCTAAACTAAACCACTGATGAAGACAGCCTTCGTTTTCTTCTATCGTTCCTCATGAAAAGATGATTTTCCACACAATTCTGTGTAAATCAGTTTTGTTTTGGTTTGGGTTTTTTTAGGTAGGCATTGCAGCTATAATTAGACAGTAGTTCTGGACATAAAAAATTCCTTTTGGGGACACAAGATTAAATATGTAAGCTATGAAAGGCTGAGACAGGGGAACAAATCATAGTAGCCTGCAGATTTGGTTGCATAAGATGGGAGGGAAGCACTAGGTAGTTTTGAGTCTCAGCATTCAAGGTAAATGATTGTTTTTATTCACAGTAAGAATTTGTTAACATAGCCAGACATCAGCAAATAGACTATTTCTATAAGCTCTTTTAAAGTAAAATCAGTATCATTAAATCATTATTTAAAAAAAAAAAAAAAAATCTGAGAAGTTTGTGATCATTAGACAAAATCTCTGGGTGAACTTAAAAAGCAGACAGATTAGCAGAGAAGTAAGTAAAGTGCTCAGTAATTACCCCAGGAATTTTATAATTTTGTTTTGTTTGCTTTTATGTTCATTTAAAAACCATGGAGCTCCTCTCACCAAAGAACCACTAAATGAATTGCTGACTTCAGCCCTATAGCTGTGATATTTCAGGGGAATTGAATGGCTCTGGAGCTGTGTGAATAAACCAGGCAGATGCCGTCTTTCATTCTGTCCTGTCTCTCCTGTTTCTCAGTGGTGCTCTCCAAGCCTGTTGGGCTTGTCAGTGGTGTCACATCCTATTCCTTTACCTCCTCTCTCCAGCATCAGCCTGACCAGGCTTCCACTGATCTGCACAAGATTTTGACAGCTCAGATTGAGAGCATGACCCTCACAGCAGTCGCAGGAAGCAACCTTTCGATGACATCAATGGCACCAAAACATTGCCTTTGGCAGAAAATAGCTAAATAACATTCTGAGTGTATTTAACGAGTTCAAGGAAAGACTGGTTTGCATTTCTTCTACCAAAACCCAACAAAATTATGGGTTTTCATACATCCATTATGATTTTGAGACAGTGAGCCTGAAAGACCACAAGGAAGATGCCACACTGACCATAATGCTTTCCTATGGCTTTAACAGCTCCACACCTCCAATTTGATACTGTGAATCCTTGGTACTTGATAATGAAAACAATATACCTGAGGGTGACAAACCATGGTGGCTGTCAATGCAGCAGGGGCTAGTAGGCTGTGAGGTCTTTTTGTGTTTGATGATGACTTCAAACTCTGAGGTTCCTGAGCACCTCACTGTAAAGGATCCCAACATAGCATCAGATGCTCTGGTTAGGGGGTATTCCCCTGCAATTTGATGGCTGTTGTGATGATGCTCATTTGTTGCCTGGTTACCCTAGGTAAATCTCCTATATTTGACATCCTAAGCAAACTGCAGTATCTACTAACCTTTCCATCCAGGGTGGTATCACAGAATCATAGAATAGTTTGGGTTGGAAAGGACCTTAAAGATAACCTAGTTCCAGCTCCCCTGCCATGGGCAGGGACACCTTCCACTAGACCAGATTGCTCAGAGCTCCATCCAACCTGGCCTTGAACACTTCCAGGGATGATGAATCCACAGCCTCTTTGCAAGTATCTGTGCACCCTCACAGTAAAGAATTTCTTCCTAATATCTAATCTAACCCTGCCTCTACTTTGAAGCCACTCTCCTTTATCTTATCACTACAATTCCTGAAGAAGATTCCCTCTCCATCTTCCCAGTAGCCCCCTTCAGATACTGGAAGGTGATGTGAGGTCTCAACACAACCTTCTCTTCTCCAGGCTGAGCAGCCCCAACTCTCTCAGCCTTCAGTCTTCACAGGGAAGGTGCTCCAGTCCCATCAGCAACTTCATGGCATCTGCTGGACTTGCTCCAATAGATCCATATCCTTCTTATATTGGTGGTACAAGAACTGTGTGTTGTATTCCAGATAGGGCCTCACTAGAGCAGAGGATCTGGATCTGGAAGAGCATTCAAGAATGGTTGAAATCTTCCTCTGATATCAGCTGGACTTTTACTGCTCACTGTATGTCAAAAGCAGCTTTTGAAAAAGTATGTATTGCAAATCAAAATTTCCACCGACTCCAGGAATCTCTCCTGAGTAAATAGGAGAAACTGCTTTGTCATTGTAAGGCCAGTGGAGGGATCTTACGGAGGGTGCTGGGAAGCAGGGAAGCACGGTGACAAAGCACTGAGTATGTTCTGTTCTCTCAGTCACCAAACCCTCCCTGAACGACTCATTCCTGGTGAGTTCTGGGTTAGCCCAGAACCATATTCCTCATAACAGCCAAAAGCAAATCACTATAGGGAAATATGACAATGCTTGTTGAGTACTCTCCTTGTTTCCAGTAACTTGTAGCTCGAGGACTTTCCAAGTTCTAAGCAGTATAACCCTCAACTGACTTCTCTTCCATGAATCTAACCATCATCTCCTTGACACCATATAAATTTTAAGCATCCATTACATCTTGGTATGAATAAAACTTAGTCCCTAAATATCTAGAACTAATCAATCCTTTAAGCAGCTTCATTGACTTCTGAACTCTCACACCAGCACTTAATTTGACAATTAATTTAATTTACCACCTTTCACTGCTAGTATTTTTACTCAAAGCAGTGCACATGATTTTCCCATTACTTGAATTCTTCATTAGGTTCAACACATGACATGAAGTAACAACATGCAGAAGGCTATAAAAGAAGATCAGTGATACGGTGAGGGCTGAAAAAAATTGGATCAGGAGGCTTTAAAGACGAATTAAGGAAGCAATGGGCACAATACAGAAAGCAAGTGACTTAATTTAGTCTTGTTGATGTTGAGATGAAAAGTAAGAAGAGATAAGAAATAGATACAGATAAAACTTCACAGTGAAAGCCTTCTCTCTTCTTGACCCACAGAGGTTTAAACTGTCACAAATGTGTGATCACATCAATTGAGATGAAATGTGGTTGATGCAGACACACACAGAGATTCAAGAATCCTTGGTGAATTAGTGACAGTCACATTTTTAAGTGAAACATCAGTGCTTCCTGGTACTCTATATTAAATCTAACAACCTCAGGGATTGCTCATTTACAGTAGGTAATGCCTTTGTGCCCCATGAGTGTGCTGGATTTTCATGACCTTAAATCAGAGGCTGACTTGTGTATTCTACTGAAGCAAGCTCAGCTTCTTTGCAGAAGCTAACAGCTGGGCAAAAGTTAGCAGAAATATCAGTTTCAATTAATGTATTTCTTTAGATTCAACCCAAATTGTCACCGACAGAACTAGGCCTTAAGTGCTATGTGGGAATTAGCTTTCCTAAAAATTCAGCATCTGAACAGACCTGAGCAGACGAACCACAACTCATCTGTGAAATACTCAGCTTGATGAAATAATTTAACTGTGACCCAAATAATGAAGTATACAGTGTTAGTTGTCAATTAGTGCTGTACCACAGAGCAAGCAGAATGTTATGCAAAACAGGAAGCTGCTTGTAAAACAACAGAGATACCTATTACAAGTTCTAATCACTAACCTCCCCATCTTTTTTAAGGGTTTAAATATAACTCTTGCTTTTCAAATCTTTTGATGAACTCTATTACTGATGTTGGAAGGTGATGACTGTCAGCCAAGAACTACATTAGAGTCCATAATTGAATTTCAAGAGTTGTCAAGAGCAGGCTAATCAAATAGCTGCTATTAGAAGTGATATATGAAAGAAAAAAAAAGAGTTGTCTTCTGGCAGGATGCAAAGTATGTTGTATAGTTTCTCTATGTCATTTCTAATAATATGTTCAATTTTTATGGGCTACATTTGTCTGACATTCTTCCCTTGTATAATAATGATTCATTATATCTAATGTATTCAAGGACTGCAACTCACCTCTTAGTGCCCAGAAATATGACTGCAGCTAGACATTTGCATTGTAAAACAAATGCGTAACACCAGGGTTTATGAAGGATCCTTTTATATTAGTTCCTTGACAGGAATGCTAGATGTTTTTTTTTGAAGTAAAACAGTGACCTCAAAATAATCATAAAAATCTAGCACAGGAAACAAGTAACAGCTCTTCCTTCCCTATGTTTAGGTAATTCGACAATTTTAGGGAGAGCTGGGGGGCAAAATATTCCTTGGCCATTCAAGGAGGGTGAAGAACAGCACTCAGTCTACTGATCGTTAAATCCATGGCCTACAGTTTGGAAGTTTTAGCAGTGTCCAGGCTATGCGACGGGCTGTAGTCAAAAAATACAGAAATGCAAGCAGTGTCCCCAAACAGTGCTGAGTAAAATGGAGATGATGCTCCCTGAGCCCTCAGTTAAACATACAGTGGTTGTTCACGACAGCAGCGAGTGCAACAGGAAGGCTGCTCTGAATTAATTTCTCCTGCCTGCTATTGCCTGCCTGCTCTTGGGCAAGGCACTTATTTCCTCCTCACTGCTTTTATTCCCCTTTTGCAGGATGGGATAAACAAGACTCCTAATTGCACCGTGACACTGTGGGGACAGGAGCAGGTAGTGCCTTCAGCTGCTCTCAAAGGAAATATGAGCGCAGCTACATTTTTGGTTTCATACTTATTTTTACTTTAACATCATGTAACACTCCTCATGGGCTGAATGGAATCCATTCTTTGCTGCTACTGTACAACCTAGAGAACAACAACAACAGTAACACCTGCAGGTTAGCAAAATGTTTTATCATAGTAAATCATACCATACACAGAGGAGAACCAGTGGTTATATTTTATCTGTCCCATCAAAGCAAAATACTTTTATAATATTTTCCATTGGCTTAAAAAGGAAATGCTAATAGAAATAATTTCATTATTAAAAATATAGAATGCTTTCTATTTATTTTACTCTATATTAGAAAGGCAAGTATTAGGATAATGATATGGCTTAAATATATTAAAATTTTCCCTCTGGGGAGCTTGTCTTCATCTCTGGATAGACCACACATGGGATGAGTTCAGCAATCTCTTCCTGCATGACAGTAGGTAGCAACCCTCATTATGTGTATATTCAGTATCTTCAACCAGAGTGCCTGAGTTGGGCAAGAAGAGGGAAAGTCTTGGATGCCTATTCTATCACGTTTTTCTTTTCCTGAATATTAAAATTTCTCCAGGACACATTTTTCCTATTTTTTTCCCTCTAGATAAAGCCAAGTTTGTCCTCCCTTGTTTTAACCATTGCATGGTAAAGAACAGATCACTTCCTTATCACACAAACTCATTTTAGCTTAGTGGAATTAATCACCATGGCTGGTTCTTAAAAGTTCTGGGAGAAATGAAGGAATAGGAGAGAAAGAGTGACTCCAGAGAGCAATTCAGAGTTCCTCCATTAACACACCTGCACTGAATCACCTCCTTGAGAAATCTCTTTCTCTCCACTAACTGCAGTGGAAGCCCAGGAAGACTTGGCTGGAAAAAATTAGCCCTTGTGAATGTGGAGTTCACAGGAGACATACAGCATCCAAACATCCTACACACTGCAACCTCCATCTGTGTCTGGAGAGTGTTCTTAGCCACCCTCCGTCATCTGCTATTCTTCCCAGGAGTCAGAGATGTACAGTGTGGTCTTTACAGGCCTAAAGTTCTCTTACAAGTTGGTATTTGTGCAACAATTAAGGCAGCAGATTGTCAGGCTTAGTTGGGATTTCTGTGTTCCACTGAATTACAGAGGATCTGTTAACTATATTTAGCAGTTCCTGTTAAAAATTACCAAAATATCAGTCAGGGAGGAAAAGGCAGCTACAAAAACACACTGGATGAAAGGAAAATGGCCTTTCCAGTGAGCTGAAATGCACTATTTACAAATGACAGGAACAGCATCCTATCCTGCCTCAGACCATTTGTTGGACATTATTCACAGTCGTCATGTGTGCAACATCCTCACCATTTTCAATCAACAGGCCAAAACTGTACTACGTTGATTCTAAAATAGCAGTAGACAATCTGTAGTGCTACATCCTTATCCACATTCCCTGTAAAACCCTAAAAATCTAAGGCAACATTATATTACAGGTGCACTGCTTTGGAAACCTCACGCTGAGGTTCTGCTACTCAAACTTGCTGCTCTCTATCTTGGTACACAAATGAGCACCATGACAGTAAAAACTGTCAATTCTTGCTGTTGTCACTTGAGCTCACTGGGAGCTGGGGCCAAGAAGGCAGCATCACATTTTAAAAATACGTATGTTCAAAAAAGACTGGTATCCTGGTTGTTGATAGATTCATTTTCCCGGATATACTGGAGAATGTCCACTTCATTCATCGTCTGAATCCTGTTTTCCTTCTGCTTTGCCACTGAAGGTGAACTAGTGCTCCTGGGGGCAACTGTTGGCTTCTGAGGCAGTGTTGGTTTTGGTGGAACCTTAGGTTTTGGTTTGGAGGTAACTTCCAAGAGTTTCTCAAAATCATCTTCAACTCTGGAATGAAAAGAAAATGTCAGTAGCATGTTGTGAATTTCTGAATTGCTTTCTGTTTTGTAAGAAAATGCAATCTTTCAAAACAAAACTTTCTGCAGGAAAGGATCTACTCTGATAAATTTCTCTATCCGTAGAAGTTTCCGTAAGAACTGTCTTTTTTTATTACGTGGCTTTTCAGTTCACTGTACAAATTAATTAATTTTACAGCATGTTTTCAAATATCGAAATTAAAGGCAATTTACAATTATTAAAGGAACTTTATTTTAGCTTGGGAAACAAATGTTTTTGATTTGTGACAGGATGATTTGCTTCCCTGTAAATTTTCACGGGAAAGGAAAATTTTCCACATTCAGCTGTTTCCTCTTCATTCCCATCACCCAAAACCAAGATTGAGCATCCCCCATGCTCAATCATGAGAAACTGGAAACACTAATGGATTTTAAAATTCTGTGTTCAGATTTGGTTCCGGGAAACTGAAGAAGCTTTGCAATCTGTGACGACATATAACAACTCTTTTTGGTGATAATTTCCCTCTTGATTCCTACTGAAATAACCCAGAACACCTCAAACAGTTCAGAATATTTTATATATTTTATATATATTTTATAATACATATATATTTTAAATACGGCATTGTTTGATCTAATCAGAGATGCAGCAGGCTTTGTGTGCCCAACTCCGTTCCCACACGCATTGCGAAAAGATTTTAACAGAGCCCTTACATTGTCTTGTGACTCCAAGAGCTGTTGACCTTTGCAAAGTCAAAATGTGGAGGAAAGAAAAAGGAGGCTCTCCAGCAGCTCCACTCACTGAACAGGATAACGTACAGGAGTCTACAATGCCTTTTTAGTTTCTCCTCCCACATGCCCCACAGGTAGTCACTTCCTGGAGCATGAATGAGTCATTTCATGCCAGATATTTTTTGGTTCTTCCTTTCATTTGCCTTTTGTAGTTAGAATCATGGGATTATAGAACATCCTCAGCTGGAAGGAACCCACAAGGATCGAGTCCAACTCCTGGCTGCGCACAGGACCACCCCAAAAATCACATCACATGCCCGAGAGCACTGTCCAAATGCTTCTGGAACTTTGTCAGGCTGGTGCTGTGACCACTGCCCTGGGGAGCTGTTCCCGTGCCCAACAACCCTCTGGGTGAAAAACCCTTTCCTAATATCCAGTTTATAACTTCCTCACTGCCAGGCAATGAAGCATCTTGCGGAGGGGAGGGCTATTCAGACTCCTGTGAAACCACTCAGAAAACTTCTGTTTCCTAAATGGGACAGTGATTCCTCCGTTTCTCTCTTTGTTCAGCAGCCTTAGGAATAATACCATAAATGCCTCTACAACATGGCAGCACAACTGGGGGGGCTTTCTACAGACAGTTAAAAGTAAAGCTGAGCTTTTCCATAATTTGGGAAGCAACAAATGAGGCAACTGTCCAGGACCACAGGGAACATGACTAACTGAAGAACCAACCTCTCTGAGACACTTTAGTCCTCCATCCCCAGTGAATATTGTTTGAACATTAAAACCATAGGTACTTCAAGAGCTACAGCCCCCTCAAGCTAAGGATCCCACTATTACTAAGATAAACTGCATGATTTCAAGGGTTTCTTGAGTTCACCCTCATCAATAGCTGTGAGGAACTTAGAACTGAGTTCTGCACCTTGAACTACACCTGGCGTATTCCAGCAGGCAGCAGCTCAAATCTCATCCTCCAAGTAACTCTGGAGATTATATTTGCTTTTATTGAGACAAGATTTCTGATGTCTTTTATTTTCCATGATTCCTTGTGGGTGACATATCCTACTTAAGTTACAAAACACATCTGATGTATTTCTGAATTCCTCATCTACAAAGAAATTAATTTCATTTAAGCCTGGGCCTTTCTGTTTGTTGAGAGCTCTGATATCCAAGAGATATCACACCTGCAATCAAATTGCCAAGACATGTTCTTGATCTCTTTGCTGTGTAATAAACAAAACTTGTTAGGGCTGGTATTTCTGAAGCCTCCCTTCTTGGCATAAACAAATACTGAATGAATCAGTGTCCATGTAATAAAGTTTTGGTCTTAAATAACAGAAAACATATTAACCAGAGGAACAATACACAACATACACAGAAGCCCATACAGAGGAAGCATGATTTGGAACTAGGAGCACTGCCCAGGGAGGGCAGCAGTAAATCCAGCTCACTAGCCTGATATGATGGTACAACTTCCTGAATTCTCTACACCAGTTTCTGTGCTAATTACAGCAACAAAACGACTCAGCATAGACAAAAAAACACCCCAAAAGATCCAGTCCAGTAGGTTGTGGGGGTCTTTGGGGGGTGGGGGTTTAGTGTTCTGCTTTTAAGCCAAAGATTCAGCAGGAGAAAGTCTGGAAGCTGATTGTGTAATTTCCTTTTTCTGTCCTGGATTTTTTCAAGACCTTGGTTAGACAGGAGTCTCTTAGAGAGAACACAGCAGATAATATGTGGTCTTTGTTTCAAAACCTGCTTTTTGGCGCTGCAGTGCTGTTTGATCCACTGCTGTTTGATCATGTGAGACACAACTGTCTTTGCAAAACTGAAGAGGTAAAATGCAAAATGCCTCAGGCAGAGATAGAAACAAGGACTTCTTTTTCTTGAAAGCAAATGAATTGTTACAGTGCATAACTACCACCATATTTAACTCCAGGCCAGGAGGAGGAAGAAAAAAAATCAAGCAACTATTCTGAAACAAGATTAAAGGAAGAACCTTCCCACCCCATCTTTTTATAGACAATCAGGCACAGAATCCATGCAATTAATCATTCTTTAATTAGTCTCTTTCTTTCTCTGTAAAAGAAAAGCAGAGCCACATTGTTTAAAATTCCTGCCATATTGTTGTGCTGATTCACAGACTCTATTGGTGGAAATTCTCTCTGACACAGAAAGCAATCAAAGCTCTTACTGAAGAAAGGTTGTCACAAAGCCCTTCATGACTGCTGGCATGTGGACTTCCAGGCAGTAAAAGAGGTCTGACTTGGAGACAGATGCAGCTGCCACAAGAACATCAACATTTCAGATGACACTTCTCTGAGCTTTGTCCTGTCTCTCTGGACCAGATCTTTGGGACAGGAATGACTGTCTGCATGTACAACGTGATGGGGACAGTGACCTCTGAGTGCTGGGAATGCTTTAATGAGGAGAATCTGTAATGAAAGCAAGAGGTGAAGACTCCCATAATTTGCTAAAGTATCCAAAAGGCTCATGCTTGAAACTCATGCTTGAAGCTCAGTTGTGCAACTAACTGAAGTTCTTGCAGAACAGACTTTCATCCTTCCCTATCTTACTATCTTTATTTTGTCTGGTGTTAATTCCAAGTACGAGAGATACCTTAGTGAAGCCTAGGGGAGTGCTGTAATATCACATCTACAATGTGGGAAAAGACTTGTGCCCAAAAATAGGCAGGAGACATCAAAGCATCTGTTCCCATCATGCCTGCTTTGGTCAGTAGAGACAGTGGGATGTCCAGCAAGGCCCAGGGAAAAGACACAGGCTGGAGTTAACCCCAGCAATGCCAAGCACTCGGGCTGTGAAGGAGGTATCTCTCCTGCTTCAGCTTTCCCCTGCAATCCATTACAGGTAAATTCACAGTGGTATTTTAACCAGGGCCAGGAAATATGTCTGGACACTGGATTGTGACAGTCTGTGTTGTTTAAATGCTCTAAGAACCGCTGGCATGGCTTTGGTCTTGGAGACATTAGCCTTCCTCTAAAAAACTCTCCAGCACAACCCAAAGCTGGCACAGGACAGGGACATTCCCAGGAGGGAGCTGCACACAGTCCCTTGTCCTGCAGCTGCAGAGTCCAACAACATGGATGCAGCTGGTGGTGCTGCCTGGCTCATCAGCGCAGGCAAGTCCCACAAGAAGCCCTCTGAGGAAATCAGCCTGCTGGTTACAGCACTCACCTGGGAAATGAGACAAATCAATTTTTCTAGTCTGAAAAAGCTCAAACCTCTGTCTCTTGCGTCTCTAGAAAGTTCCCCAATCACCAGCCAAAGGCACAGCTGGGGCAGGGGAAAATAGGCAGATTTTGCCCCTTGAGCTGATCATACCTGTCAAAAATGCAAACAATATGTGGCAAGATAGTTGAAATCTGGTGGGTCTCAAGCCCAGCAAAAGCATCTCTTGCTACACTAGGGCTCCAGGTCACCTCTCCACATTATTCTATAAAACCCATCTATGTTCCTAGGGGTGGAGCAAGGATCAATGTTTCCAGTCTAGTAAAAAACTTTTTGTTTTGTTGGCAAGTTTACTTTATAGCTTTTCCAGTGCTTATAAGTAGCATCCTGATACATCACAGGAATGAAAATAATAAATGCTTGAAAACCATCACAGAAGAACTTGTTTTTCTGTAACCTACTGCAGCCAAATCAAGGACCTTTCCCCACAGTTCAGTTGTAGCAAGCAAGAGAAACTGCCCTGGAGCGGTCAGGAAATTTCTGATTCACTTATTGCAATCTTCTTTTCCACGTGTACATTGCCCAAATAACCTTCTTGCCAAAGGATCTACATTTAAACCTCCTGGAGTTTCTCAAAGCTTTTTTCCTGACTATGGTGTTGTTCTCATACTCTCAGGACAGTCAGCACTGGTGCTGGAGATTGTGCCCCACATGACTCCTGGATAGGCTGAAGATGTATTACTCCCTGAATTCAGCATCTGCTAAGGCCTGCTGAAAGAACACACAAACTTTCTCTGCTTCAAGGATGGCAACAGTTCCTTGGCAAACCTGAAGCTGACAAACCTGCTCAAGAAGCTCTACAGACTGAAAGTTGTTTGAGGTGCAGTTTCACAAACAGCCTCAGCCTTTAAAAATATAATGCTCTTGAAAGTGTAATCCTAAGAAGGAACACACCAGATTTGCCATCACAGGGCAGCAGAACTGGGATCCTGCTGCTGACACTTTTTTTCAGCACTGGAAAAAGACAAATGTTGTGCTGACAGCTGCTTCCTTCCATCTCAGCTCCCTATTCATTATCAAAGGTGAAGCTAATTAAATCTCTCCTAAAAGGCTGCTCAGACAGCTGTGATAATTATTTCAGGCTAGGATGTGTGATAATTTATGTAATTCTGTGGGCCCACAGAGCTGCTGCAACATTCACAGGATCAATTCCAGCATTGGTTTTCCACAAAAACCTGATCCATCACATCAGGCAGGCATGATTGAGATTAATGAGGCAGAAGAGTGCATGCCTGCAGAGCTATGATCTCACTGGCATCATGGAGACATGATGGGATGGCTCCTGGGACTGCAGTGCTGGAATGGAAGGATACAGGTTCTTTAGGAAGGACAGCAGGGGACGTGAGAAGGGATTGTCACCCTTGATGCCAGTGACCACACAGCTCAGCCATGAGCCACATGCAGATGAGGAGCCATCCAAAAACTCAGGTCAGGATTAAAGAGAGGGCAGGGACACGTGACATTATAGTGGGGTCTGCTACAGCCACCTGACCAGGAAGAGTGAGTGGGTAAGTCTCTCTACAGACAGGAGCAGCTTCATGTTCACAAACCTTGGTCTTCATGGAGGAATTCAGGCAACAAAATATTTATTGGAAGGACAACGAGCAGGGCTTAAGCAAGCCACGAGGTTTCTGGATTGCACTGAGGCAAATTTACTTCTCCAAGTGACACAGCAGCCAACAAGGAGAGGTGCTGGGCTGGACTTCGCTCTCACCAGCAAGGAGGTGCTGATGAAGAATGTGAAGCTCAAGGGCAGCTGGGCTGCAGTGACCAAGAAATTGTGGAGTTTGTCAGGACAGTGAAGAGGTTGTTCAGCAAACTCACTACCCTGGATTTCAGGAGAGCAGATTTTGGCCTCTTCAGGGATCTGCTTTGTGGAGACCCATGGGATAAAACCCATGAAATCTCCCATTGCAATTACAAAGCAGCTGGTTCTTCTCAATGCTCAACACTTGTTAATGTAGAGTTGGTGATCCTATTTAAAATAGTAATTCTCATTTCATGTGAGCAGGTATCCAGAGGCCAGAGTCTTCAGTTTGCAATGAGAACTGACTTTATGAGATTCTCTTCTCCCTCATGTTGTGACAAGCACAGCCCACACACATTTTGCAGACTCATTTGTCTCCTCAACAGCCTCTGCCTCATGAGTTACTGTCACTGCTGAGGATTCACTGCTGTGCTGACACTGCTGTGGTGCTACTGCTGCTACAACCACTCAGGTACCATAAAGATCACAAAGATTCCGTTGTTCCTGTCTTCTGCTCTTAATATTATCTTCTTCCCACCCTCCTTTGGAAGAAGGTTCTGCCCTCCTCTGCCTTAGGCAGCTCTCTCCTATCCCTGCCTGTGACTCACAGTGAGTCAGATACTGCTCAGATCTACCACACACATGTGAGCAGACCCTGAGGTACAAGGGAATGTTCACTGCACTGGTGAAGGGCTCCCACATCTGCATTATTCAGCTACTCCATTGGAGTGCAGTGAACTTGTCCGGGTTTCTGGACCTGCCACAGATCTGCTGATGCATCATAGCTCAGGACAGTCCTAGATCTTAACAGAATGTGTCCAGGCAAATTTTCTGTATGATATAACAGACTATGTCCAACAGACCAAGATGTTTCCATTTCCCTCTCATGGCATATCCAGCTCTATCCCATTAAAGGAAACAGCTGTCACAGCTTCCACTCTGATCTGAGGGCTGGGGAGAGACTGCTTCAGTCCCCTTTGGGAGAGTAATTGGCAACACCTACAGGGCAAAGACAAGACTTTTTCTCTAGGCCTCAAAATAAGCTCAAGCTCCCATGCCAGGGAGATTGCAGAGCTCAGCTTACATTGAACATTTTCTTACCAAAAACAGTCACTGCCTGGAAAAGAGACTATGGCACTGTCCTGCAAGAACATTCAGCACCAGTTTGGTGGTAAGGTAAGGTGGGAGATGATTCAAATGCTGCCTCTATATTTATGAGACCTGACTGTGCTGCTGAGCCCTCCAGCTGAACAGAAAACAAAGGGCATTTTGCACAACCACCGGAGAAAGTTCAGCTATGGGATTTCAGCTGACTGCAGTGAATTTGCATAGAGGGGAGGTGAAGTGTTGCATTAGGTTAAAACAGCACTGCCATTCCTCCTCCCTTCTTTGACAGCTGCTTTTCCTTTGCCCTCAATTGCCTTGCGTTGAGCTCACCAGCCCTCTGTGATGTGCAGATAACACCATGAACTGCGTTTATCAGGGGAATTTCAGAAGGTGTTAGGCACCTGAACAGGTGAACAAATCCTGACCTAACTGGCTATACCTCTTGCACAGCCAGGAGTTGCCTCTGGATTCCCATAGCAACTTTCCCATTGGACCACTGGCATGATTTTCTGCTTCATTACATGTATTCATTTCCAAATGGATCTTGATGACTTATCAACTACCAAAAGCACTGGGACAAATCAGAAATAAATGAAAACTACTGGAATTTAAAAGAAATGAAATCTTTTCCCAGGGGTTC
This sequence comes from Origma solitaria, assembly GCA_013397895.1. Classification (NCBI taxonomy): domain Eukaryota; kingdom Metazoa; phylum Chordata; class Aves; order Passeriformes; family Acanthizidae; genus Origma; species Origma solitaria. The sequence continues at coordinate 1,741,126 of VZRL01006030.1, forward strand.
CCATAACCATCTGGGTTTGCTGCTGTTGTTGATGATCCCAAACTGATTTGAAAGCATGGTCTGTTGGTCTCGGAGCAGACTTCAGAGACCTTTCTCTGAACATATATAATCCAAAAGACATTAACACGACAGATGGAGAAGTTCTCTCCAGTGGATAAAAATGCAAAGACTACACTGGAACAGGTCCTTCTCCCCTAGTCACATGAACATTCTGGGTGAAGTGCTGTATGCTGAGATCACTAGCAGAGAAGAAAATATTGCAAGCACATGTGTGTGTGCTCCCAATATACCACAGCACGAAATCAGGTCATGTCCTGCCCCATCAGCTTCTATAAGCATCAGGTGGGCTGTCAGGATGTAATGCAAGATGGCACCCAGCCCAATTTAACCTTTGTTTAAAGTAACTCAGGTATTACTGCTGAGATAGCCAGCACTTCTCCATGCGTAGAAAGCAACAGCTGCAAAATTACCTGCTTCAGGAGGGGTCTAAAACCACACACAGAGTCTCTCTCCTGGGTTTAGTACCTGTTGGGAAATCATACATCCTAACAGGAGCTGGTTGACACAAATTGGCGCTGGAAGCAGGCTGGCCTCATCATTCAGATGCCAGCTTGAGACCCAGAAGGAATGAATTTGACTCATTACTGCAGCATAGATTCCCTGTATCTATCCAAGCATTGGTTCCCTGCTTGATCTCTTGAGGATTATCAGTGCAGGCAAACCAGCCCCATGAGAGATGTCAGGGATAAAATGCGTTCCAGTGCTACACTGTTAAGGGAGACGCAATATATTATACTCTCCTGCAACTCTGAGCTCCAGCCCTCCATTCCACTAGATTAAAAATTAAATGCAGGATGATAAAGAGTCCTTTACTGTTGTGGAGGTATGCACAGGATCCCTCCTGGAAGCATCCATGGAAGTCTGTGAGCCATCAGAAGAAAATCATTCCTCCCGTGGCAAGAGCCCCTGATTTCACTTCCCTGAAGCTGAACTGCTCTTTGTCTCTGGGCTTTGTTCCTCACTTTTAATAACGGAGGTCACATTCCCTGTGGATCACTAGCAGAAAGGAGAAGCATCATGTTAGAGAACCAGAGCAAGACAGCACACCTGGGGCCTTCAAGACCCTTCCTTTGGAGTCACAGAACAATACTTTGCACCCTACCTTTCTCAAAGGGTCTTCCTAATTTCCTTTTTAATGTGTTTCATCTCCAAGCTCCATGACACACATCTTACACTTTTCCTGTATATATTACACAAGTATTGATTCACAGTTTGCATTCTGAGTATTTAAGCTTTGCCTTCAAATTCATCTCTTTCAAGACCTAAATAACTCCTCAGAACACCTTCATCCCACACGACAGATTTGAGATGAGTACCTCAGCAGCTCCTCAGTGTCCTCCTCAGGACCCCTGCTCAGCACATGCTTGCTGTGCTCACAGGCAGCTGGCAGCAGCAGTGTATCACCCAATCTCACCACCCCACCGAGGTCTGGGTCTTCAAATAACTTCAGATCTAGAAAGGGGAATCAGAAGATGCTGCAGTTAAACCATGCTATGCAATGCAGTGCCTACACTAACAATCTGGCTAGTGGGCTGAAAAAACATGTAGACAATTACTTTTTTTACAAAGACTTCCAGTCCACAAAGTGCAGTGATACTCTGCACTCTCAGGAGTTGGTAAATCTGCCTTTTCCATGCACTCAGAAGTAGGTCACATTATTCCTGTTAGTGTGGCATGAGTGACTGTGGGATAGCCAGCTCCCACAGACCTTAATATCCCAGTTCAAAATGTTTACAGAGAACAGCTATGGGAGCTACAGGTCTCGCTTGTTCTTTCTGAATGATTCTAGATTATTCTGCTCAGCTGAAGATTTGCCTTAACATTCCCAAGTCATTATTTAGCCTGTACACGCTGCATCACTATAATTTAAAGGCTCAGTTACACACATGCTTTAGATAAAACAATCTGTGCATATACAAATATAGAACAGATTTACTCTCTTTCATCTTTCTTCTGGGACCCATTGATGAGAAATCTTTTTCTGGGCCAAAGAGTCCTTCATCTGGATCCACCTCCTCTTCAAAAATGGTTAATTTGGGCTTCTCTTCCTTGGCTGGAGGAGCAGGTGCCTTCTTTGCTTTTTTAGTTCTGAAACATAAGAGAAAAGAAAGTCAGCTGCAAGTCTTCACCTAACAAGCAAGATTTATGGCTCGAAAGTTGTACAAGCTGAAAATAGATGGTGGGAGGCTGAGAAAGGTTTAGCCAAAGGTACACAAGCATCAGTTAATTGCTGGCAGGAATGGGATACTGAGCTGGAGGGACTGTTGGTCTGATGTTCTCTGCCTGGACCCATGTTGTGTATTCTTAATATCTGTCAAGGAGGCCAACGGGAATGCGGAAAGCCGAGCTAACAATGCTGTACTGTGCAAACTACTACTCAGAAACATTTAAGCAGTTTTCCTCCTCCAACACAGAAAGCTTAAAATAAGAAAGAAGATCAGTTCCAGCAACACTGTTCAAGACAGACAGAAAGGGATGCCTTGAAATACAAAAGTGCAAGTTGGTTCATTGCACTGATCCCTTTAGACAGGTTTTTAAAAATCCCTTTGGCTCCATTTCCTTTCCAATTACTGCTGCTCTTTATGATTGCTGCATACTCCTTTAATACAGGTATTAGACACTCCCCTCATTTGCACATGGCTGTAACAGGGAGAGCTGACTCCCCTTCCAAGAGCAGAGTGGAAAGCACCTGCCTCTTGCTCTCGTACCCAGGACTCATGTGCCACCAGCTGAAGCTACAAGGCAGCTCTCACAATAAGGCAGACTGAGTTATGAGGCAAACCAGACGGCACAGAAAAGAAAATTTAGAGGACAAAAACCTTTGGGTAAAAAGTTCAATTCGAACTAGGCCGAAAGAGAAGCAGTCCCTAGGGCAGCATGCCCTTCCAAAGTAATTTCTGTATTTCAGAGATCTTTACTCTCAGCAGCCCCGGCCCTGTAATTTCCAAGGTAGTCCCTTTGAGTGCCTTTTCCAATAGAAGATCTGATCTTCTCCTTTGCAGAGAGCAGGTCAGGTTTCAGCCTAGAGCAAACCAAATTATCAGCACTAAACATGCCATAGTCATCAAAAACTAAGAACAAGGTCAAAAGATTACACACACATTCCAACTACATTAAAGAGTCTTGTAAAATCCTCTTCTGATTACAGCTGCACACAGAAGTGGACTCTGGTTAGCTCCAGTTATTTTCACAAATTATCAACAAACTGGAACTCATGGATAGTACTACCTTGCTACCACCACTTTGTGGCAAATGCAGCCTAAGAGCAAGCCCCATGCAGAACTTAATTACTTCTTTATTTGGAAATATACCCTATTTGATACCCTATTTGATATACAGTACAGCAGGTGTCAGCAACTAGTTTGCTGAGCTATTTATGACAAAAACTTTCATTTTAAATCAGAAGAAACTTTAATGAATTTCATGATTTTTTTTACTCATATTCATTAGGGATATGCCTTGAGTAACTTCTGAATCTAAGCCACTTTTGAAAGCCCAGCTCCAAGGAATTGCTTCAAACTGAAGCATTTGCAGACAACCCTTCTTCCAAAACCTGTCAAAATCTGAAGTTGTAATATGTATAGGCAGCTTTCACCCAGGATTTCTACACAAACTCAAATTCACTGCTTTATTTTATTAACTGTAGTAAGGGATCTATCACTCAAATGAACCTAAGTATTAAAGGAAAATGTAAAATAAACAACAACAAAACAAGAAGAACAGTAGGACCGAGTCTTTCAGAGCTGACAAACTGATTAAAGAAAAGCATTAGTAAATACAAATAAATCCAATCTACTAGGGAAGAAGAAATTTTCATTTGCATAATTCATGCCTCACAAAGTATTCTTTGAGATGTGAATGACAATATAGATGAGGATTTGCCTACCTACAGAATGCCAAAAGTCTTTGACAAAATCCCTTGTCCATCCAGAGAGTTACAATAGCTCTCTGATGCATAAGAGCCTGTCACGGCACAGGTAATTATATACATGAGCCAGTAGATTTCCAAGCAATAGGTCTCCACCCCAGTGAAGTCAGCAAGGAGTTTACTATTAGCTTATGTATTTGCAGTAAAAAGTACCAGAATGGTGGGAAATACCAAAGAAAGGGAAGAGAATCATACAGAGCGTCATAAAGAACAGCACATCAAACAAAAATAATGGAACTGAAAGGTCCTGGTAACAACCCTCTGTGTACTCTGGCCACCAAAGCAGTCCACTGACACAGGCTCACCTTCTGTTTGGCCAGGGGACTCCACCGGCAACCACAGGGCACGGGGCCAAACCTGCTGCGCTTGACTGGCACTGGTAGGAACAGGAGGAAGTTATTTTTCTGCCTTCAAGTTCTATCTTCAAGACTATCCTTCTAAGGCAGCCACAGCTGGAGTGCCAAGTAATTCCAGCATGTCCATACAGGGACTCTGTTGAGGTCAGTCCCTAAGTGGAAAACAGGATTCCCACGGTTCTGTATTTAGCTGTGCCAGCCCAGACTGTGCACTGCTGAGCAGAGGTTACTGGATGAAAAGGGGGTGTGAGAAGTTTCAGAGCCTGTCTGAGGTTCTGCAGATGGCCTGACTGTGCATCTGCCTGCCCATCCATTCCCTCTCTGAATATTGGTGCTACCTCCCCATAAGCAGGGACCAGGGACTCAGCTGGAGCCGAGCTGATGGTGAAGCCCCGAGCTGGCAGCCACGCAAAGGAGAAGCTGCAAGGACAGCTAATTCAATGATCATGATGTACCAGGGTACAGCAAACTTGTGTAGGAATGCAGAATCTTTGAGGGAGACAGAAACGAAGGAACATTGAGTCTTCTAAAGTTCTGTACTCCAAAGCATTACTGTGCAAGCCCTGCACTTCATTAGCACCTACTTCATGCATCATGCTCACAACCTTGGCATCTGACATTTTCAAACTACCAGCATCCAGCTGGCAGAAGATGACCCATGTTATTGCTATTTCTTCATTTATGGAACAAGTGAACTTTTGGAACATCACTCTAGTGACTTTTAAAACCTTAACAAAAACCAAACCAGCCCTAAAGATGACGTATCCTTTGCTCACCAGAAACTATTTACCCAATTGAGCCTACTGACTTCTACACAGGCAGCACTGTGAGAATAACTCAAATAACACTCTTGTCTCCTGCTCTCACTAAAGAGGAGCCAAACTGCCTCCTAAGCGACTGTACGTAAAGACTGGCCTAACTGACACAGATCAAAACTGGATGATCAAAAATTAGAGTATACTAACCAATCTAGTCAGGCTGCTGGAACACTAGAAAGTTCAGCTGAGACTCCTAGCTCCCAAATGATCCTCAAATCACCCATGAAAATGTCAACAAAACCCTGTATGCAGACATTTTCAAACCTCACTCACTTTGTGAGCACAGTTCCCCTGTTACTGTTTACTGACACAATGTAGGTCACTCATTTGGCAGCCTCCAGGTCTCACTGGCACAGCAACAATGCACAAAAGCTTTCTGCTGTAGAAAACAGCAACAGGGATGACTAAGACACTCCAAAGCCAGAAGATTTCCAGATCTGTGTGTGTGATAGCTGTTTGTGAAACATGGGAACTCCAGTTCCAATGCTGGGTGACACTGGCTTAAATCACAGAACTGTGTCTACTGTGCTCAATACAGAGAGGAGTCCCTACCTCATGCTCACTGCTGGGTTAAAACAGTGAGGGTTATCAAGAGCACATGTAATCTCAGCACATAGGTAAAAGTTTTCAGATGTTATTATTCTGAAAATATGACCACCTCTTTTTACACAAATAAGATTATGCTCCAGGAAAGGAGTGTTATAGTGATATTAAAAAAGACTTATTCAGAATATACATACTCATACTGTAGATTATTCAGAATAGACATGCTTATATTTTAGGTATCCATGGAATTTTACAAGGGAAGAGCTCACTTACATACATGGACATCCCAACTCCCACAAACCTACATTCAGGCTTGAACAAAAGAGCTACAGCTAAAATAACAGCAATACTAGCACATCTTCTTGAAAACCACATCTGAAAAACAAAGATCCTATACACCAGTTCACGCAGAAAACAAAATGTCATCTGCTGCTTTCTTTTCACTCAACAGTGCTCATTTTCCAGAGCCGCCTGATAACAACAGATAGGACAAAAGGGGTCATTCTCATCTGCTTTGGGCAAGGGATGCCCAATAGAAATTCGAAGCCCATCAGCTCACACAGCCTCACCACTAAGCATTAAGCAACCATGACAAGTGCTGGCTGCGCGGATACTTCACCTCACACAGCAATCTTTTTCTTGCAGACATCGCGCTAATTTACAGTACTGTAAATGGCTTTGGCATGTCCCAAAATAAGATAATGCTTAATTGATGGAATTGATGGAATAAACCTCCAATTAGAAATCATTTGGAACAAGAGCAGTCAGTTGCAGGCAAAATTTGTCTGCTGCAGCTCCCAGATTAGGTCAGCCTTGGATTATGCTCCAGCAAAGCAACAGATGGAAAGAGAGCCTGAAGAGTTCCCTTCAAGGGACCTGCTTTTGTGGAGAGATTTTTCTGAAGGGCTCAGAACTCAAGAGTACCTGTTCTTCCTAAACAAAGCCAAGCTTTGTTTATAATGTGTTTACAATCTGTCCTCAAGTTTTCTGATTATATCCTTTTTCAATGTAATTTGAAAGCAGACGAGGAGACTACAAACGGACAACTTTTGTTTAGTACACAGCTCATTAGCAATAATCATAATACAGAAACATTTCCTAAAATGTTTTCAACTAAACTAATAAAGCACTCAGGCACTCATAAGCTTGGCAAGGGAACAAGGGTTACAGAATAGATGGCAAAGAAAGAAAATTCATGAAGGAAATTTCTTTAGCATTTTCCTCTGATTTTTCTAGACTAAACCAGAGTGTAAGACTTGCTGAAACAAGTTAAGGACAACAAAAGACAAGTTTCAAAACTGTCGTGGTTTATAATTATGACTAAATTAAACTGCAGTGGTCCAGAACAAGAGAGGCATAATAAAGCTTCCAATAATGATCTGAAAAAGCCAGAAATACTTGCTAGTATTTTGGGTTTCATCTGCGAAACAGCAGAATGGTACTTTCAGGGTTTCTGGCAACACTGAAATTTTTCTTATCCTAGTACTCACATTAATGATGAACATTTTCAGATACCCTATTCCAGATAACAGGCACTAAGGTGTTTCGGAAAAAAATTGACCAGGCATTTTCTGCACCCTGGATGTAATTACATAACACATCTTAGAACTCCAGGGAGGTTACAGAGGGCTAAAAATAAAGCTATTTTAGAAATCAGAAAAGTTAAAAAAGTAGAACACAAGCATGGGCCAGTGAGCATTGCCTGGATGCTCAGTAAAACTATAGAAAGGCAGATAATCAGATGTAATCAGTAAGTCATTAAAAGAGCATTCATTACTAAAATCTGGCCAGAATCATGCTATTTTCTTTTCATGAACCTACAGCCTTGATTAATAATGCTATCTTATCCAAGGCATGACATCGCAACCTGAAAGTTCCGAGCAGGACAATGGAAGTTTCTCTCCTCCATAAAGTGGAGACAGGTCAGACAGAGCTGTGATCTCACTGCATCATTGCAGGAACCTGCTTCTCTGTAGAGATCCTGAGCCATCTCTACATTAACTTGGACACTCAGATGCCTCAAGCAAGGGGGGATGAAAACACAAACCACAACACCCTTTTGGTAGGACGAGGAAGAGAGAATATTACATCTGTCTATGAATTAGTAAAAGAGATACAAGGCAATCATGATAATGGCAGCATCAGGGTTTGGTGCATACCAGCATTTATCATGCACTTAATTATCTTTCTCTATTTGTATGTTTGGTAGGACTTGATTTCAAATGGATAAAAGGAGAGAAATATTGATTTTTGCTCTGCTTCCATCTTCTGGTGCACCTTTTATTTTCACCTTTTATGTCCAGCCTTTACAATTTCTGCCCAATTCCATCCTATTTCCCCTTTTCATCCCTCCCAACTTTCTGGCCCGTATCAGACATTTTCTTGCTCCACCTCCAGAATCTGCAGTGCTGCCTTACCCTCTAGACTGACTATAAGGTCTCCTTGTCATCTTGAACTCTCTTCTTCACACTATGTACCTCTTACTCTCCAGAGCCCTGTTCTGGACTCTTCTTTTTCTGCTTTAACCCCAAAGATAATTATCATTGGTCAAATTATACTTTTGAAAAAGACCACAGGCAGTAAGTGAAGGAGAAACAGGAAACTTCACCGGGAAAGTAGGAAAATGCAGATGGGAAAAGGTAAGGGAAAAAAAAGGATAAAACTAAGCAGAGGTAACAGCAGGCAAGTTAGCAAAGCAAGAGAAAGGGAAGAGGCTGAAGCTGATCACAAATGATAACCAGCTGTAATTGCTGACCCCTAAAAATACACAACATTTACTAGTCAGTTTTCAATAAAAGGCAAAATTCATGTCAAATCTTAAATAAATGCAAAATCTTTCTGAAGAAACAAAGTTTAATCAAGAAATAAAAGGAGGGAGAACAATTTGGACTTAGCAAATTCTGCAAGACATTATTCCTTGGTTTGTTTCCTTTAAAGTCACTATTCAGGTTAAAGGAGTTACTTTCAGGAGTAGTTATGTTTCAGGAGTTACTTCTCAGGAAACCTTCTTTTAACCCTATAAAAATTACATTCTAAGAAAAAAAAAATCCATTCTCTTACATTAATTAATGATTGTTACAGCTGTGTAGCTCCAAAACCAACAAATTCTTGAGTGAGTACTGTGTTGCATGCCTGTAAAGTGATGTCTATATACAGTATAGCTCAGCAATAAAATGTGCCAGTTATTTAAATTTGACCACTGTAATGAAATCAACCTGTCAACATTGTCCCTTTATGAGACATTCTCCACAAAACATCCTGAGCAGCTTCACAATCCAAGTCACCCAAGCTGAAACAGTGTGTGAAAAAAACCCGCTAGTGAGCATGTTTTTTGCCACGCACTCAACAGATTTGGGAGCAAATACTTAAAACGAAGATCACACAAAGAGGGAATTAAAGGTACTGAAAGTATGCAATGTCATGCTGAGAATTCTTAGAAGTAGCAATTGAAAGTGACAAATGCACATAGCAACCATTTTGGAGAAGTGATTGGTTTCTTCAATGCTGAAGTGGTGAAACCCTCTCCCCTCCCCACACAAACACACTACTGTAACTTCTTGTTAGATCTATTTTCTGAAAAAGCACGGAATGTGTGAATAGATGCGTTGGGCACTCACACCTCATGGAACAGGAGAGTCACCAAATGTTTTGGGTAGGAAGGGACATTAAAGATCACCTATCCCAACCCCCCTGCTGTGTACAGGGACAACCGTCATTAGACTGCTCAGAGCCCCGTCCAACCTGGCCTTGAACACTTCCAGGGGAGGGGCATCCACAGCATCTCTGCACCAGTGTGCCAGTGTCTGAACACCTTTATTGTACTTCTATCTCCTCTAAGTCTACCCTTTTTCAGTTAAAGCTAAAAGTATTAAAGTTATCCTCTCACTACAAGCCTTGGCACAGGTAAGGTCAAATCAGCAGGACCTGCAACTGTTTGGTGCCTCCTTCCAATGACAAGCAGCCTGACTGTTTCTAACCATTACCTCTACTTCATAAAGTTTTAATTTTAGGCTATTTAATCTTTACCCCCTCACAACAGAATGCTGTCCAGCCCCCTGGCCTCACACTACGCTCCTCAGAAGGAGACAATTTCCACTTTGCTGATGCCTCACCTGAATTCCCTCCTCACTACATCCTAATGCAGAATGGCTTTAAGAGCCCTGACTGCAGACACAACTCTAATTTTTCTCTGTCTGTCAACGGAAAAGCTTTAAATAGGTTAGAGGATGTTTTGCATAAAAAACGTCTGGCCCTCTAATCCCTGTTGCTCCATATAAAACTCAGTCTGAAGGGTACCTTTCCTTTTCTTTGCCTGGTACTTGCCCAGACCAACCCCCAGCCCACAGAAAACCTTCAGCAACCTGCACATGATGTTCCAATCTAAAATTCTGTCTGACATACCTGTCACACCACATCTAAAGAGTTTATGAAAAGCTCAAGGAGGGGCAGTTACCAAGGCAGTGAGCAGATTTTGGCAGTAGCCAAGCAGGATCTGCATCGACTGGAGAAGGGATGATGGGGCTGAGCCTGTTCCCCACTGCCTTCCCTCCCCCCATCTTGCTGGTCACAGAGGTCACTTTTTCCTCCTGGCTGTGCCATGGGTAAAACAAACCTCTCACCACAACTCAAGAGATGGCTCCACAGGAACTACAAGAGAGAAGGACACAGCGAGACATTGTCAGAGCTAAATGACATCGCTGTTGCAGACACGGCGCTGTGCTTCAGTTGCTGCCTCTCCTGCTGATCATGAGATCAAAACATCTTCCATAAAAAGAGAACACAGCTTTCCTGCCTACAGGTTTTTTTATGATTTTTTTTTTAACAGAGGTAAGATAAAATTGCTCTGGGTGAAATATTCCCTAGGTCACAGATATGCTTATTGCATGCAGCAATTCCACTTGTGATGTTGCAGACCTGCTGGAGGTCAGACTGTGGGAACAGTCACACCAGGGAACACCCCAGACACAAACTCTCCCTCCTAAGCTCTGCAGTGGTGGCTGCCTAGGGGTTGCTTTCTGCTGTAAGCAGAAAAACGGCTGACATAATTCTGCGTTTTTAAGATTGGATTCCTATTTATGATTTTATTGCTAACTAGCCTGATTTCTCAGCAGAGAAGCTTTGGCAAGGTCAGTAATTCCAGGGGCTGGGCACTGAGCTCAGTGTGCCAGCAGCTGTCAGGCTGTCAGGGGGTCCAGTGGGGAAGCACCATGAGCCCTTTGGGGAGCACAGCAGGGCCAGGCACTGAATCACTGGAACCTGCTAAATGCCAGCAAGCCACAACACGTGACTGAAAGACGAAATAAGTAGTCTTCACAAGTGTTCTGACTTATGTATATGATCCAACAGTGCTGGTGTTATTTGGCAGCCATGATAATATTACAAAATCATAACAAAATTCACTCCCCTCCTACCAGCAAAGAATCTCTGAGCTCAGCCCAGCCAGAGCGACACTTGCTATTCCCACAGCACTCTTCAGAACTGGCAGATAGATGATCTCAGGCCTCCAACTAGAATCTCACATCCCCAGAGGATTATGACTTGACACAAGCAACATGAGCCTCTAGAGCCACACAACTGATTCCCTGCAGACCCCACTCCTTGTTCCTGCTCAGCCACCTCATGAGCTGCTCCTGCCTGCCGGCTCCTTGGGGCTGGCTGCATTAGAAACACTAAAGATTCCTGGGCTGCAGGGGGTGCTGCAGGGAAAATGGACCAGGGAACACAGCCCATGGGTAGAAAAGCTGCTAAACATCTCAGGCTCTCATACTCTAGACAATGTGAGACCTCAGGCTTGTGTGGGGGCAAAAAGCAACAAACGTAGAGCCCCACCTGCCCAAGGAGAGCTCTTTCCAGGCTTAGCTACAGGTCACTCACAGTGTGAGCGTGGACTGCTAATTTGATCCTTTGGGTCAGTTTGCTGACTCACAAATCCTAAATGCATTCAAAGAACATTAAAGCTCTACACTGTGAAGAATCTTGTGCCAAGTAGTAAGCTGGACACGTGAGAAATCACCTGAGGTTTAGTAGGAGGATCTTTGGTTGAATACACGGGGGCAGCAGAAATTGCATCACTGATTTGTGTCAGTAAGGGACTAGTGGAAAAGTGCTGAAATGGTGCTGATGAAAACAAGGGAGTAGCAATTACAAATAACTGCACAATGTTTTAAGCTTTTACTCCCTGGTGTTACAGTGGCTATGGAAATGTCGAAGGAAGAATGATAATTTCAGAAAGGAAACACAAACTCAAGGCATTTCAGGATTTGGTTCCATAAGCAGAAATGCTACAGCAGACCTTGCACATGCCATATGGCCAGGACAGAGAACAAACACCACACGGTCAGCGTGGCAGTAAACATACATCACATCAAACACAGCCAAAATACTGACTCACGGGGCTGACTTGTTTCTGTAGCCAAGCCCCCTCCATGCTGCCCACCCAGCTCCTGGCCTCACTCCTGTCACTCTTCATCTTCCTTTGCTCTTCCAAGAGAGGACAGTGGTACCTGCTATACTGGGTCTGCATGGCAAGGTTTTGGTAGTGGGCAGGAGCTACAGGGGTGGCTTCTGTGAGAAACTGCTGGAAACTTCCCCATGTCCAGCAGAGCCAGCACCAGCCAGCTCCATCAGGAACTCCTCACTGGCCAAAGCTGAGCCCACCAGCCATGGTGCTGGTGCCTCTGATAGCATAGGTAAGGGCGGGAAATGATTCTGCAACTGCAGCCAGCAGAGAAAGGTGTAAGAATGTGAGAGAAACAGTCCTGCAGAAGCCCAGGGCAGTAAAGAAGGCAGAGATGATTCTCCAGGTGCTGCAGCAGAGATTCCCTGCAGCCCATGGTGAGGCAGCTCTGCCCCTGTGGCCCATGGGGCACACGGGGGAGCAGAGATCCACCTGCAGCCCTTGGAGGGGCCCAACCTGGAGCAGGTGGATGCCTGAAGGAGGCTGTGACCCTGTGGAGATCCCATAAGGGAGCAGGGTTGCTGGCAGGACTTGAGACCCTGTGGGGTAAGAGTGTGAGACATCCTCCCCTAAGAAGAAGGAGGAGCCGAGACAATGTGTGATGAAGTGACCCCAGCCCCCATTCCCCATCCCCCTGCACTGCTGGCAGGGAAGGAGGTAGAGAAAATCAGGAGTGAAGCTGAGCAGGGGAAGAAGGGAGGGGTGGGGAAAGACATTTTATAATTCAATTTTATTTCTCATTATCCTACTCGGATTTGACTGGTAATAAATTCAGTTCATTTCTCCAAGTGGAGCCTGTTTTGCTGGTGAATGATCTCCCCCTGTCCTTATCTCAACCCACAAGTCTGTCATTATAATTTCCATCCCTTGCGCAGCTGAGGAGGGCAGTGAGGGAGTGGCTTTGGTGGGCTGGTGGTCTCTCTGAGGAAAGAAAAGATTTTGACACTGAATTCCACAGCAGAGGTGCCACGAGCCCAGGAGGCAGCACACACACCTATCCTGCTGAACCAGAGGGCTGGTGCAGGACTGTATCCATACTTTAGAACACTTGGCCTTGGTCTTCCCTTGCTCTGTGTGGCATTCTGGAATGAATGTTTATTCTGCATCTGGTTTTAAGTTCAGAGTGCTTGAAATGACATGAGGGCTGTGCTAGAGCTCTGCAAAGTCATAGCCTAAACTGGTGCTAATGACAGGCTTTGGGCACAGAACAAAGGCATGTGGGGGTGTTTGAAGGAGCAAAGGCTGGTGAGATACTGCCAGAGGACTGTGTATGGAGGCAAGCTCACTGTCCATGGCACCTTCAAGAAATGGTCCTTGTGAGGGGCTCTGGGTACCAGCCCCTTCCAGGAAGAATAAGTAGAGCAGAAAGGAGACTGCTGTCCTTTACCACGTTGTCCCTTTGGCTGTAGGGTTTAAGGACACCCTAGCATCTTTCATAACATCCACCAGTAGCACACAACGGCACCATGACAGCATCCCTCCAGTGAGGTAATGGTGCTGTGCTGCCAACAGCTGGAAAAGAACTGGCAGACAAGGAAGTCCCTCCATGAGAGCATACAGGCTGGGATACAACAGGCTGGGTAACACCTCCAGCACCATCTCCCAAGGGCAACCAAACCAGTGCTTACTGCCAACAAACCGCAATGTTTGGATAGCCCCCAAACACCTCACAGCCTTTCAGAATTCACTCTCTCTGTACCTCTGCATGACAGGGCATGCCAGCACTGTTCCTTTACCGATCAGAAATAAAATGTGGTCCTGAAAACCAGAACCAAACTATTTGCAGCCTAAACAGGATGCCTTTGAAATGAAGATTTGAAACTAACTCTCCTGAGTCCTTGGCCCACAGCTCTGGACCACGTGTTTCTCCTTCCTGTTCCTGCATCCCGCATTGTGTGGCACTGCCCTTGTCTCTTGGCAGCACCACTGAACAAATAAAAACAACTCCAGTGAGGTCAGGGTTTGGTGTAACAGGCCCTAAGGGAGGAAGTGAGGGTTATCCCTCACGAGCCTCTGGAGAACACACTTGCGTTTTTTCATATTACAGGAACAGCTGGGACCATGGCTCTGTCACTCACAGCCAAGAGGAAAAAGATGGACGATTCAGAAACAAGATTCCAGGACAAGACTGTTACACACAAGGACAGCCCATGCTGGCAGATAACCCATCACACAGATGAAAAATGAGATGTCCATTGCAAACGGGTCTAGATAATGTTACAAGATGGTTTTGAGGGCATGACACCATGTTTTGTGTTTAATGATGCTGTCAAGCATACCTCAGATGCTATTACAGGCAAAAAGCAATACAGGAAGGAAAAGAGAAGCTTCAAAGTCTTCCATTCAAGCCACTCCGATCAGTTTGTGTATTGTGACAAATAAGGAGCAGTTATTACAGAAAATCATGGTTCAGAGAGCAGACCTCAGAAAATAATCTGTACTAGTGAACATCAAAATCAAGACCTTTTCCAAGCCACCTGATACACCACAGCTCACACCCACAGGGCTGAACTCTGTTACACCCATCCAGTCCAGGGCTAGCTCCTGAGCTGTGCCACCCCTCACCAGAGTGCCAACTGAGGGAGCCACAGCAGCCAGACCCATCCTTGCTGCAAAATGCCCCTGCAGGTTTATGGCCACGGAGCATCCTCAGGTGCCAGGCATTCACTCAGCACTGCCTGCACCTCGTTACGGGGCCCCAGCAGCTCCAATCCTGACTCCTAAAAATGCACCTTCCTCAGGCTGCCCTGAGGGCAACAAAAAGCCAACAACAGCAAATAAGCGCTTGGGCGGGGATAATAGTGCACAGTAACTGCCTTGTGAGTTTTCAGCTCGCTCCCCGGCATGAATTTGGCCCAGGCTAATTACTGCTTTCCCAAATGATGCCTGGACAGAGTTTAGGGATCCGTACAAGCTTAGAGCCCTTCCTGTTTTGGACAGGGGCAGCTTGCTCTGGGGAGTGAAAGGAATTAGCTGCTGGACAGAAGCTACTTTATTCTAGCTGGCAAACGCAACACTACAATTCCTGTCTGCTTTTATTTACTAGTTTGGCCACAGTCAAACTACCTACCACAACTGTGTATTTCACTGTCATAATAAATCTTACTCTCCCTATAATCTGGACATGACTGGGCATCTCAAGCAATATGGAAAGAAACGGTTTAAGTCTTATCCAAAATGTACAGAAGGTAATGGAAAGCATTTCTTTTGCTTCAATGACAATGGTCATTAAAAACTATCTGAATACCACATTTCTATGCAACAGGAAACTTTTCCCCAGGCAGATCTATAAAATCAGTTTTATTACTTTTACTAAAGGGCTAATGGAGAAATCTAACTTTTAAGTACCATGATATGACCCAACAAATTCAAGTCCAGAATGAAGAGCTGCTGAGTCCCAGATGTGTCTGTCCTTAGGGACACTTCAGATGATTCCAGACCTGGCCAAATGCTGCAAGGGGCAGTGGTAAGAGATGTAATCCCCAGGTGTGTTAATTAGTACCAGTCAATAGTTATACAGCTAAATCAGCCATTTTTGCTGAAGTTTTACAGCTTGATTTCAAAAATGGTTTTCCAAAAGCTAATTCTTTGATCCTTTGAAATGAAGACAGAAATGTCTGCAGCAGGTCCATGGGGAAAAAGGAACAATGGCTTTATTAAGTCTGCGGAATTAGGAACCTGACAGCATCAGATGAAAGGAAAAACAAGTCTCCCATCTCGACTTAAACTAAGCATACATTCACCCCACCCACAGCTTCCTCTATGGCCAACAATTCTGTTTTACTCAGTGAACACTAAAGCAAAAGGGCAGCTCTGAATCCATTCCCTCATTAGCAGTCTGTCTCATCTATGAGCAGTTCCCTGCGTCTGTCAATTAAAGATTTCCCCTGCCTTGGTGAAAGGAGCAGGCTCATCAATGAGGTAATGCTTTTTTATTCTAATCAAGGACTTGAGTCATCCTATTATTGTAGAGTCCATGAAACAAAACATGTTTAAATCTGCCCAATTACATCATGTTCAATCCTCTTCCAAAGCAGAAGTGGAAAAAAGACACTTTTGATTCTTGTAGTCATAAATTTATCCTGTAGCCTCCCTAAGGGATCTCCTGCCTCCTACTCCTCCTGTCTCAGTTAAGTAAGGACTTGCTAGATGTGCGTGCAGAGCAGCTCACAGCAGCTCCTGCACACCTTCAGTGCTGCCTAGCTCTGCTACAATTGCCTGCAGGTCGATGCCAAACAGGAGGGGGGAACCAATAGCCAAGAGTTCACTCAGAGGACTACGGGAATTATTTGAAAGCTGGTGCCAGCTAGTGGCAATGGCATTTCATTCCAGTTCCCTGTCATTACTTGGTTCTACATTTCTTCTGTATACAGAAAAGTGCATGGTAGGTTTTATTCCTTTAGTACACTGTAAACAATGAACCAGGTCTGTTAAAAATCCTGTGAAATCTTTCCTAAAAGCAGACCATCTACTTTAGCAATCTGTTCAAATTCCATTTACATCAGTGCAATTCCCTCTGCATTTCCAGTTGAATTAAGTGTTCTTCACTTACGGTCTGATGCTGCAATGAAGTGTTGCATGAAGCAATTAAGTCCTTGCTGCATTTTACCCCAGGTGTAGTTACATTTGTGTTCTGCTTGAAAACACCACCGGATGGTACACACAGCTGTAACACTACACAGACTAGAGAGCTATTTTCAGCCCTTTGGGCTTCAGATGATGGCATAAACACAAATTAACTATTTATAAAACCCATTAAAGTATATTCAGTGTTCTAATCAGAAACAAAATGAAGCACATTAAAATAATTACTTAAACTCTTTCCCAAAGGATCCTCATGTTCCAGCTGTATATGTACTGGAATCACTCAAGCCAGTCATGACAGAAACTCACCACTGAACTTCAAGCCAGGCAATTGCTTAATAACCTGGGGAAATAATGACTGCATAATCCCATGGGACCAAAAATCCAACACTAGACAGGGAAATATGAATGCAGATAAGGACAATGCTGGCACTGGGAGGACTCTCACAAGTTTTCCTTAGGTCAGGGAAATGACTATTGCCAAAATAAAAGAAAACACAGAGCAGCCAAGTTTAGGGCTGTGAGTTGTGTATCCACTGCAAACCTCTCAGACAGTGTGAGCTCCCTAGCTCTGATCCCAAGGTACAGTTCTTTCTGAGTGCCAGCAGCAGACGTAGCAGCAATCACCTGTGCAATATGCTCTCCTGAAAGAGTGTTTATGCATAGAACATATGTCAACTACAAGTCCAGAACACCCAAAAATCTCAATTTTCCTAAGCATAATTCCATTCAGTCTGCCCTCCCAAAGAAAAGCCAGGAGAGAAGAGGACCAAGTCCTTCCCACATCCAACTCAATCTCCCCGGCTGGAAAGCACAGCTAGGAAAGGGTCTCAGCTCCACCACTTGGAGCGACACAAGCCTTGGTAGAGTTATCCCAAGAGAACAACTCAGAAGACATAACACAGAAGGAACATGGATCATTCTGGGAGATCCAGCAGCTCAACATGGTTTCATTTTCCACTATGTTCTTTCAATCACCGTCAACCTTTCATTTGTGGGAGCACAGCAAGATTTGCAGTAAGGAATCACATTGGAAGCTGTTCTCAGGAGATGGGACTGGCAGCAGAAAACAAAGGAAAGCCCACTGCATGGGAAACACCGCTTACAAAGTACCTATATTAAACAAAAAGTTCAGGAAAGAAAAACTGGAGGGACTGAATTCCTGCAAGGAGAGCATCCCTGCTAACCTGCTTTACCCCCTAGCCACTAAGTTAAAACAACTCCAAGGAGAGGCTACAAGGTTGCCCCTAAAAAAGGTTGAGGCCAGACAATTTATGTTAAGTGCATGAGGCTTATCCTTTAACTGGGTAGGCAATACAGAATTTTTGCTCCCTGTTCTTCTTTCTCCTCTCTTTAATGGAGTAGAGCACTATACCAGAGTATATACTTGGTTTTCAGAAAAATTTCATCTGTCAGTAGAAGACCAACGGGGTTGTTTACTGGGATGTTGTGAGTTGCCAATCTGACAGCAGCTGGATTGGAATTGCAACAAATACTTGTGTCACTTGGCAAAGGGATGGTCAAACATGCCTTGCAACCTAAGCTTGTGACTCAACAACTGACAGAAAATAAAGATTTGCCTGTTTAAATCTCTGAAGGCTTCACAGCTGTGAGCACAGATACACACACTGCTCGGAAAACAAAGCTCTATTTTCTCGTTCATTGTTTTGACTGTCTGGATTTTATTAAAGAAAAAATAACCTGTATCTTCCCTTTTCATTGGTGTTTTGACACCTTCACTCTCTCTTAGCTGACTGGGACAAACAGCTAAGTCTTTTTTATGCTGTGTATATATCCTACTGGATTCAGAGGGGAAGGCAAACACGTACCTGGCTGGACCAAAAGGCAGCTGTGACTTTGTGAGTGGCTGAGGAGCAGGATGCCTGAGGAGTGGCAGGAATACAACCCTGCCAGCCAAGGACCAGAAGGCACAGCAGCTGAACACACATTTTGACAAGTTTGCTCCAGACCATCGGTCCAGCAGACAGCAGCTGTGCTACAACACCACTCCAGCCTGCAGAAATTTTCTTCCTTGGAGGGGAAAATCCGTGAGCAAGTACACTGCCCTCACCTGTTACAGCTCTGGGCACTCCATCAGTAAAACCACTTGGAAAGATGCTAAATGCAGGATTCCCCTTAAGCAGATGTCTGCCTCTTCATCAGCCACTCTCAGCTGCCCAAGCTCCCGGCAGAGGAAGCAAGATCTAATGTTGCCACTCATTTCTTCCCCAAAGACAAAAGGCTGAGGCCATTCTTGGCTCTTCTGCCACAACAGGGAAGAGCAAAGAGACCACTGGGATCAACAACTCAGGAGCCATACTCTAGCCTGCCTCCATTTAAGGGGCTGGGAAACACGAAGGTATAGGATGCAACCCAGAAACAACTCCTGGCTCGTGTGCCAGCCTACCTCCTCCTGCAGCCTGCCTGGCTCTGCAGGCTCTGGCAAGGCCAGGGCTGGCTCCTGGCTGCTCATTCCCTGCCAATCTGCTGCTCCAAGCCATCACCCATTTTATCTACAGCCAGGAAAAGCACCGAGTGCTTTAATAATCTCCTTACCAACTAAACCTAGCAACAGCAAACCTCTAGCACTGGAGGTGCTTGAGCTTGACCACAGCAACAGCCAGCTACAAGGATTTTAAAAGCCTCTGGCAGATTGTGCCCAAAAGGTCAGCCCTCACCAGGCCCATCCCTTCCTAACTATTGTCATGACTTAGCTGTATCTGTGTTTAAACACAACAGATGCAAAGTTTCCACCTACCCGTGTGTCTGTATTCCTCAGGAAAGGCATAAATTTGGATGAGGAAAAGCCACAAGGGGAAATCTTCTGAAACAATAGTAAAGGCACAGAGTCAAGACAGAAACTCTCCAGGAGCCATGAGGAGACAGAAGAACTCTTGCCTAGGGAATACACACCTCTGTGAGTTTGCCAGGAAAAACCTATGCCTGAGGAAATATATGCTGTCACTGAATGACTTAGGGAGGCAAAGGAAAAAGAATGGAAGGGAGGAACTGTGTGTGGAGGAGAGGCTCCTGCAAGGGCTGTGGAGAGTTGACGAAGACAGGAAAAGAAAGCACAGGAAATGGTGGGTTCTCCCAAAGTGGTGAACAAATATTACCTCAGAAGTTAATTGCAGCTGAAGAAATGCATACACTGAAAGGGCTGCTGCGTATTTTAACCCATGAGGCAGCCACACTCCTTTTGCAAAATTATTGCTGCTTTGTTCAGAGGAGCTGGTTTGCAGTCATTTTAATCAGCTGCTGTCTGAGGATTTTTGGAATGAACTGAATACAAGCACTAAATTCAGTTGTTGTAACTACAGCGTGGGAGGAGAGAGATGCTAAAGCTCTTGGCTTCAACATATAAACAGTAAAACTGTGTATTTTATCCACAGAGGAAGAAAACAAAACCCAATTCAGTTACTGTGATGTGTTTTTTAACTTGCTTTAAGATTAAGACCAAGAAATGTGAACTTGATCTTGCTTGGATTAAGTAAAAAAAATCCACAACTGGATGCCTGAATTCCCTACTGAAAGCCAAGCCCTAAGTGACCTAGAGGGCAGAGTGGAGCAAAGATGGCAGCAGGCACAAAGCTCTGGGGGTAGAGCAACATAGGGCCATACTGGTTCTTTTTAGTAATTCCTTCACAGCCTGGGTCTGAGCAATGGAGCTCGGTTCAACAATCCAAGCTGTTAGAAGAGTCCCTGGTACCCCCCTGGCATGGGACAGCCTGCCTTCTCCCAAACCACCCCAATCAGAGCTCAGGAATAGCCGAGGCCAGCAGCCACCTCCAGTGGGCCTTCTGAACACAGCCAAACTCATGGAGAGGACAGGAGAATGCCATGGTGCAGCCACGGCCAGACACTGCTCAGTCAGCCCCGGCCAAGGCGCTCTGGCACGGCTGAGCTGGCAGAGCACTGCTGCTGCTCTGGATCCTGCTTCCCACAGCTCCCCTCACTCCACGACAACCTTCCCTCAAACCACTGGCAAATCACACCTTTTTCCAATTGCAGAATTTTTAGCAGTACCATCAAGACCACCCTAGTTCAGGTGAATAGCTCATCCAAACCATGTTTCTCTTCCATGCCTTGCCCTTCAGAGGATTAGCCTCTTTCAGATCCATTGCTCTCGTTTCTTTCATTCCTAAAGGCATTCCAGTTGTAGAGTCCCTGCAAATGAGACTAGCCACACAGTACTGTTTTGCAATTTATGAGGAAAATCCCTTAAACCACAGCATTGTTAGAAGATACTGCACCTCTAAAAACCAGATACAAAAGCACCATGGTACCCTACTAAGGATTTAAAAATATGTATCTGCCAATGTTGAGCTATATGGATTTAAAGAACAGTGATAAAGAGCAGGGACAAAGATAAGACAATATACCTAATATTGTCCATACAATGGGGAGTTAAATATGTATTTGATTTCCTACTTATAAGGGAATTAAAACATTTTAACAAAGGAATATTATAATGGCTTAAGAGAAAAAAAACAGGGATGCTAACTTTAATAAAAATGTTATGAGAGCCTTACAGTAATTTACAAGTGCTAAGAAAAGCGAAAGAGAGCTAAAAGCGTGCCCCTGCCATGAAAGTGAGTATACTGTAACTCATTCCCTTATGCAGAACTGATATCAAAGGATGGTCTTTGTATTAGGAGTGCTTGTTCTTACAGGACCTCTCAATATTCTGTCCAAAGCTAAAAAGACTTCTACAGATGTGCAGAAAAACTTTCAGAGTAACTGGTGACAATACACCGGAATACTCCAAACTATCAAGAAAGGCAGAGGGTGAAGAGAAGAAAACATATTTCAATGAATTTCAACACTGCATCCCACAAATGTAACTTAATTTTGAGTACCTTTTTTCCTAGGAAGAACCAGGCTTCTGGGGTAAAAAGTACAAAGGAGGAGGGGTGTTAAAAGATGAAAACTTAGTCAGAAATATGTATTGATTTTGACATGTTCCTGATTTGGACAGCAAAAACACCAGTCCTTCTGTTGTTAAGAATCCTAGAATCACCTTACAGAGAGAAAGCTTTGAGGCACAAGAACCATATAACAGAGAAACACAAAGTTTGTGGATCATCATTAATACTCACAAAAGATGAAGAGCTCAATTGGCAAGTGAGTTTGCCCACCTGATATCAAAGAGCAACTCAGACTCAGGCTTGAATGTGAGGAAGAGCATCAGCACCACTGGGATGTCTCTCCCAGGTAAAAGGAACCAGGCTATTATGAGCTTCCACCTGGATGATCACCAGCAATACAAAACCAGACAAGAAAGGCCCCAGTTTAGCATTTTACCCCTAAGGCCAGGATGTTTAACTGGATATTGGGTGGCTCAGCAGCATAGCAGCAGTGCTGGGCCAAATCCAATTCACAGCCTTCTGGCCCAGGCGGAGAAGTTGTTACCAAATGAAGCGTGCTGACAGCATATGGAGGCCTGTGCTACTGGAGCAGTTTCGTCCTCATCCAGAAAGCAAAAAAACCTGTAAGATTATGCCAAACACATGATTCAATTTAGGTTGGAGCTCTGCTGCTAAAAGCACTCTGGCCACCACTACTGTATGAAATGGACTGGCTTGTTTCAGTGCTGACTACATCTTTTCAAAGGTTTTTCAGAGAGGAAAGGAGCATGGATTTTTTTTTCTTTTTAACCTGAGTTTACTAGGCACTAGGGGACAGTTTACTACTAAACACATTAATCTGTCTGGATCACCTCCCATATCTTCATTCCCATCCCAAAGAAACTTCAAGCACATCTGAAGCACTAAAGCTGTGAGGCTGTAGCTCTCTCTTCAAAGCACATAAGCACTAAACATTTTATAGGTGTAGAAGCCACTTTAAAATGGTCCCCCAAGAACTGCCCATCCACTGACCACTCAGCTCCTGCCTACTTGTGGTAGTTTTGCCTGGCCGTTTTTGCCAGTGAACAGGGTGGGGTACAAAGATGGCTCCTGCATGTCCTGAGTAAAGATTCTGCAAATTTTCCACCATGTCCAGCAGAGCCAGTCTCTGATGGCTCTGAAGATGATGGACATGCTCCTGGCCAAACCTCGGCCAATTAGAGATGTTAGTTACGCCTCTGTGAAAACATATTTAAGAAGAAATCAAAACAATGCGGGCACGCATTTCTTTTTAGCCAGGGAAGGAGGAGGAGGAGGTAAAAATAGGTGAGGGAGAACAACATGGAGGCACCAAGGTCAGTGGAGAAGGTGGGGGAGGAGGTGCTCCAGGCACCAGAGCTGAAAACCCTCTGCCAGCCGTGGTGAAGACCATGGGGGGAGCAGGTGGTCCCCCTGCAGCCCATGGGGTCCAGGGGATGCAGAGAACCCCCCACAGCCTGTGGGGAGGTGCCCACGCCAGCGGAGCAGATGATGCCTGCAGGAAGCTGTGAT
>VZRL01006030.1:1764510-1802014 GCA_013397895.1 Origma solitaria
GAGCTGTTGGTTAGAAGGAAGGAGGGAGGGGGTGAGCTGAGAAATGGCCTTAATAGGGAGAGGGGTGAGTAGAGAAACAGCGTTTGTAGCCGAAGAATTGTGGCATTGGACTGACTAAGAAAAGCCACATACCTTGCCCTAGCCCAGATCTGTTGGTTGAATGGAGGGAGGGGGCGAATAGAGAAACCGTGTTTTGTAATAGAAGAATTGTGATGGACTGACCTAAGAGAAAAAACCCTGCACCCTGCCCCTGCCTGGGAGTTGTTGGTTAGATGGAAAGGAGGGAGGAGGTGAGCTGAAAAGCAGTGCCTTAAGAGGGAAAAGGGGGGTGAGTGAAGAAATGGTGTCTTAAGAGCTTATTTTTACCTCTGATTTATCCTCCAACTCTGTTAGATTAATAAATCACTATCTTTGCAACTTTAAGTTTCCCGCCTGCTTTTGCCCTCTCCAGTGCAGCCTATCAGTGATCTTATCTCAACTCATGAGTCCAGTGTGTTTGTGTCAGTTTTTTTTCCCCTCTCCTCTGCATAGTTGCAGCAGGAGAGAGCACAGAGAGCAAACGTCGTAGGTGCCTGGCATTTAGCCAGGGTCAAACCCACGACAGTTTTGGTGGCCCATACGGGGATCGAACCCGCGACCTTGGCGTTATCAGCACCAAATTTTTCACCTTCAGGCCAATTTGTAATTATTTCCATGATCACCTAGACACCTCTTACTAGATGGCACAGAGCTGGGATACAGTGCTGATGTCCAATCTGATCTCCACTGATGTCAGCTGACAATAACTTCCATGGAAGCAGGATGAGTTACAGGAGAACACAAACAATATAAAATCCAACTCAGGATTCTCATTTCCACTTTCACATTTCTGTCCCAACACTGTGAGAGTGTTTACGTGTGTCTGTGTACATGTCACAAAAATAGTAATAAATATAAATGGAGATTTCTTTTATAGATAGCCAACCACTGGTTTAGAGTGAAAAAGATCTGACTGCATAGCATGTCAGGCTGCAGCTCTGTCCCACTGAAGACCATACTTCATATACAAATGAGGTTATTTTGATTCAGTAAGAATTTTGCTCTCTGAAGGAATGGAAGCAATAAACTAAATGAGGATTAAATACCAGATCTTGTCATCCTTCAACGCATTAAAAGACCAAAATAATCAAGATTTTCAAATGTCAAACTGTTCAGAGCTGAAAAGCAAACTTCTTGCTTGTTTTGGCATAGCAAGCTCTTTAGAGCTTCTCCTTGTTATAAGTTGGAAAATACAGCATTGCATTTGCTAACCCAATAGATCATTTTCCTATCCAAAAAAGGACAGCTGCTTTTATAAATATACAAACTAAGGACCATTTTGTGGGAAGTAATGCTTTATCTAACTTTTCATTGTAAATAGTTACTTAAATTTTTAAACTCTTCTGCAATGAAAGAGTAATTTTGGTGCTGAGTAATTCAGCACATTTTGTCAAAACAGAAATATGCAATGTTGTCTAGTGATATTTAAAGGATTAAATACTTCATGTAAAAAGGGACAATATCTGGACATCTACAATTAAATATGATTATAATAGCAGAAGCAAACTCCAAATAGTGCTTCCAGTATTAATCATCTTATTTTACCAACCTTAATGTAGGAGACTCCAGCTTAGAGCCTAGAGTGAATGATCCCCTGGAAATGATTTAATGCCATTGGGAAACACCAAGAGAGGGGTCTGGCTTGTTACTATCAGGTACTGCCTATTCCTATGAAGAAGCATTCTGAAAGCACAGTCTAGATCCAGGAAAAAGAACATTCAGCAGTGGCAGGTGACTCTGGGTGGCGGAAACCACCCAGTTGGGTCACTCAGTGCTTACTGATGATCAAGAATAACTAAGCCTTCTCTATTAGGACAACTAAAGCCTGAGACTCCCTAAAATGCTCATGATCCCAGACACTGAAAAACTAAATTTGCTTCTAGACTTCAGTAGTTAGAAATGGCTTTGAAATTCAGTGAGAAATTTAATCTTGAAGTGAAGAAAGTAACTGTCTAAAAATTACTGGACAGGTAAACAAACCGAGATGCTAATATCAGGAAGTTTCAAATCAATTACTGTTTCTCAAGCTGTTATTGCTTATGCCTTAGTGGCATTTAGCATGTGACACCTTCAAAGGAAAAAGGAAAGAAAAGCCACAAGTGAGCTCAAAAGCAGTTCCAGACACTGCAAACAGAATGCCCAATGTACTCCGGTGGATGCTGGGGGAGTTGATGCTTTGTGGTAGAACCCAGCAGTGCCAGCAAAGTATCATCTGTAGCTGGGACTGTTACCAAGGCATTCACGATGTCTCTGTCACTTGGATGTCCTGGCATGCACTGAAGAGGCACCACAAAGTCTCTTCCCTCTATCAAGGCATCTCATTCATTAACTGCAGAGGGCCCTCCTCCTCTGTGAAATTCAACTGGATGTGGTCAATTTAATAAAATGGTGGGATGAGGGAACAGTGACAGACAACAGCCTTATTTAGAAAGGCTAAAATCTAAATACCTAACTTACAGGATTTTAGTCATACCTCATTATACCAAGAGGGTCTAAAATTTCCTCTTCTTCTTCATCTTCCTCTTCTTTATTCTCCCCTTTTTTGACATTTTCTACTGATAAAAGCTGTGAGATTAAGTCAGGTGTCTTCTCCTCTTTGAAAAAATCCAATGCCTCATTTTCTTCATCTTCTTTCTCCTTGTCATCAGGCATGTTTTTACCCTTGAAGTCAATGGCACTGGAAGATTTTGTTCCTGCAAAACACAGTAATGGATGCAAAACTGAGTATACAGGATAACAACTACAGGTTTTTTTATACCTTGCACCTGTTCCTGACAGTTTTGTTTGAGGAATGAAGGACATGATTAGCTTTTGTGAAACTTTCAAAACACTCCCACTGTTCCCTTTATTCACTTTGTGTCATTATGTGTCTGATCTGTTTACTGATTTAAAGTAGTTAAGTAGAGAAAGACAGAGGAAATGAACTTTATCTGAGACACAGCAGCACGTGTCAAATCTGTTATGTTCCTTCTACAGTCAGCAAAAACAATAGAATTTCCATGTGGTGATTCATCCCATCCAAATAAAGTCATGTGAGAAGTTTCTCTCTGAAGTGCCTATTTCTCTTCGACTGTAAATGCTCTGCTTAGATGAAGGTAGCTAACTTTCACATAGTTGAGATAAAATCCATTTTTATATACTATTTAATTAATTTGGGCTAAAATTAGAGCATTGGACAGCATGTTTCTACAACAGCTCTTCAGTTTACACTGAAAAATGAAGCCTGAAGTTCTAACGCCCTTCAGTATGCAAGATACATCCAACTCAGCAAATTCAGCCAACTAACATGAAACTAAGTCTTCTCACCATACTTGTTAAATGCAAAGGCCAGGAGAACGAGGAGAAAACTGCTCCTTGCTGTCGAGTTTCTGGATGGCCAAGGAAGCAATTTAAAATAATGAGACTTGCTAAAAAAAGGCTACTGAAGACTGTGATGGAGAAAATTCATGGTTACACCATTTTGACTATTGAAGTAACATGGCATGGGAGACTCTTCTCACACAGTTTTTCATGCCTGCATCTGCCAAATCAGGGTGAGACGTACATTATTCTAAGGCCAATTCTGATGAACAGGTCACATTACTTGCACCCAATCTGCCCAAAGAATGAAGTCCAGCCTAGTTTAGCTGCAGATGTGCACCATGGTTAGGTTAACCAGCATGCAAAGATCAATCAACATGAACTCTGAATTCCCCATGCAAAGGGTTTGCTTTCAATAGAACACTGCCAGGAAAAAAAAACCAAAAACAAAAAACCAAAAACCAGACCAAAACCACTTGAAAACCTTACTACATGGATCTTGCCAGGCATTAAGCAGCTTTGCCCCCTCTGACTTTAGGAAGCTGCCAATTTCACAGAACTAATCTGGCCACACTTGACACTTTTGCAAAATGGGCTGTTCACACTTGTTAGCACCTTGCAACTTCACTTCCTTAAAACTAACCCTCTGCTAAGAATCCTGCGCAGCACCAGGCTGGAGTATTCCCTGCTCAGCAGCTCTCAGCTGAATTAAAAACACAGTACTCATATGTTCCATTCATTCAGCAACTCCCTGCTATGCCCAAGGGACATAAGAAAAGAATTATACAAATCACTAGAAAATAAAAGAGCTGGACATAAAGCTAAGGAAAACTAAGAAAAAAAAATTAAAAATAAATTAGAAAGAAAAAGAAAGCTGGCCAGAGAATGTGTTTAACTAATAAAGAATCTGTCTTCCATTTAAATCTTTCTCAGAATCAATAATTTTCAGGAAAAACAGACAAAACATGGTGGAGTTGCTCACTAAAAGAGACCCTGCACTGACCCTTTAGGGTCCATCTCTCCACTGACAACATATGATTATTTAGCCTTCTAAACTTACATGTTCTGAAGCACAGTGGGAAATCAGAGATAGGATAGCACAATGCTT
Source organism: Origma solitaria (assembly GCA_013397895.1). Classification (NCBI taxonomy): domain Eukaryota; kingdom Metazoa; phylum Chordata; class Aves; order Passeriformes; family Acanthizidae; genus Origma; species Origma solitaria. The sequence continues at coordinate 1,768,997 of VZRL01006030.1, forward strand.
GCTTTGAAGGTATCTATCAACAGTTCTGAATGAGGCATGTGTCCACTGAGAGGAGGGAAAAACACTAGCAAACATGACTATGAAGCACCATAAATGCACACGAGAATATTTTCGGTGACAGCCTTTATTGTGGCATTCTCTAGTTTCTGGCTACCCAAGTCAAGAACTTAACACTTCCGTAAAACACATGCATGAGAGAGGGGACACTCACAGCTTTTAGTTACCTAAAAAATCCAGCAACTCAGGGCTTGTTGCTAGATCCTCATCTCTGGAGATGAATTTCATGATATCGTTGAACATAGCTCTTCGTTCAGAGATGTCAGATTCCCCCACAAAGAGAACTTTTCTAGGCAGGAGTGGAAGAGAAACCTGTGGATATCGTGCTGTCAGTCTCTGGTAGAGCTCTTCGATCTCGCTGTACTTCTTGGAAACCTGCAATGAAAATGTGTTGCCTGGGTTCATTTCTTTACAGGGGAGGCAGGAGCAGCAAAACAGCAGTTTAAGTGCTGTGAAACATTAACTGTGGAAACTGAAGTGGAAAAACATTTATTAGCAAGGAGCCTTACATATGGCACAGCAAAAGCCTATTATGCACCCAGAGAATCCTCAAGCATTGTTGCTGGTCATCTAATTGTTATTAAAATCCACTGCTTAATGGAATCAAAGTTCATTGCCAGAATCCATTTGTCTGACTCATCAGCTAATGAAATACTGGGAAGGTCACTGTTCCAGATACCTTTCTGACAGCAGGAATCCTTGTCCACTAAAAGTGATGCCCAGTCCTGAGTGACAGACAGGAGGAAAAGCCCTGTCAGGTAGATGTATGGTGGAGAAAGCTGCCTGTCTTTGCACTATTGTCCCATTCCTCACTCTTTGTGGTTTCAGTGCCCTTTGGCTGTTTAGGTCTAAAAACCTGTCACGTTTGCTGCACTGCAGAGCACATAACACAGAAACCTAAGGGCAAAGACCTTAGCTGACCCCTGACTATTCAGTTCATCTGTGAGAAAATAAAAATCAACAACTTGGCCATGGCCTAAAAGGTTCTCATACAGGGAGAAGATGCCAACAGTTAATGGAGTAATTCCTTCTGTGGACAAAGACAGGAAGCCTGAGGAGAAATAAGGCTTAAGATATTACAAGGAAAGTAATAGCTATGGGAGTGCTGGTTAGAAAAGGTGTGGCTTCTATGCCACATTAAGTATTGAATTCAGTACCTTAAACCAATACACAAACCCCCCAGAGAAACAAAACACTATCTCTGAGTGTTGTTAACAGATGCAATGAGGGTGACTGTCATGTTCTGCAGTATTATACAGATAACATACTTGTCAATGACCCCCATGGACCAATAATCTCCCAAAGTGTTTCAATTAATACAGAGATTAAAAAAACAACCCCAAAAAATAGTGCTAGTGAGTGCATATGACAGAGATACTCTTTTAGGGTCCAGCTCTTATCCTCCTGTAACACATGTTGAACTCTAGTGAGTGAACCCTAACTTACACTGCAATATGTGCAGTATTGCACATACTGACACGGATATAAAAGATTAAAAGACTCAAGCACCACATCTTAGAGTGGAGAAAAGCAGAGTTCTTCCACCAACACAGTGATAAAAGAAAATCAACCTAACAAAAGCATGGAAGGGAAATGAGCTATAGATGAATGCAGAATGCCTAACACTGCATTTATATGAGCAAACTAAACAGCATCAGGCATATTCCCAGGCACTGGAACCTGAGAGTATCTACTAGAAACCTCATTTATAGTGTCTGCTGGAACCTGACAATGTCTGGCACAGTTCCTACACTCTGGGCAGCTAGCACTCCCCCAGGTAACTTTTCAGCCCAAGATGTGGCCTAGTGCAGAGACCCTCAGCAGCCAGTTTGGGTACTGATGCCCACTGCAGGTGGTAAGAAAGTGTTATCCCACAGATGCAGCCAAGGTGTTGAGCTGCCCTCCAAGCCAGGGAACAGGCCTTGACAATAACAGGCACACCTCGACCAGTTCACTGATTCAGGTGTGGGCACAAAGAGCAGTAACTACCTCAGTTTTCACACTTCTTTGCCTTTTGCAGTAATTATGAACCAAGCCAGCTGATTTGGAAAGCATTTGCGTTTCAGTTGTACAACGTTCACTGTGGGTTCAGTGTCCAGTCACAAAAGGCAAAGCAGCTCTGTAACAAATATCTGAAGCACAACACCCAACCTGAGTCGACACGGGAATGAAAACCAAGAATTTTAGACATCTCATGAAAGGTGTGAGGAACATTGTGCTTCACACGTGGCATCTGAAATGCCATTCTGCTACCAAGCACTAAACTGAGGGCAATCGAGATGTTCCAGAATATAGTAATCTTCCCTTTGAAAGATACCCCTAAAAGAGAGGAGAAGCAATTCCAGAGTTTCTGAATTGCTGTACATTTCTAGTTTCCTAGGTCCCAGTAGCACTCTGAACAGGGTATGATGTCTGAGCCCCTCCCAAAAATACTATGTAAGGGCAGTAAGGAATTCACTGGTGCTCTTTCAGAAGAATAAACACTATTACTCTCCCCCCAGAAAAAAAAAAGTCTGATTTGTGAAAAACATTTAACATTTAATTAATTTCCATAATAACTACCAAATTAATTTCTGAAAGCATTACAAGGCAGCAGCCAATCAAGATTATGTCAAAACAGTTTAAAAATACTCTAACACCGAACTGAGGTACACAAACTTATTTCTTTCCCCACTTAATTTTCATTCCTGCTCTATCAAAGTCTGTAAATTATTCATAAATCTCAATTTATGTCTAATTACACCACTGAACCTAAAGTAAATGCACACCCTCGCATCCCATCACTAATTGCGCCTTTGTGGATCTGCGTGGGCTTTGAACAACAACGCCGGGAACGCACACACGACACGGAATACCAAGTGCGGCAGCACCGGCTCCAAAGCATACTAATGTGCTTCCCGCAGCCTGCAGCTCACCGTGCAGGCCAACATGCAGCAGTGCCGGGATGCCCTCTGCTGGAACACCCTGCTGCACCAGTGAGTGTCACACCTCCAGCCAAAACCATTCTCTGCTCACCTGAGCCCAATGCTGGCCCCTGCAAGCCCCTGCCAGCTGAGGCTCCTCACCTGCTGGCCCTGTGCCTCCAGCCCGGGCAGCCACCAGCTCCTCGGCACCCTGGCTCAGCTCTGCTGCCCGCTCTGCCTCGGGTTTGGTGCTGGGAACACAGCTAAGGCTGGCCGAGCCCAGCAGCCTCAGACTGCGGCACTGAGGAATGACTGAATGGTCTGGGTTGCAAAGGACCTTAAAGATCATCCAGTTCCACATGGGAGGGACACTTTCCACTGGACCAGGTTGCTTAGAGCCCCATCCAACCTGGCCTTGAGCACCTTCCAAGGATGGGGCAGCCACAGCTTCTCTGGGCAACCTGTTCCCGTGCCTCACGACCCTCACGGTAAAGAATTTTTTCCTTCCATCTAATCTAAACCTTCCCTTCTTCATTTTAATGTCATTCCCCCTTGTCCTGTCCCTCCGGGCTCTTGTAACCAGTCCCTCTCCTGCTTTCCTGCTGCCCCTTTAGGTACTGGAAGGGGCTCTAAGGTCAGCTTGAAGCCTTCTCTTCTCCAGGCTGAGCAGCCCCAGCTCTCAGTTTCTACACAGGAGAGGTGTCCCAGCTCCATGACCACTTTGTACCCTTCCTCTGGATCCACTTCAACAGGTCCATGTCTTTTCTGTACTTGGGACCCCAGATGCAGCAGCAGATGCAGCACAGCTTCCACAGAGTGTATTTTCTCAAGTCAAATCCCAGACATCACACAGAGCATTCTCACACCTTTCCACTCAAGAAGGCACTGCTCTGCCACAGCAATTTTGGACCCTTTCAATTTGACATCCTCTGCCAATTTTCCAGGAGAAAGGATGTATCAACATGTAACAAAATTAAATCTTGCTTTTCCTGGTTATCACTCAGAGCCCTTTGAAAACCATTGATGGATCCTATGGCCCAAAATGTCAAGATAAAAAAATAAATGCTGTTCTAAACCCCATTTTATCAATCCTATTAAGTAAACAAAGCTCCATTTGATTAATATTTAAATATTTTTCTTCTGCTGCCTGTAATTCCTCCAGGTCTTGATCCTGCAGTTATCCTGTCCCCCTCCATGCCTTTAACTGAACTCTGTGAACACTGTGGAGCTAAACCCCCACCACCTGTAAGTCAGCCTGAGTGCACACACTTCAAGGAGTTCTGTCAAGTCACAACATCAAAGGCTCAATCTACTTCACTTCAAAAGAGTTAATCATGCAAATACAGCAAAGCATGTGCACATTTGCCAGGTCAAGACCCTATCTGCCTGTAACAATTAACATCCAACACAGAACTTAAAAGAGAGACAGGGATGGGTTGAGCATTTTTTTTTCACTGGGAACAAATAAATAAGTTGAATGTGATCAAGTACAGCTAGAAGGTTAAGAAAACCACCAGGAAGTTCAAAGTGAAAGTCTGGTTTGCTGCTAATCCCTCAAATCTCATGCATGTGCCTTGCCCCCCTCTTCCCAAGGGCCTCACGCATGAAAGTACGCACTGGAATGGCTGTAGGATACGAACCTGGGACTCGCAGTTGTGTGCAGAATTTGACCCCACTCAGTATTAATGCGATTTAATGCCTCCTTTCCCTTTACAGCTCCTTTTACTGCCCCATTTCTGACCTCAAACTTGTCTTCATATGCTTTATATCTACCACAAGGATTTTAACCAAGTGGAGATCTTAGAGCTAACTTGAGCCCCTTGCCAGCCAGTGCATGCCAGCAAAGAGCATGTTTGATTTTATAGTATTTTATGAAAACCAGGGCTACTGTGACTTTCTTCTTACAAAGCTCACTTCTTAGCACTGTCAGAACATGGAGATCCAGCAGCTCTGTCCATTAAAACAACCAGCTTTGGGCACAGGAATCAAAAGCATCCCTTCTCCCAGACAGCACACCCCAAGCTTTCACTTGGAAAATCCCAATTCAAGCCATACCAGAATTAATGTTGCTCGGTGACCCCGTGGGTATGCATTATGGTAGATTTTAATTACATGACCACATGCTGTTCTCCCCATCTGTTTTGCCCAGCAGAAGAGCAAGAACTCTAATATTTCATTTTAATCAACATGAATCCTAAGTGGCTCCTGAACCTACTGCTATACTGAGCATGGATTTTTTTTTTCTCCCCCTCTCACATCACAGTAGTCATAAGGTGAAGGAATTTATCTTCACAACACACCTGTATGGTCAGGAAAACGCAACTCCAATGCACAGATTTTGAGGCCCAAAAAGAGAAGGCCAACATATGCAGAAAGGCAGTGATGAAAACGTAAATGAATACACACCCACATCCTCACACACTCATACACCATTTTATGAGAGGAAGACAGTTCTATAGTAAATGCCTCACTAAATTGTGCTATGACTGTCAAACACCAGTAGTTATTTGTTCAGCTTTGAAAAAGAAAAAAACTTGACTAACAAATAACTTGTACAAAAGAATCAAAGTGGATGCAGATACAAAGAGAGGGCACTAAAGGCTGGGTGGATTTTTAATAGGGCTGGGAAGGCAGAAGTTAATTGCTAAAAAAGCTAAGGTGTGGCTAGAAGAAATGCCTTTAAGAAAAGTAAAGCTTTTTCTTTTTATCACAGAAAATGGCAAATCTACAGGCAATAATTAAACATCACCTTGGCAGCAGTACCAAAGAGAAAACCAGTTTCCCTCTTTTGATAGTAAAGAGTATTCTGACCTTTGAAAGAAATGCAGCTGACTTTTCCTTTAATTACCAAATATAACCTTAAGGTTAAGGAGTTCTACAACCCATTTGCCGTATTTTACAATTAGCATTTTTTAAAATTAAAAAATCCCCCCTATTTCTAAGAATTTAGATCTGAATATCATCACAGAAGTGAAGTTCTTCTGTTAATGCTTCACAAACATTTTAATTACAAATGCCATGATACCGATTTTGCACAGTCCTATTAAGGCTGGGGAATAGGGCACTCTGGATTGTTTAGACCCACAGTAAAGGCTCCACAGGTCAGATCTGGAATCTCTTTTTGATGTTCATCTGGTTTTTGTCATAGGGCCTTAACACATCTCTCAATCTTGACAAGATGATAGGACAGAGCCTCAAGCGGCACCAGCAGAGGTTCTGGTATGACATCAGAAGGAATTTCTTCATGGAAAAAGTTGTTAAACATTGGAATGGACTACCCAGAGAGGTGGTGGAGTCACCATCCCTGGAGGTGTTCCAGATATGTCTGGTCATGGCATTCGGTGCCTGGTTTAGTCGACAAGGCAGTGATCAGTCAAAGGCTGGATCAATGATCTCAGACGCCTTTTCCCACCCACATGATCCTGTGGTTCGATCCCAGAGATCACAGCCAGCTTAGAGGACGCCTCAGCCTTGCTCAGCATGATTTTCCAGGGAACAGAGGAGCTGCAGGAGCTGCAAATGTCGCTGGTTCGCCACGGCGCTCTCGCTTCTGCCGCCCAACACCTGCCACTGAGGGCAGGGCCATGACTCAGGGACAGCGACAGGGCAAGGAGGAGCCACAAAACACACACCGGGCTCTCCAGGTGGCCAAAACTGAATTAACATATCCAGGGACAATTAAAATCCTACCACACCTGCCTGTTTTCGCTAACCTACTGGTTACCTCAGTGCTGTGACACTGGCTCCTTCCTCCAACTTGGCAGTTTCAACAAAAGCAAAAAAAAAGTCCCCTCTCCCTTCTCCTCCACAACAGGCACACAGTAGTTTCTTCTTCCTCCTTCAGACATCTCATCTCACTCTGCTTTGTGATACAAATTTGATGTGTTAGATCTGCTGCCCAATGTAACCTCATTCTTCTCTGCTGTTCCCCAGGTTCTGTTACACTTCACCTGCAAACTCGCTGAGGAAGGGTCACAGCTCTTGCTTGTGGTGGTCCAGCACGTAGCAGAACTGGGCACTGCACAGACACTCTGGGTGCAACCTATCTTCCCAGGCAGCCACAGGACTGGGACTTGTCTCCAGGTTAAGCCACCTGCCTACATGCAGGAGGTGTCTCGGCTCCCATGTCTGTCAGACAGAGCCTTTTGGAAAATGTGACTGAAGCTCAACTCACCTGAACACAGGCAGCCAGTGGTACCTTGGATGCTGCACTGCATTCTGCTCACTCTGTTCCAGGGTGGTGCTGATGCCTTTACGTCCTCTGTCACACCTGCCAGCCCTGTGCACACACATCTAGGATAATTTAGGGTTCTTCAAATGGTACCAGCCATTCATGTCATGCAAAGTGGGTTCCCCTACCCCACAGATGCTCAGCTACATAATTTTCAACAGCACTGCACTGACTGGGATGGGAGTTTAGAAAACCAAATGAAGACATCTAATTATAGAGAGCAGATTGCTCTGCTCAGAAACAGGCATCCCATGCCATCAGAGATGCTTTGGGGTATCCAAGGGGCTTATGTGGGGCAGGCTAATACCACACAAGATCTATGGGAGACCCACAACCTTCTGAAGACCAGGTGGAAAATCCCAGGGCACCTCCAAGTGCACACAGCAACTTGTGTGCAACTCTACTGACCCTCAAGCATTTTTGCCTGGAGTTGAAGCCCCCTACTGCAGCTGTCTAAAATGCAGATGCTTTCCCTTTATGGTCAAAGAGGAGAGACATTTCCAAAGGATGAGTCACATCATTCCCCTTCTCCCCACTGACCACACAAGCAAGGACAGACTCAGATTAAAATATCCAACTTACAGAGAGATAAGTTAGGACAGGTGAATCCCTCTGCTCCTTCCAGTAATACACAGAGACAGGACTCATCGGAATGAATCGATAGAAAGCATCCATCCTCAACCTCCCAGCTCACAGTTTTAAATTACTCTAACACAACAAACTATACAATATATCATATTTAGTCAGCTGAAAAAAATGTAACTGATGAGATAAATGTTATTCCCGTCAGGCTCCACCAGTTTTCTTCTTCATGAAGAATGAAATGTCAGGAGGCCTCACCACAGGAGAAATAAGGAGGGTTCATTTCACTTAAGCAGAGCAACTGAATACTGAAAATCCTTCTAAAAAGAGCAGATATAGGAACAGACAACCCCAGGAAGCAGGGGGGCTGCAGTATGAAGTCTGTTTTTCCTCTTTATAGACAAGCTGATTTTATCAACTTACTCTTAAGTGAAGCAAAATGAAGTTAGATGACAACAGCCCAGTTTAACACTTCAGGTTTAGTCAGATTCTTTCTTACACAGACCTGTATGGAAATATTACATAACATAAGCAGGCATTGCTGCATGAGAAAAAGAAACTGCACATCCCCTTCTCTTATCTGCCCGTGTCTGGTCCTTCCCTTTGTCCTAAAACAAACTTCAACAGAGCTGTGCAACTCACAGGCTCAAGGAACAGATGTAAATCAGTACTGAATAACAACCCCCAAAATACCCATTTTTAGCAAGGAGCAGCTCCTCAGCTGACATTATGGAATAGCCACATGACACTGGCACACAAAAGGAAACACTGCGGGAGTGAGAGCAAGCAGTCAGGGATGAGGAGGGGGAACAGAACCAACTCCTATGCCAGCATTGCTGCTTTTACCATAATTATATATAGCATAAGGTGTGGAATAAATGCAGATCTCATCAAGCATCTCTTTACAACACTTGCAGATGTTTATCTGCAAATCAGACTGTTTAAATAGGCTTTTATCAACTGCCTTTCATGCAGTGCAAGTTACATTACAGGTAATGGTTTACCTCACATCACTCTGACATTACAGTTACTGCCAAAACATCTGAACAGAGCAGATGCTCACAGCATGCAATAGGGTGTGTCCGTCTATAGTCAGCGGACAGAGAAATGCACTTCTTGGGAGTGGTTCAGCAGGCAGCTAAAGAAGATCAAATAAAACACCCTAAATGCACCCTTTCCGACCAACTCAATAGACAGTCCCAGGTGAAATAGCTTAAGTGGATGTGCACATGCTATAGATGAGATTCATTTCACCTGTTTTAAATCATGTGCTATGTCTTCAAACCTTTACTCTGCAGGTATAATAAAAGACAATCCAATTCAGAAATATTTTATACAGATACTTCCTTGTAAAACTCTCTCACTAAGGATTTTAAAAGCTGTGTCAAGGTAATAGATACATTCAAATAAGCTATTATATATTTATTTCATGTTTATGTACCAAGTCTAGTACTAATACATATAGTGGAGAAACTAATTTGTAGCAGAACTTACAAAAAGCTTAATTGGTTTCTGTTTGTTGATGCATAATGAAAATGCCTTAAAGGCAACAACAGCCATTGACACTTTTGGCTGCTGAAATAAAAAGTTCAATTAATATACATGTAACAGAATATATATAATAGAATAGGAACTGCAGAAATAGTACAGACTGTGTTGTCCTACCAAAGACCTTGACCCAGAGAGGCCATGATTGATGACAAAGCATTGCATCACAACAGAAATAATCAAAGCCGATTAAGAAAGTGATCACTGACACAGCTCTGATTAAATATTTACCATAAATTGAACCACATCTTCAGGCTTGTGCTTGGCTGATTTGAAGGCAGCCAGTCGGGTAACAACAACAATGTGATACTCAACATGGCCAGACATCATCTTCCCACGGATTTCCTGGTATTCTGGCACTGACAAATCCAGTCCTGTGTGTGTATTCTGAATTTGCCTAGAGAAGAAAATACACAGAGTTAAGGCATTGGCACAAAGATTTCTAACTGTCCCTCTTCCAGGATCCAGTTAAAAGCCCAAGAAAATCAGTGCAAAGGCTCTCACTGGAACAGGACATCAGATGCACCCTGCCCCAACACTTCCTACTCGTTGCAACAAGACGAATTTGGACATAGCCTGTTTCCTATATTCCATCCCAAAGCACCTGCCATGAGCCATTGCAGGCAACACGCACAGAATTGCATGTGAAGAGACGTGGATTCATTCAGAACAGGACTTCACTCACAGGAGTTGAAAGTGCACTTACACAGCATGGCAAGTGAGATCCTATGATCTCTCATCAGGTTTATTCTGAGACAAAGGTCTGCTCATTACAACTCATGCCAAGCCCCATCCACCTCTCCCTTGTCTAAGGACATTTCCAGGAATGACAAAGACAATAGCTGAAAGGTGCCATGAAAGGAAGAAGGAGCTCCCTGGAGCACAGGGACAACTTGAGGTTTGTGAAGAGCCAACCAGGGAACTGAATTAAAGCCTGAAATACAAAGGAAGCTGTTGGAGTAGACTGATGGGCCAACTAGAGTTTTCATCTGTGAAGGTCCTTGAGGAAAATCAGACAAACATCTATCAGGAGTGAGCAAGTTAAAGGAGGACATGATCCCTTGGAGCTGCCTTCTGGTTTTGACTGCCTGATATACAGTCTTGTTGCCTAAAGGGAACTGTAGTTAAAATATTTCATCTTTCCCACAGAAAATCCTACTGGAAACAGAACTACCTATCTTTTCATACCCAGTTAAAGTAGACAATCACAGCATTAACCTCTGACAGTTGCCAGCAGTGAGAACTACCCACGGCTCCTCTTGGAGGAAAATTCAATAGGGGAGCTGCTGCTGCAGCTTACTCAATCCATTTTTTTCCTCCTGCCAGATTCAGATCCACAGAACTGTGGTGTCACCTTCCCCCTGCATTGTCACCCAAGGAAATATTCATGACATTTTTGCCAGAGGAATGCCAGGATCATACCAGAGTGCTCACACATTTAAGAGTAAGACCAAGCAGCTGCTGTTGGGGCATTAAACAGTATGTTTAATGGAATAAACAGTCTGTTTCAATAGCCTGGAAACCAAAACTGATCAGAGATCCATTCCCCAAAGTTAGCCTATGCCAAGCCACAGCACACTTGCTATCACTGGAACCAAGTATTCTGGCAGAATCACAAGTTTATCATACAGAGGACTGACTACCTTCTGAACAAATCTCTGAGTACATCCTTCCTATGTGTGAGTGAATGTTTTTTAGTGGAATCAGGAGGGACCATTAAAAAAGAAACCAAACTAGCATCATTAAACATTTTTTCTGCCTTTTTAAACCTTAACTACAAGGAATATCAAGTCCCATCTTCCCTGGATCTCCTGTGATTTGCACTGATGTCCTGTAGAATTCTTACCTCTTCCTTTAGGAAGTTTAGATTCATTAACACAGGTGCCCTTTCACCTAAGGATACACAATGCGTAGAACTTAATATCGACTTTCAAGGGGTTTAAAACAATCTAGTTTCAAAAGATTCCTCTCATCATGTCAAAACTTGCTCAGTTCTTATGAAACTTGAGCTTCCCCTAGAAGGCAACCTCTGAATCTCTAATGCAAAGCTTGAATAAAAAGCCTTTTAAAGTGATTATCTTGAGAGTTCTTGATAAATAGAACAATAAACAAGGGCACAGACCCAATTCTGCACCCAATCCTCTTTGCAAGCGATGTTTAAAACATTAGGCTTTAACAACACCTCTACCATCTCCCGTATTTTGATGACGCTATTCTGTCCGCTCTGATTTTGTTCTCATGTTCTGCCAGTCAAGGACTTGGCTTTACAAATCCAGACAAAATTTTCTCACTTATACACGGTGGGCTCTAACAGAGGACCAACAGTGTCCATGCATGAATACACAGGTGCCTGGCTTTCACACAGCAGCCCGTGGGACCTGTGAATAACAACCATCACCTGGAATGTTGCCCCCTTCAGTGGCAGCCAAAATGCTGACTCACAGGGCACCTGCCAGTAAAATCAGTAGGATCTGGAGTTTTTTGGAACACACCTGCAGCAGAGGATATGCTCTTACAAGAGACATACAGATTACAATTGCCTTAAACACTGTTAAGATCACCAAAAGACTTTGCCCGCTATGGCACACTGTATAAAGCGACTCCTCATCTGCAATCACCAATGCCCCCACCCCAAACCTGCCTCCATGAATCCCTGGAAATGTGGACAGTAAACTAAGCCACCGGACCCATCAGGTGGGTGGCCTGAGATAAGACAAAGGTGGTACAACTGCCCAAATTATCTCAAGCCTAAGCAGAGGTAAACGAGACTGGGGGAGAAGAGCGTATCACTGGAAGGAGTCTACAGGGAAGGCCAACTCAGCCACTATGTTGAAGCTCAGCTCTGACTGGAGGAAACCATAGTCCACTGACTCGAAGGGACACACTGAGCAGAAGACGTTCACACTCACATGTAGGCCTGAGGGTATTTATCCCTTCTGATGGAGCATAACTGGCTCAACCACACATGCATGAGAGGCAGCTGTCATGTCCTTAAAAGTGTCATAAACCATCAAAGACACCTAAAGCACCCTCAGACTTATTTCTGAGGCCTTCCACCAGAGGACTGTGGATGACCCACAGTGCTGTGAAAGACTGCGTAAAACTTCCCCCTGCAGGGGAGGTGCTCAAGCATTCCCACATATTCCTGAATTTATATTAACCCATTAAACTCTATGTTTTGTGGGACCTCTAGCACTGAAAAGACCAGGGTAAAGAAGGACCAAGAGAATGCCGCCAGATCCATGGGGGTGGTGACTATCTTTCTACTTAATTTCTCTCTTTCTCTCCCCCTCACCCCTTTCTGTTTCTCTCTCTCACATTTTACTGTTACATAAAATCCATACTATTGACTGTGGCATATTGGTCTCATTTGCACTTTAATTTGGGTAGATGCCTCTAATAATCACAGTAATTGGATGTCAACAGCTCTCCAGACGTGCAGCCACTCAGAAGTTGTGACTGCAGCTATGACAGCAAAAACGTTCCTCAGATGGTACTCAGGAATGACTAACCCGGGGAAGTACACAAGTTACCAGTCCTGAACATAATTAAAAGACATGTAGATGTGGCACCTGGGAACAGGGTTAGTAGTGGACATGGCAGTGCTGGGTTAATGCTTGGACTTAATGATCTTAAAGGTCGTTTCCAACTCAAATGAGTCTATGATTCTACTTCTGTTACAACAGAGTATAAATGACTAATTAACCTGCTTTTCACCTCTAATACTAATAAAAGGAGTAATGACCAGTGAACCATCCTCAAGTAGCCTTGTTCAGCTGAAAACACCAATCACGTACAGATATTCTGAGATGACACAATGACAACATCATTGTAAGAGCTGCTGCATTAGAGAGTTCTAAAAACGTCATGAAGTTAGTAAGTACCTTATCTCTACCCAGGGGTTTTCTTTTAAAGTTGTTAGAAGTCTAAGATGTCACGGAAAATAATTAGAGGGAGGAGGAATAGCTACATTTTTGTTTGTTTGCTTTAGGCCTTATGATAATTTTCATTATCATCTTGTTCAGGAAACCCACCCCTATTATCCCTTCCATAGCAACAGGATTCCTTCTTAAATATAAAACTGATTGCAGACAAACAGAAATCAGCAGGGAGGCTGAGACAGACAGAGCATACCATCCAAAGTGCTCCCTTGGTTCTTGTAATCCCTTCAAAATAAGCAGCCTTAGTGTTTTAATTAATACTGTTATTGTAATAAAAATAACCATTGTTCAAACAGAACCAGCACCTGCAAATCCCAAGACAGAATACAGTTGCACTGCATTTTTCATATCAAACACAATTATTTTTATACTTGTAGCTTTTAAAAAAGCTTTAAAAAAAAAAGCACAAGGAGAAAGGTGGTTGCTTAAATTGGACACACAGGTTTATTGCTTCTACTCTTTATTTAAGAGCTTGTTGGTCTCCCGTTTACACTTCTGTTTACAATACAAGACAGTTCACGGGAGACCTGGGCATGTTGTTAACGTTCCTAACAGGAATCACTTCACTCAAATACAAGACCATTCATGCCAGTAACACTGGTGTGAATCAGATCATTGCACAATCAGATCATGCAGGATTGGCCCGGGACAGAGGAAGTGGAGACTATAAAGGTCAGCTGAACACAGCAGCTTCCACAGTTCACGGAAGAGGCAGTTTTTCATTCCTGTTTTTTGATTTGCATATAATAGTTAAATTGTATTTTAATTAATCTGTTTTCTGTGCTGAAAGGCTAACATGGGGGTGGGCAGAGGTGGAATAGCCACCTCAAGCAAGGAAGTAAAATAAGAGATGCAAGTGCTGTGACCAGAGAAACATTTCTTCTGTGTGGCCAGGAGAGCAAACTCTGTGCTTCCTGCCGGCAGCACCCAGCTCCAACAACCTCTGTCCAAATGGAGCCAAACTGTGACATCCTGGTCATAACATAAGAAGAAAAAGAACTGTACAACTAGTTTTATTCAATAAGTGAAGGCAATGTACCCAGCAAACAATTTATTTCTCTGTATAGTCTAACTACAAGTATAGAGATTACAGCCTCCCCAGAGAAGCGGTCACAGCACCAAGCCTGGCAGAGTTCAAAAGGTGTTTGGACAATGCTCTCATGCACGTGGTGTGATCCTTGGAGTGTCCTGGGCAGGGGCAGGAGTTGGACTCAATGATTCTGATGGGTCCTTTCCAACTCAGTGTATTCTATGATTCCAAGATTCATATTACCACATCAACTAGGAAACCTATACCCAAAACCAGTACATATAAAGAGTGGGAAAAGTCACAACTATACAGCTATTTTACCTCACAAGCAAGAAAATATGCTCACTTGCTAAAGCCTTAATTCCACACACATATATATATACCCAATTTTATCACTGAAAGCATTCCAGTCTCAGTGGGACAATTTACAAGTGGGTCTTTTTCAGTCTAATGACTGTAAAATAAATCCAGGCATTCAGATTTCCACTTCCAAGGCTTTACTTTATATTAAATCAGTCCTACAAAAAATCTATTAGTCACATCAGATATGTTTGAAGGTTCAAGGCCACTACTCCAAAGGATGTCCAGCCCTGATACAGACAAATATTTAAGGATTAAAATAATGGCTTTTAAGTTAAAGTGACTGAAATAGTCATTATTTATGTCCAATGAGGCAAGGACCTTGCTGAACCAACATTTCTGCTTGTCATATCTCATCTGATAGGTAACTGCTTTCATGTGGTCTCAAATATGTCGTGGAGATTAAAAAAAAAAAGAAAAAAAAAGAAAAAAGCGATAGAGAGTTATCAATTTTTCTATAAAAGATTGCCGTAAGCATTTTCTTCTTGAGGCATTTCTCATGGGGGTTCCTTTACCACATCTAGGAAAAAACAGGGTTTAAAAATTGAATGCGACGGAAAACAGCGCCCCTGCACCACGCAGGGCATAGCTTCGAGAAGGTGGGCACGGAGAATAAACTCGTTTTGCCCATTCCTGGGCAGGGCGGGCATGGGGCCGGGGATGCAGGGCACGGCAGGGGGAAGGGGACCCGCCACAGCGCCAGTGACACCGCGTCCCGAGGCCGCTGCCCGCCCCAGGATAAACCCCAACTCCTTCTGAGCCACATCGAAACACCGACAAGGAGAAGATGTTCCTGGAGGGCGACAGCACACGCGCTGCGCCAGGGCGGACGGGAAACGACCCCAAGTTATCACAGGGAAAAGGCACAGAGGACGGGCCGGGGATCTCCCCCAGCAGTGAAACGCAGGAAAACTGCCGAATATCTGAAGTGTCCCGGGGAAAACCCACGCAGCAGCACCCGGCTTCCCCTCAGCTTCGCCACTTCCCTCCGCCTCCGCCGACCGCGCTCCTTCCTTTCCTCTCCCTTCCCTTCCCGCCCCGCTCCCTGCCCGGGCTGCCCGCCGAGGCCGCGGGGCCGCTCCCCGGCCGCCCCCGGTACCTGGTGGTGACCAGCACGGCGGGCCCGGGGCCGCGCTGCTCCATGGCCGCGGGACAAAGTCCCGCCTCCCGTGCCGGGGCTGGAGCGGCCGCCCTGCCGGATGTCGGGCGGCGGCTCCGCTGCACAGCGAGCGCGGGGAAGAAAACGTCCGGCACGGGCAGGAAAAAAACGAGGCGGCTCGTAGTCGGCAGGATTCGAACCTGCGCGGGGAGACCCCAATGGATTTCTAGTCCATCGCCTTAACCACTCGGCCACGACTACACCGACGGGCTGCAGTGTCGGCGCGGGAAGCCCACTAACTCATCATCGCCGTGCCTCCTCTTCCTCCCGGCACCGAGACTTCCCCGAGCCTCGGCGCATCCCCGGGCGGTTCTTTTCGCCCCCACTGGAGACAATTCGCACGCCTCTCCCTGCCTTGAAACAATGGGCGCAGCTTGCCCAACCCCATCCCGAGGCAGCGCCAGCCGGGTGCACGGCACAGCCATCCCCGCAGCCCTGGCCACACGCCTCGGAGCGGCTCTGTGCTCCGAAGTTTATTTTGGGAAAGAAGAAGAAAGCAGCGGGTCTCTCTGCTGCCCCTCAGGCACCTGCGGCCTGCCTGGGCAGCCCAGGTTTGTTCGCAGGCGTACCTGGGCGCTTGGTTATCTATCCCAGGGCTTGGTTATCTATCCCAGGGCTTGGTTATCTATCCCAGGGCTTCTCTGCGCTGCTGTGCGCGGCTCCTGCAGGAAGCGCTTGGAAAAAAAGCTTCGCACCGGACACGGCTTTGTGGAATCACAGAACTGGAGAGTAGTTATGGTCGGAAAAGACCTCTGAGATCATGGGATCCAATCATTAACCCAGCCACCATGCCTGCCACTAAACCCTAAGCGCCACATCCACACGTTTTTTGAATATTTTCAAGGACAGCAGTTCCACTATTTCCCTAAACAGCTTGTCCCAATGACTGACCACCCTTTCAGTGAAGAAATTTTTCCTAGTATTCAATTTAAACCTCTCTTGGTGCAACTCGAGGCGATTTCTTCACCTGTCACTTGTTACTTGGGAGAAGACACCGCTCCTCACCTGGCTGCACCCTCCTTACAGGTGATTGTGGAGAGCGATGAGGTCCCTCCTGAGCCTCCTTTCCTCCAGACTAAACACCCCCAGCTCCCTCAGCTGCTCCTCATTACACTTGTGCTCCAGACCTTTCTCACCAGGTCCATTGTCCTCCTCAGGACAGACAGAAACTGCATTAGAAAAGTGATAAAAACCAGACGCTGACACTGCCCCCAGACAGGCTCAGCACCCCAAGGGGGTATGCAGCAATGTCCCCAGAGAGGGGCAGCTCCTGAAGGAGGACCTAGTGAGCGGATTAGGACTTTTCATGCCAGAAAGGAAGAGCTGGAGGAGTTTGGGATGTGACAGAAATCTGTCAAAATCAAGAGAGGTCCAAAGTTGCAGACACAGAACAGTTTTCTGATGCTTGTGGTGAAACAAGAAATCTGGAGCATGAAGCTCATAAGTCAAAACAAAAAAAGGGAGACTTCATAGGTGGGGTTCTTTCCTAAATCCCCATTATTTTCTTTCCCTGCCACTAAAAACCTTTTGTTAAAGAGAGTGAAAACCCCACCACCCAGCTCCAGCACTTCTGGCACAGGAGTTGCAGTTGCCAGAAGTGCTGCAAGCCACCCAAAAGTGCTTTTGGAACATAAATCATTCTCATGTGGCCTGTGAAGGGTTAAAAAGCCCCGGGGTGGAGTTTCTGAAAGCATAAGTATATCGTTAATAGTTTTATGTCTAAATGAATTGCTTCTCTAATGGCATTTTTATCCCCATTTGGCTTCCTGAATAATCCAATTTATTCAGATAGTAACAAAAAGTAAGCAGCTGGCAGTTTGCTGCCTGAGACAGCAAAAATAGAGCAGGACCTGAGCCATGAGTTCCCACTGAAGCTTGTCATGGTCGCTGAGCAGTGTCCATCCAAATGTGGCTGAACGCCTGTGCAGGTGCTTCAAAAACTGGGGGTTTTCTCCCCAAACAGAAGTGTCTGCTTGGCCCCATTAAGCTATCCCTCTTTGTCCTGGAGAAGCTGTGTGTGCTCATGAAGTCCAAGCACTGCCTGTTTATCTGATTTCCCAAAAGTCTGATCATATATAGCATTTTTATAACTCCACAGCCCGTATCATCAGAACAAACGAATAAAACAAGAGCCTCAGTGATGCTAACCTCTGAAGTTGTGGAAATAATCAGCTGATTTTCCTGTGAGGTCAGGGCAGGGTCTTTCCTCAGATGGTGACTTTGAAGAGTGAACCTCTGCATAAAGGTGCACACAAATCAACTCTGTCAGGAGAAAACTAATATGCCAGTAGAGCTGTCTGCAGGAGCTAAGCATCAGCCTGCCTCTTCCAGAAGCAACCTCCCAGAATACTTGGAGCTTGACTCCCGTGATGCTTTGGGTGCTACAGAGAAAATTTCTTCTACTGAACCAATTTTTTGACTCAATTATCCACTGGAAATCTGCAGGGGACAGCCTATGGGAGAATGTGCAAAGAATCTGAGAACCAATACCAGTAATAGTTACCACTTATAAATTTATGTTTTCCTACCTAATGCTTGGGTTACCCTCAGGTGTTCCTCTCTCCTCCGTGGTCTTGCTAACCTCAGTTCAACTGAGTGAAGGAAAGACAAAGAAACTCTCTGAAGTTTCAGAGCTATTTTCTTTGGGAGTTTCCACTTTTTTCCCTGCCTCTTAACTCTGCAGTACTGATTGCTACAGTAGGTTGCTTGACTTATTTTTATCCATTCTTTTTCTGGTTTTTTTTCCCCTTTCTTTCTGTACCCTCAATGAACTGAATCAGCATATTCATGTAGTCCGTATTTACTAGCCTAATTTATGCATAGCCTCTGTAATAAAACTAATAACTAATTTGCATAGGATAACTGCCTAAATACAAACCCACGTTCTTTTACTGCAGGTGTGTGTGGTACTGTGTTAGAGCCTCAGTGGTTTCTGCATAGATGAGGCAAGGCCAAAAAAGATGACTGCTCCAAGTGGGAGAGGATGCTTGAAGAAAAGGAGGTCAGTCTGATTTCCGTCAAAAGCCTCTAGAAAGTAAAGGAAAAGAATGAGTGGGAGACAAGTAATTAAGCTCAATAGGAGGTTGAAGGAGTTTCATTTGTGTTCAAGATGTCTGAGTGTTGGGAAGTATCTATGTAAGAGGAGCTCATGCTGAAAAACAGTATTATAATGGAATCCTAAGATAACAGCCCTCTCAACATAGAGGTAATGCAGAAGCCAGGTTTTAAACTATGAGTTTATGGAGAGATGCATATAACCTTTATAACTAGAGGTGTAGCTGTTTCATGAGTCAAGTGACTGTTTTTGGTTTTGCTATCACCATCATAAAAAATCTTTTAGCTGTTATTTCACAGAAATAAAAGGAAAATGAGATGAGTTATTCTCAGAACTCAAAATTCAGATACTTACTATAAGTAAATCCCAACTGCAATACAATGTCCTTATAAATTTCATTATTTTGGGACACCTTTTGAACATTTGGGTTCAGTAGTATGGTTCTGCTGATCTGAGAGTACCCACTACATAACTATTTTATGTCCTGTGTCCTGAGCTGACTTCTATAATAGCCTTCTTTTTATACCGACACAGTCTAGGTTTCCACTTTATCCAGTGGCTTATCACTGTGCTGTGAAACAAGGATATTTTTCCTCAGAGCTACTCTGTCGAGCACTGGCAGGGCTCTCAGAGCAGAGGGCTCCTGGAGGCTCAGCAGCAGCTGGTAAATGACTTGATGTAATTTTTCCCCACTTCTTTCTTCCCTTCCATGACCAATGTTTCTACTCTCCTTCCACGCTACCTCTCTGCTCTACTCACGGACTGTACACACAGGAGCAGGAACTGCAGGCTTTTCTTCTACATAAGGAAAAGCACTGAAAAATAGTGTAAAGGGGTTGAGGTGGTGCTTGTGCTCATGAGGCAGCCCTTGCCGGGTGAGGTGGGCATCCCCTGCCAGCCTGCACTGCTCTCTCATCAAAGCTTTGCCCTGCAGCCTCACAGATTCCAGCCTTGAGCCTCTCTCTGAACTCCTGCTCCCAGACACTCAGCAGGGACATATGGTGTGTGGGTATTACAGACCCAAAGCCCCAGACACTCAGCTGAGGTTGGCTTGGACTCAGGGACAGCACATCAGCTTTGTTCAGCTCTGGACTTGTTTTTCTGTCCACTAGAGAGCACTCAAATACAACCTATGGACCTGGGATGGGCCGCTGGTGCTGACTGCAATCCCCAGCTGTGTCTCATTGCACTGGCTTTCTTTTAAAGGAGCTAATTTTCTTCCTAGTGTCTGGTAGACCATGACACTCACCCTCTGGGAGTCACTGCCCAGTTCCTGTCGGCACCATTCACTCGCACACACAATCCCACCAGCTCCAGTGTAACCCTCAGCTCATGCTCAAAACCTGACTCTGCGACCAGTTACACTGGGATTTTGACAGAGCTGAAGTCAGTCAGTGACATGTTTGCAGTTAGGACTGATGTTTGCATTTACTTTTCATACACAATTTACTCCCAATAGCTAAACTTTCACTGACACATAGCCCAGAGGAGTTTTCTCAGCCCCCTGCCTCAGTATGGATGTGGGGGACTGAGTGGTATGAAAAATGGGAATAATCGCCGCGTGTGCTCAAGGACTGCTCATCAGCCATCTCCTGCTGACACTGAGGTCCCACAAAGGGTTAAAGCAAGGAAGAAAAACCTCTCAGAGCCTGTTAAAATATTGAGTGATTTGCGGCTGGAGTCTGTTCATTCTGTTCGACGCAAACGGACTGCAGCCCTACAGTTTAATCCCTCTCTGTTCTTCACAGGGGCATGGGGGGATGAGGGGTCTCCATCGGGGTCAAGGTATGACCCCATGAACTCATCCCAGGGTTGTGTCTGTCTCCTGTACACTGAGCAGGGACCAGCTCTCGCAGCGCTGCATCCCTGTCTGGGTGTGATTCTTGGCAGCTCATGGATTTGCTTTTCATCTCCCCCACAGCAGCAGGAGAACAACAGTGAGTTTATAAGCCCAGGAGGAATTGTCCACCAAGTTTTGAATCCCTGGCAGAGGACTCTAGCTGTAATCATGGCAGGATGAGGTGAAATCAGAGCTCTGCTTAGGGTATAGTAAATAAAATGTGGGGGAAAAAAGCAAGGACAGAGGAGCATATTTAAAAACAAAATAAATCAGCTATGGTAACACAGTTTAAAAGCTGAACGTGAAACTTTTTTTCAGCCTTGATTTGGGAGAAATGCAATATAATTTCATTAGTGAAAAAGGCTGTGCTAAGATTCCAGTGAGATGATCACTCACTTATCACTCCTAACACTATTTGTTTTCAGATGACAATTAAAATCCCAGATGTGAGCCACTAGGAGATTTTATATTAGGACTAGGCTTCTCAGTGGGTTTCAAAGATAGTCAAAATGTTAGATTTAAAGTTCACTCTTGTTATATGATGTGGTAAGGTTGCTGATAGCCTCTTATGGCAGTCTTTTAATCTACACACCTCCTAAACTCAGTATAGATTTATTCTGGAGAGAAGGGAGCAGAGTTATAGAGCTGTTACTCATTATGCCTCATGCTTTTCTCCCTGCTTTAAACATTTAACCTGTAATATGATGAGCCACATGTCAGGAATAATCTAGTAGAAACCATAGGTAATCCCTGCTGAAAGATAAGCCGGGTGCTTGACCTGCTGCAGCCCTGGAATTAAAATTCCACCTCTCTTAAGTTTGAGGGTCCTAGGTAAATCATGGATAAGTTTCATGGTAGCCAGTGAGGAAGAAAAGATGAGAGATCCTGGTTTGACCCACTTTAATAAAACTAAGGCTTAAAATACAGAGAATTGTCTATATTGTTAAAAAATTGCATCTACAGTAGATAGATACAGTAAAATCCTTTTTTCCCCCCAAAGAAACCATAATTTTGGGGTAGTTGAGTCTTTACATAGCAGCAATGAAGAGTAGTTCCCCAGTCCAGGAAAGGTGAAGGAACAGTCAATAATTGCCTAAGTTTCCAGGTAGGCTCCTAAATATGTTGCCAAGTTTTTCAAGTCCATCTTCACCACACACCTGAGTGAAGCTGGTGCCCAAGGACTTTACCTTGATTTCCCTCACTCCCAGCAAATAAGCTCTGGAGGTGTTTATGTCCATGCTGAGTTTTTCTGTTAGAGATGATCAAGAGCCCATGGTCTGCTTGGTTTTGGTGCTGCCTCCTGGCTGCTCATCACCTGTGTGAAGTGTGGAAGTGACTCTGTTTATGAAGATTCCTGCCTGCAAAAGTGAAGGCTGAGACTGATGGAGACCCAGGCTTCTCTGCGGAGCTAGCCACCAGAGCACAGTGTGAGCCATTCAGGTTAGAGCTGGCCACGTTTTGTTCCTGGATTTCCTTTTAAAATCAGGAAACCTTTCAGGGACATTGTTGGAACAACTCATCCATTTTATGAGTGATTCTGGACCTGACTGAAATTCTCCCAAAAGGAAAAATTTCAACTTTCGGAATTAGCAAGAAAAAGAGAAAGGGTTGGGAGGTGAGGGGGTGTTTGTATGTTATTCTTCAGCACCTCTTTCTAAAAAGGTGTCTGCAATTGCTCTGTCTGTTGCTCCATTCATCTGCCACTGTGCTCCCCACTGAAAAACACTGCAGTAACCCAATGCCCCATTTTAACCAAACACAATAGGGGAGGAAATGCTGGACAGCTTTCAGCTTCTCCAACAATTGTAAAAACCTGGCAGCTCAATAGGTGAGAGGCCAGGATTTTTGTCCCTCCAAGGGAAAGGCTGAGGCACACACTCAGCAGATAGCTGTTTGATTTGGCTCACCAGTAGCTTCTGGTGTACCTCCAGTGTGTGATGGAAATAAAAGGGAAGGAAAATGCAGGTTTTTTGGTAAACTGAGTTGCATTGGTTCTGCTGCACCCTTTTCAATCCAAGATTGAAGAGACTGCAGCAGAACACTAATTTGGCAGATGCCATGAGAGAGATTTCAATGGCCCAATGACCCTCTTCTAGGTGACAGCAAGCCAGGATAGAGTGATCCTGTTGTCCAGGGAGATCTGTAAGGTGTCTCTGTCTCACAGCACAGCCAGTACAACCCATCTCATCAACCAATCATTCATACACCAGTGTGGTAGGAAGGTAAATATCTTTCCAGGTCATTGCTGTTTCTTCCAGGAGCTGAGTTTTGCTCACAGATGTTTTACAATAAGCATTTTAAGTCAGATGCTCTGACTCTTACCTAGAAAGCAGCTGACAGATTCTGGTTTCACCAGGTCATGGACATGGGTATTTAAATTCATGGTTTTTAATGAAGATATTTATGGTTGCCACTGTAAAGGTGTTATGAAGCAGTAACAACGTGTCTATCCAGTTTCAGACAGGGAGATCATTCTTGCTTAAAATTAGATTTTGACCTGCTCAGTATCTTGCTCTGCTGATCTAGTAGACTTGCTTTGTAGTTAATGGACAAAAGGGAAAATTCTGGCCCAAAGAGTGGCACAGCTGATGTGTATCTAACAAATCCCATGCTGTAGATCAAGTGAAATGAATCTACCCTAAATGCTTCTTTATCACATTCCTCCGAAACAGTAAATACTAACAGTAAATACACTATATGGGTGTTGGAGATTTTAGAGAAATGAGTGATTGTCTTTCAGAAAGACAGAAGAATAAACATCCCCGGAGAGGGTTGTAGCCATTTATGGCACAATGGTGTAGCAAACACTTTGGATATTTTTCTCATGAGTCAAGTTTTCAGCTTTCTGTAGTGCAAGAAGAAGCAACCACCACCTGGTGAGAGAAACAATCAGCCTGAGGAGAATGGAAATGAAGTCTCCTTGGGAGACCACATTGTTCAAGCTGGTCCTACAACCAGCTGTATCCATTCCCACTTCATATGACTGGAGCCTAAGCTGGAATCAGTCATGCAGGCGTTCAAAGCTGCAATTACAAAACCAGAATGGTAATTGCTACCCACGCATTACACAGTCAGGGGAATTGGTCTGAGATGTGCTGAGTTGGGGAGTAAAAAAGAAAACAGAGGAATTGAAGAAAAACTGATTCCATGGAAGGTGCTCTTCCTTCCTGATGCTCAAGCAGGAACACCCATGCAAGGTTGGAAATACACCTTTAGTATTTCCTTAATCCTTTTCCCAAGCTACTCAAAAGAGCAGTCAGGGACCTGTTACAACAGAGAGGGAAAAACTAAGATGTGAAGGAGCGTGGCTGTCCAGTGTCCCAGCCAGCACTGGCTGAGGTCCCTCCCAAGGGTAATGCTCTTCATTGCTCTTGCGGTCAACTTCTCAGCTCCTCACCAAATAGCAAAGGTCTGGACCTTCTTTCCTTCAAAAAAAGCCACTGTTTCTTGGCTGGCTAAGGTTCAGCCCAGCCATGCTGGAATAAGCTTTTGAAGGAATGAAGACAAGGCCACAGACAATCCTGACAATGACTTAGGTTTTCTACACACGAGCCCAACAGGTACCCTGCCCTGATCTCCAGGGTCTCCAGCATTTCATTTACACAAGTAAATTAAATAGTGCCAGGGAGCCAGGTCAGCATTAGTCAGGTCAACATGTCACAGAGTCAAGAGGGTCTCTGGTGTGTTTTTGGACTCAGACCCTGATGAAGAGTTCCTGGGGCAGTTCAGTTGTTAACACAGGCCAGGGACCTTTCTCAGCTCACAGCTTGTACGTGACCACCGGCCTTGGGATGATGGGAGTTTATCCATGTGGACATGGGCTGGTCCACAGCACTTGACCTTGGTACTCATGAGTGCTCCTACAAACATTTATTTTACCTGCATAGATGTAGCCCAAGTGGCTATCTCTACTTGCACAATTATGTCTACCTGAAGAACTCGTAAGTCTTTATATTCGCAACCTGTCTTGTAAATACTGTATCCACAAGCCATCACTGTACAGAGGGGAAAACTGTGGAGAAGATTCAGAGGAAAACACTATGGAGAAGATTTAGATCTGGGTTCACTTGCAGCTTCCTCACTGCTAGTTCATCAAGGCCCAGGACAACCTTTAACTGTTCCTGTGCCTTTGACTCTTATAAAAACTGTCAGCCCAGACCGAATCTGCATGCAGGGTAAGGCCCTGCAGAAAGGACAGAGGCAGAATTCAACACCTCCTTGTTCCAAGTTGTGAAGTGCTTGTTAGCAAATCATTAGCTGCCCTCCCAACAATCATTTCATTTAATTTAATTTCATTTCATTTCATACAGAACCCAATCGTATTAAATCATTGCTAGTTGCACTTTTCTTCTGGACACAGATGAAGGAGCCCAAAATGGCATATTTTGGCTTATTAACCTGGTAAGATCAATGTGTGAACCACAGAAACAGGCAGAGCTCCTCTGTGCACTGCTGAAGTGACCCACACATGGTGCTGTGCTCTTCAAAGATTTCTTCAGTATCACAAAGTCCCATCTTATTTATTTTTTTTCCTACTAAATTCTGATGACCTTTTCATAAGGTAAATGTGCTTATGTGCTAAAATAGGGGTTTCTCTGCAGGATACCCAGGATACCACTGTAGACTCACAGAATCATTTAGTTTGGAAAAGACCTATTAGACATGGTGCTGGTCAATAGGCAGAAAGTTAGAATGCTCCCCCTCCTTTTTGAGGCAGCAGCTGGAGGTCTGGATGTCTCAGGTGGCACCAAATATTCATGTTAAAGAATCTGAGATTGTTGCAGCTACCTGAACCTCCACATGGGCATTTTGGTGTATAAGGAAAGACAAGTGGGCAAGGCAAGGTGAGCATGTTGCCTGCATTAAGTATAAATCATAGAATCATAGAAATGCCTGGGTTGGAAGGACCTTAAATATAATTGTGTTCCATCCCCCCCCAACTTTCATGGACAGGGACACCTTCCCCTTGATCAGGTCACTCAGGGCCTCATCCAACCTGACCTTGTACACTTCCAGGAATAGTATATCCACAGCTTCTCTGGGTAACCTGTTCCAGTGCCTCACCACCCTCACAGTGAAGAATTTCTTCCTAATATCCAATCTAAATCTCTCCTCTTTTAGATTAAAACTGTTCCCCCTTATCCTATCTCAATCTACCTGTGTAAAAAAATTGCTCTGCCTCTTTTTTATAAGCCCCCTTAAATACTGTAACACTGCAGTGAGGTCTCCCTGGAGCCTGCTCTTCTCCAGGCTGAACAGCCCCAGCTCTCAGCCTGTCTCCATAGGAAAGGTGCTCCACCCCTGTGATCATTTTTGTGTCCTTCTCTGAATAACAGGTCCTTCTCTTTCTTGTTAAGGCAGAAACAGATGTTACCTAAATACTGACATCAGCACAACCCACACCAGCTTGTTTGTGAAAAGCTGAGATAGGCAGTTGCGAGCACACACCACTATGATGTTAGGAAATAGATGCCATCACTGATAAGGCATTTGACATCCCACACTCGTGTGTCAGTGGCTCCATCCATGCAGCTGTCCCTGCCCAGAGGCATGCCTTTAACTTTAGTGGGAGAACTAAATAAATGTGCAGGAGTTGGAGGATGTAATACATTGATATACCTCCTTTTAATGCATTTACCAATGGAAAGATATATAGGCAGAAAGCTTGTTCTGAGTAATGCCTCCAAACTATGCAAAACTATGCTTTAAGCAAGATGTGATTTACTCTTTATATTAACTCAATGATTCTTTGAGACAGTGTCGCAAATGTGAAATAAGATGGAACTTCACCTGATACAACCATAGTATACAACCATAGTAAAAACTCTGTAGCTCCTGTTCCTGCAACTCACACTGCAGTCCATCTAATGCACAGCACAGAGTAAGAGGGTTGTGCCCACATAATGTATTCCCAATCGCAGCCAGTTTTCCATCTCCCTCCTTTGTACACCGGACACTCTTGTATACGTGTGGCTTCACGTGTGTTTCACAGGCTACAGGGAGAGAAACCAGAGTGAGCACCTCCCAAACCGCTAATGCCTTCCACATTCCATCTGTGCCGCGGGGAACTCCTTCCATGGAGCCTCAGTGCTATAAATCCCTTTTCCAGGAGATGGTGCTCCTGCCCTGGGAGTGCCCTGCCTGCACGCTTCCATATGATGCTCGGTCCCAGCGCAGCCAGCGGCCCCTCTGCTGAGCCGGGATGGGGTGACCCTGAGGGATGGGCGCTTCTCTGAGCTTCTCATGCTGCTCAGCAGCTCAAGGAGAAAGAGGCCCACGGCATGAAATGCTTACAAAACAAAAAGTTGGAAAAGGCAAGATGGAAAGAAGAAACTGGGGGGTTAAAATGCAGAGCTGGATAGGAGACCAGTGGTAAGAATTGGTTTGTGAACTGCTCAGTTTGCCCCATGGTCTGTGCTGGTTTCTGTGGGGCCTTTCAGGTGAGAATCTTCTCTCCGTCTCTCCTCCAAACCACCCATGTCATGGAAGGACATGCTGCCCTGGCACGAAGGTGAGGGACAATCTTTGACAGAAGTGATGCAGACCATGGAAAGCTGCAATCAAACAGGATTTTGCACCACATCGTTTCCCCCACCCACACACCCACCTTCCTCCATTCCTTCTCCTCCTCCTCCTCACAGCTCAGCGCAGCTGCAGGCACAGAGGAGTGAAGGGAGGAGGACTGGGCTGGAACTGAGGGGTGAGAGGTCTTCTCTGTCCCTCTGCACACCTCAGCTGACCCCCAGGGCTTGGTGGTGTCCCCAGAGTAACTGTCCAGGAAACAAAATTTGACAGGATTTAGTTCCATTTGTCAGGTCTATGGCAGAAAATAAAAGCATGGGATTAGAGCATTGAAGTGAATGAGAGAGAAAAAGTAACAACAATACCAAAGGATAGGAAGATAACTTACAGAGAAAAAAAACCCCAAACACCTTTCTTCCATGCTTATAGTGGTGAACACCTGCATCCAGAAATTTATGAGGATAACTGGAGTTTTCATTGGAGTTATTACCAATAATTGGAGTTACTGGTAAGACTTTGCATTTGGATTGAAAGCAAAGGACTGGTTTTGTTATGGAGAAATTCTGTCTCAAGTGGCAGAGAAGCGAGCCTGACACAAGAGTTGTGAGCAGCACTGGCTGAGAAGGGATGGGGAGAGGGCAGAGAAGGAATCTCCTAGGAATAGTTGGGAACTGGAAGGATCAGGGTGAGGTTCTCTGAGCAATGATCCTTTTCTGGTGTTCCCTTGGGTACCTGCTGGCAAATACTCTCCCATCTGTGTCTCTCCTTCAGGTCCTGATACCCCCAAATCTGAGGAGTCTTCGCAAAGGGGCTGGGAGCTTGAGGACAAGAAGTTGGTGAGAAGCACAATGATATGGGAAACCGATGAGAGAGAAAAAGACTGAGACAATTAATCAAAGGATTTAATATGTAAAAATAAGGAATCATGGAGCAGAGCCTGAGCAGATCTGTAGCAGAGTGCTTCTCCTGGTGACATCTCACATGGACAGCCACGGGTGGAGAGGAAGCAGCTGAGGGCTTTCTCCACCTCTGTAACATCTGTCTCAGCTGGACTCTGTGTTAATGCTGTAGGAACTGCTTTCTGGAGGTACTGCTCTCCCTCCAGGAAGCGGTAAAGGGAAGAAGGTGATTAGTTAGGCTGAGAAGGAAGCCAGAATGAAGGGAAGTGAATCCCACCCCTTCCAACTATACACTGGCCTAGGCTACCATGGTGAGGACACTTGGAGTGAGTGACCACCATGACCCAGCATCTGTGCTTGGTGCATTGACAAGTTACATGCTGACTCTGCACTTTTCAAAAAGCAATTGGGCTTTTTATTTTTTTTAATTGACTGAGTGCTCAACTGTGTTTTGACTCACTATTTTCAGGTGGCTTGTGCCAGACCTCGTCAACCAGATGCTGAATAGGACAATTTTCCCTGAGGGGATATTGGAAAGCCTTTTTCAAGAAGCTTTTTTGTTTCCAGAAGGATTGAACTCTCAGCAAAGTGTTTCCATAAGTCTCCTATCCCCTAGCTAAAGCACAGTGCTCAAATAGAAAGTGATGTGAGACAAGCACAGCTTTAGGCAGCCAGACTGCACTGACGTCAGGTCTCTGGGCCTGAAGCAAAGCAGCCTACAGGGTCCTTGAATCCATCTGATGTTTCATGCATGGAGTTTGTACCTTGATTTGTCTTATCTTCCCTGGCTATCCCTGTGCAGACAATCAGAAAGAATTCAGCTTGGCTTCAGTTTAAGTTAAGTTTTGGAAGGAGTTGCTGGAAGGTTTGGAAAGAAAATGATGCTGTTGCTTAGCTACTTGCTGAGCTGGCCCTGCCGTCACTTGTAGCCATCTCGCTAGAAGACATTTGTTAAGTGAAGCCCTGAGAGGCTTCTTGTGTGGTCACTACATGAAAACACACTCTTCCAAATAGCCACTGGCATTAGTAGTCTGTTCACTCTGAACTTGCTCAACACTTGAAAAGTTGGTGGAGCCCCACTGGCTCAACTAACAGAAACAGCTACAAATACCTCCAGTTTTGAAGCATGGAGGGGGTTTGTCACTGCAGCTTATTTCTATTCCATCAGAAGGTGCTGATGACAGGGAAGTTGAGGAGGTGCAGAGCTGTGGGAATGTGGCTGTGACATGAGGCACATGGTTATTCCTTGAGGATTTCCCTTCTGCCTCAGTTTCCTCCTTTGAGAAGTGGTCTTCCGTGCCTCGTGGGGTTCTAGTTAAATCAAATTCATTCCTGTGCTGAAGAGCATCAGTAGGACAGCCCCTCAGCTGCACAAGAGGAGGTAGCCATGGTGGGGTGATTCACCCTGACCAGGACTCAACCCTGTGTGTGGAAATGATTCAGTGCTCCACACACAAATGTCCCCAACCGCAATGGACAATGCAGGAGGGCAAGCAGGGCAGTGCTGGGCACAGAAATACGGAGCAGAGGAAGGGGGTCTGCAATAGAGGGGACAAGCCCAAGTGTCAGCCAGCCAGGAATGATTCCTTCCTGATCCTGAAGCAATCAGCATCCAAAAAATGTACCCAGTAAGAAAACAGGCTTAGTGAGATGACTGTCCCCTTCTTTCCAAAAACCTGACCAGACGAGTCTATTGGTCAAGGAAGGGAGAGACTGTAGTGGGACATGGTGCAAGCTGTTTCAGGAGTCAGGATCATAACAGACAGCCATTGGCTTCATGTTATTTGGGACTGGTTCTCAGAGAAAAAATAGAGGCAAATGGGGCCCTTTATCTTCATCTTAGATTTTGGCACACTTCCGATTTAATTCTTGGAGAACAGGGACAGTTCTCAGAGAACAAGGACAGTCTCAAAATTGTATTTTTCAGCATGTGATGGAAATACCCAGAGGATTTCTAAGTGTAAGAGCAAAGAGAGATGGAGCAAGTGAGCAGGGCTGGAGCCAGGATCACCACGTTGGTTGAGGGGCCCCATGGGCAGGAGGACATCACTGTGCCCACAGCAGTGGGGAGTGCCCTCAGGAGGAACAAGTCTATTTGCTGGTGAAGCCGAACAGACATAAAATCTCCCTCAGTTATGTGGGTGTTTTTTTTCTGTATAAACTTGCTAATTGAGTTGTAAAATAAAACTGCAGCCTTTCCTCTCCAATTTCTGCTGCTGCAGCAGCGTGCTAATTTGGGTTTGGAAGGGGGCTGGTAGAAGGTGGCTCTTTGCCAGAGTGAAATTATGCGCAAAAGTTTTGCAGTGGGAGAGAAGGGAGCCCGTCCCCGGCCCAGGGAAGGACTGGGGGCAGGAGCTGCTGTGCCGCTGTGCAGGAGGCTTGGGAAGGTCCTGCAGCTGCGCTGGGCTGGGCTGATGGAAATTCAAGAAAGCCCAAAAGGGTTTAAATGAGGCTGCAATGGAGAACAGATGGGAAAGTCAGTGCTTGTGCATCTCGATAGACGCTGTGTGGTTGAGAGGATGAGCTCTGGGATTTTGCATCTACCCTCCAGCACGGCTGGGCAGGATTTGCTGCTTGGGTCGGTGTACCTGTGTGTGTGTGTGTGTGTGTGTGTGTGTGTGTGTGTGTGTTCATGTGCCCTCTGGTGCTGGCACGTGTGCCTGGTGCTCACAGACATGTGCCCATGGGGCTGTGTGGGTATGTGTGTGCCTGTGTCTGGGGCTCCATGCGGACAGTGAGGACAGGGAGCTGGCCCTTGACACTGAGCAGCACAAGGCTCTGTCATGGGGACAGCTACGCACGGGGACGAGGATGGTGTGGTGCAAACTGATGCAGAGGAACCCATTGCTCAGTTCTGCCAGCTTGCACCAGGCAGGGATTTGGCCGCACTGGGTGCTGAGGAGAGGACTGGTCTGGGAACAAAAAAAATGGTGGGGAAAGAAAAAACAGGAGATTACAGCTGTTGCATCAATGTAAGTTTAATTTTTGAAAGATACACATCAAAAATGCAGTGATGGTTCCAGTCCCAGGGAATTTGGTGAAGCCTGAGGTTCCACATGTGTGGCAGGTACATGCACCCCAAGGTGCAGGAGGATGTACAGATTTGGGGGCCCAAGGCCAGACCCATACTCACCATTTTTAACCTTTCACTATTTTCCATAAAACTGTGTGGAATGATTCCAGGTGGGATGCTCCAGAAACCATTGCAAGAGGCCCAGATGTTTATGGATAGACTTGTCTGCCCATTTGACAGTCCCTCCCATCCCATCATCCTTCCATCCTTCTGCTGACCCTTTTGATCCCTTCCTTGGGCAGCATTGGGAAGGGAGCGCTGTCCTACGCTGCAGTGGGAGCATCAGGAGCACAGCATGTGAGCCTCGGGCTGCTCATCGAGCTGGGATGGAGCGGGACAGGACCAGACAGTGCTCTTCAGCCTTCCCAACTTTAGGAAGAGATGCCCTGAGCACTCAGCTGTGCTGCCATGTTCTAGTTCTGTGAGGGTTCCCAAGTGGATTCTCAGCACCCTGGCCAGGGGGGAGTGAGTCCTCAGGAGCTGGAAGGTCTTGTCAGATGGTTTTTAAAGTTGTCCTTTAGTATCTGATCAGCATCAGGCTGGATTTAAAAAGGGACTGACGAAAGAGTAATAGTTGATGAAGCCTTCCTCTGCCGGTCCTGCCTCTGCCTCCCGCCCCAGCTGGGTTGGGGCTCCCAGGGGTCACTGACTGCTGGGGGCTGGTGTGTGCAAGGCCCTGTGTGAACAAGCTGAGTGTGCAAATGCCGTGCAAGCCATGCCAACTCCACGTACAGGCTGTGTAAAGCCTGTGCAAAGGCTGTGCAAACTCTGCAAGTGCTGTGCAAGGTATGCAAATAGCTTCAGGCCTGGCCATCCACCATTGCATGGGACAGGGATTTCTCGGGGTGGGGGTTTTCTTGGGATGGTGTCCTGGGAACGGTGTCCGTGTCTCCACACAGTGTGTGTGTACATACCGAGCAAAGCCGCTGGTTGGCATTAGAAACCTGCTTGCGATACTGTGACAAAACACCTGTAAAATTACAGGAGAAAGAAATCCAAGAGGCTGCACTGACAAATGCTCGTGAGAAGCGACTGTTTCGGGGGGGAGAAGGGAAAAAAAAAGGCGTGTTTGTTTTGGCGAAACACCTACATTCCTTCAAATAAATCATCGCAGCACTTGTTTTTGTATTTGCGGAGAAATCGCAACAGACATAACCAGGGACTTAAGAGACTTGAAAAAACATCCTAGTAAATACCCTACTTTGTTATTTTAATCGAGACCCAAGGAAACATCTGAATTTTACCAAGGAAACCCTCAGTGCGAGGGAAAACATTTCCCGCAGCCCGGCCGGGGCTTTGTTTTGCTGCGGTGTCGGAGTCCTGAGGCGGAATTAGCGGGGCCGATGGAGGCTCGGGGCAGCCCGGGGTACCGCGGGGCGGTGCGGGGTAGCCCTGGCCCCCGGGGCCGCCCCACAGAGGGTCGCTCCCGCTCCCCTGGCCGCTCCCGGCCCGGCCCCGCCACCAGCATCATCCCCGCGGGCCAGCGTGGGGGGAAAGGGGTCCCCCGAAACATGGGGTGGCGGTTCCTCCGTTCGAAACAGAGCCGGGGCTGCCCCATCTCCAGGGTGGGACCGAGACCCCCGCCCCAGTACGGGGTGGCGGGTGACCCCCGCCAATACGGGGTGAAGTTTCGCGGTCCAGTCTTCGGAGGGGGTTCCCCGCTCCGAAACATGACCCCTGCAAACAGAGGTGGCAGTGCCCCCAACCTCCCGCCATCCCGANTGACGCCGTGGCGGGAGGCTGCGGGACGCAGCTCTGCCCGCCACATGACGGGGGTGTCCTCACCGGGGGGCCGGAGCCTTGAGGGGTCTCTCACCT
>VZRL01006030.1:1802870-1848234 GCA_013397895.1 Origma solitaria
GATGCTCGCACGTTGGTCCAAGCACGGGGCTGTGCCTGGAGTAGGGTTGTGCGTTGGTTGGGGAATGGGGTTGTGCGTTGATTTCCACACGGGGTAGCTGCAGGGGATGCGGTAGCGCATGGGATGGAGCTTCACGGGATAGGAGCTGCGCATCCTTAACGGCAACGAAGCCGTGCGGGAGTCTGAGCCTGGGAGTTCGGGGCGAGGGCAGGGCTGGGAGTGGAGTTGTGCGTGAGCATACGGTTAGGAGGGTGACCATGGGGACAGCGAAGGGTTTGTGCCTGGAGCTGGTGAAGGGCTTTGCCAACGGAGATGAGCGTGGCGCTGAGCGGGGGTCGGGGTTGGTGAAGGGGCTCCCCATGGATGCGGTTCGGGCCGGGGTGCGAGGCGCAGCCAGCCGGGACGGGGCGGGCGGCGGTGCGGGTGGCTCTCGGGACCTCCCGACACCTGATGCGGAGCCGGGGGCTGCGGTGCAGTTTAAGAGCAGCTTCTCCGCGCGGCATCCCCCATCCCACCAGCACCTTTGCAGCCCGAAGAAATCCGTGGAGCACCGCGACGGGCCGGGCCGGGCCGGGGACAGAGCTCAGCCGCGGTGCCCCGGGGGTGGTCGGCTCCGGGCGGCCGCGGCGCTCCGGAGCGGCTCCCGCCGACGGCGCCGGCTGAGCTCGGCGTCGCGGTCTCCTTCTCCCGCTTCGTCCTCTTTTGCCCTCTTCATTCCCGCGGATCTAATAATGATAATCAAATGCATATACGCACCTAACGATATACTTTTAACATATATGTTTTATATGTACATCGCGCTCTGCCGGCCAAGTTCGCTCGGCTGGGGGAAAAAAAGGATAAATCCCCCATCGAATAAAATAAAAACACAAACTGAAAAGCAGCGCCAGCCGCCCGCCGCGCCTGTCGTCGGCTACCCCGGGGTGGGAGAGCGGCGGCTGGTGGTGCGGAGCCCCCCAAGCCCCATCCC
Organism: Origma solitaria; assembly: GCA_013397895.1. Taxonomy (NCBI): domain Eukaryota; kingdom Metazoa; phylum Chordata; class Aves; order Passeriformes; family Acanthizidae; genus Origma; species Origma solitaria. The sequence continues at coordinate 1,803,841 of VZRL01006030.1, forward strand.
CAAATCCCATCCCTAAACCCCATTCCCACACCCAGAAGGGGCCATATCCTGCCGGCAGCCTTTGCGGGAGCAGGTTTACTGGAAGCTGATGGGGAAACGTCGGGGGAGCGAGGCAGGACCGGGGGGAGGATGCCCCGGTGGGAGGGTGGGCAGTGCTCGGCTTGGGAGAACTGGGCGAAAACTGCGCACAGGTCCTGGGAAGTTTCAGTGCAAAACAAAACCAGATGAACTCTTCAAAGGGATCTCCTTATCTGCTCTTATCTGCTCCTCATCGGAATTTTAGATCTGCTTTTCAAATAGTAATTATACTAACTCTAATGAATAATAATACTACTATTAATGATAGTAATAGCAGCAGCAGCAAATGACAGGGGGAAGACAGTTTCCCCCGCCGCGGGCGGTGCAGGCTGCACCCAGCGGCGCTGTCGGCGGCAGTGGGCGGGTGCGGGGCCGGGGTGTCGGGCAGGGCTGTGCCGGCAGCGGGTCGGGGCGCTCCGGGCACAGCAGAGATGTGTGCAGCATGCCCAGGTCAGGTTTCTCGTTAACGAGGGAGAAAACAAAAAAGCAACCCTCCCGGATCTCAGTTCATCTCTTCTTCTCAGCTCCACCTCCTTTGGTGTTTCTTTTTTTAAATTCACTTTGAGTATATTTATTCAGTGCCAGAAACTGCACAAGTTTGTGTCAGGTCTTTGGATCCATTGAAAATAGTGACAAACTGAGGCTGGGCTCACTTTCAGCCTCTGGGGGTGCCTTTTTTAGACCTGTGCGCCTGTGCCTATCTGCGAGGGGGAAATGGGATTTTTAACAGCACCTGTATGTGTGTGACACTTGGGGCAGAAGAAATCAGTGATGACCTGCTGATTGGGGATGGTAATGTGCTGCACAGATTCAGGTCTGTGCAAAAACAGGGTAGTGGTGCATCTGGGGTCACTGGAACACCTGGGAGGAGGCAGAGAAGCTTCCTCAGGATGTGGGGAAGAGTGCTGACGTGAAGCCACTTGTTTTAATTGATTTCTCCTTCCCACTGTACCTTCTCTTTCCCGTTTGTTTTTGGTGCCCCCAGCCAGAGGGATGCTCCTGCATGCAGGATGCACAGACTGTGTCCTGCTGGGATGCTCAGGGAGCTGTGCTGCACAGTGCAATTTTGCCCATTAGCTCTGCATCCCTTGCGCCTCCCTAATGAGTGCTTGGCTTCAACTTGCCGATATTTTAAATTTTTTTCCTTTCCTCTCCTTCTGTGTTATCTCTTCCAGATGCCTCCCCATCTGCCTTGGAGCAGCGATACCTCTTTGACATCTCCAGCCTGCCTGAGGCAGAGGAGGTGACGGGCACAGAGCTGCGGATCCTGCGCTCCCTCCCCGAAAACCGGAGCTTGGCCCTGTCCCCTGAAGGCACCTTCCACCACCTCCTCCTTGCCACCTGCCCGAGCCAGGACGGCGAGGAGCCCCGGCTGCTGGACTCCAGGGCTGCAGACATTTTGGACATGGGCTCCTCCAGATGGGAGGTGTTTGATGTCTGGGAGGCCTTGCGAGATCAGAGGGAGAGCTCGCTCTCAGGAAAGCTGCTGTGCTTCCTGCTGAGGATCGTCTCGGATCAGTCGGGGCAGCTCCTGCCCCCCCGGCAGCTGGGGTTCGGCAAACCCCGGCCACAGCCCCATGAGCGAGCCTTGCTCGTGGCCTTCTCCCGCACCCAGAGGAAGGAGAACCTCTTCAAGGAGATCCGGGATAAGATCAAGGCCCTGGGCAGCCCCCCATTCGTAGAGCCCCCCGATCCTGGCCAGAAGGTGTATCCCAAGCGGAGGAAGAGGAGGACCACCATTGCTGCCCGGTCTGGGGGCAGAGGCCACGGGAAGAAGGCGAAGACCCGCTGCAGCAGGAAGCCCCTGCACGTGAACTTCAAGGAGCTGGGCTGGGATGACTGGATAATCGCCCCCCTGGATTACGAGGCGTATCACTGCGAGGGGGTCTGCGACTTCCCCCTGCGCTCCCACCTGGAGCCCACCAACCATGCCATTATCCAGACCCTGATGAACTCCATGGACCCGGAGTCCACCCCCCCGAGCTGCTGCGTGCCCTCCAAGCTCAGCCCCATCAGCATCCTCTATATAGACTCTGGGAACAATGTGGTTTACAAACAGTACGAGGACATGGTTGTGGAGACATGTGGCTGCAGGTAGCAATTTCTGCAGCTCTCCCTACCCCTCCTGGCCTTGCTCAGCAGCCCTGCCCATTTTATATATATAAATATAAATATATATATATACACATACACATTTTGGTGTGTGCCTTTCCAAAAGCAAAGCCCAGAGCAGGTGTCCCCTGTCTTCCCTGGGCCACCCTGGCCATGACACCAAGAGGGATGGGGGATGCCCCTGTGAGGCTGCCACCATCTCTGTGCCTTGCCTGTTCCCCCGGAAAGGGGGACACACAGCCTGACAGAGCCCCAAGGGACTGTCTCCTCCACGTCTGAGCTCTGCCTGATACACTTGGTTTGCCAAAGTGGAGCTGACAACTTCTTTCCCAAAGGTTTTGGAAAATGTCTAGCCAAGATGGTCTCATTGGGAATGATGACCTGAGGGTGGAGGGGAGGCGGAGTGGTGGCTGCGGCAGAGGGATCGGGTCAGCATCACCGTCTGGCTGTGGCAGTGGGGTGGAGGTGAGGTAGGAATGCTCTTCTGTTTGAGTTAAAAGAGTTCGTCTGGCTGCCTTCAAATCACTGCCCTGGGTTTCCTGGTGGAAAAATGAGGGATCCCTGGGGGAAGGCAGGGAGTGGAGAACCCGTGGCTGGAGTGGGTTGTAATCACTTGGTTCAGGCCTGTTTGCAGTGGGGAGAGCATTGTGAGTCTGCTGGTGGAGACAGGAAAGAATGAGAAGTGGAGGCTGAAAGGGCCAGGTCTTAAGTAGCGCTTGCGCTCTCAAAAAGATGGGAGTGGCCCTGGGAGGTGTACGCTGGAGATGTCCCCACTCCACGTCCAAAGCACTGGCCCTGTTGACTGTGTCCTGCCGGAGGTACTGCTTGGTGGGTCCCCTCCCTTTCCTGCACAAAACTTCATTTCCAAAGCATACTGGGAACCCAGCATCAGACCCACAAGTCACACAACCGTCCTGAGCATGTCTGGAGAGAAACAAAGCTCCCGAGTTCCCTAGGGAAGAGCCATTTCACTCGGGTTCTTCTCTTTCCAAATAATCTCTATAAAAGCACTAAGCTCCACCCTATCTTCCTTTGGCATCGATTTCCCAGGGAGCTGTGTTCCTCCCTGGAGTGCCGGCTGCTCCCTGCTCCATTAAGGGAGCTGGATCCTCCAGGAACAGACCTTTCCCATGCTGGGGGCTGAGTGCTACCCTCAGGGTCTGCTACATGAAGTGGGGTGCTTTGACGTGTGCTGAAAGGGCTGCAGGGTTTTAGTAACTCAGGAACTGAGTAGAAATTACACCTTTAAACCAGAGAAGCCCTTCATCCATGCCAGGGTGTGCTTTGGATGCTGGGAATCATTTCTGCTGCACCTCAGTGGCTTTTGGTACCAAACTTTGGCTTCATGGCTGGGTTGGCTTAGACCAGAGATGTATTTGCACAGATTTTGTGTTTGATGGTTTGTTTTTTTCTCGTGGGCAGGGTGTTGGTGTGTAAACATCAGTGCTTATTAGCGATGGAGGTTTGTTTTTGGAAGAGATAAATCCCTGTTGGAAAACGTGGGATTTTTCCTATATGAATCCAGTTATGCTTCATGGCAGGGATGTTCTGCTGGGAGGCCTGAACCTGACCAGGGCAGAGAGGGGGTAACCTCAAAGAGCCCTACGGAGATCCAAATGATTTCAAAGGTCAGAAACGCCTTGGTGAGGTTCATCAGCCCCTTCAAGAAAACAGTGCATCGGTAGGAAGTAAATCATGCCCATTTAAAACAGTGACAGATCCTCTGGCATAACACCCCCAGCCTCCCCCACGGAGCCTGCTCTGCATCCTCAGGCTGTGGCTGGTGCCAGCTCAGGGGAGTGAGTGTGGTACCCAAAAATCTCATGTACCTCCCTTGGCACCTGCAGAGCTCCTCTGGCTTTTCATCCATGTATCCAGCAGGAAAACCCATCTCCCTACCTCAGCAGGAATGTAAATCTATATTAACGATGTACCCGGCCCTGGGGGGATGCTCGGAGGTGGAGGTCAGTGGGGGAGAGGAAGGATCAGGTCCATGCCATGGGTCTTCTGCCTGTCAGCATTTGGGGAGGCTGAGGTTCCTGAGTGGGTGAAGAGGGGTCAGCACAAGGCTTTGTGGATTTCCTCTGCCCTTGGGCTTTAGCCCAGCTGGTTGGGGAAGGAGGTTGGCACAGCAGTGCTGAAGCTGCCAGATTCCACATCAGTTATAAAGTCACCAAGCTTTCGAAGTTCCTAATTTTTCAATTGCCTTTGGTTGTTTGATAGTTTTTCTCACTGCTGAGACATTTTTTAAAAATGTTTTTGTTTCTTTTACCCCCTCCCCTTCCTCCAAATATTTGTGGTGAAGGTTCATGGGCAGTTCAAATCCAGGCAAGATATATATAGCTCCTGACAGACCCTGCTGGCTGGTGGCTCTTGCAAGCCTCAGCCAAAAAGGTGTCCTGAGACCTGCTCCTGTGGGACTGTGTCCAAGGGGGTGTTAATGCCAGTGACTCCCAGTTCTTGTGGGTTTTGTTCAGCCACAGTTGCAGGGAACAGACAGATGTCACCCTCCTCACGTCTGGAGGTGGCTGATGGAGAGCAGGGTGACAGGTTGGGTCTGGCTTCACCCCAACCCATGTTCTGGGGCAGTGCCCACTGCTGGGGCTGTTGTCCTGAACCCCACGATGGCTTTGCTGGTCCTGGGGACAAAAGCTGCAGCTCCCTAGCCTGGATCAGTACGATGAAGGAGGAGGGGAGGATTTGGGCAGAGCACAGAGGCTGCTGCTGGCAGCGATGCTGTCCATGGTTTCACCCATGCAGGAACCAGACCTGGCTGTCCGGGCTGCAGGGATCCCTGAACAGGGATGTTTGCTGGGGGAGCAAACTTCACCCCTCCGAGAGGAGCTCAGTGATGGTAGGGCCTGTGCCAGGTGCCACCTGTTCCTTTCCTGGGCAAACAGGAAGGGAGGACAATGCGAGGGCAAAGGATGGAGTTGGGCACTCTTTCTGCTTCCCTAGGAGTCAGGAGAGGCAGCTCCCTGCCCGGGGCTGCTCCAGGTGGGTGTGTATGAGCAGGGCAAGGCTGGAGGAGAGTGGAGCTGGGGGTTTTGCTGGCTAACTGTGTTGCTCCCCCGGGTGAGTGTATCACTGCAGGGCTTGGCTGTCCCATTGCTCTTTGCTCCCAGAGCCGTATTTCCAGAACAAAAGCCATCACTGCCCCCTTTATGAATCCCTGCATGAACACTGCAAGGGCTGCCTCAACATCCCCAGGCAGATTTGGAGATTGCACCCAAACAGTGGGATTAGCCTTGGGCAACAAGCACCAGAGCCGTTGTAGATGTGTAGAGGTTTAGATTAAATATTGGGAAAAAAGTCGCAGAGTTGTAAAGCATTGGAACAGGCTGCCCAGGGAGTCACCATCCTTGGAAGTGTTAAAAAACCGTGTGGATGTGGCACTTGAGGAGATAGTTTAATGCTGAACATGGTGGTGGTGTGGGGTTGACGAATGATCCTGATGGTCTTTTCCAGCCTTAATATTTACAGGATTCTAAATGGAAGTGGTGGGTGTGAAAGCCTTTCCTGGGCAGAGAGGTTCCCTCAGCTGAGCTGTCGCAGCCCTGCAGGAGCAGCACAGGGATGTGTGCAGAGGGCACGGAGCAGTGAATCCTGCCCTTGGTGGGGCACTGGCTGCAGGATGGTGGGAGTGAGCCCAGCCCAGCCCCCATCCCTGGAGCTGGTCCTCCGCAGAGCATCACCCTCATAGTGCTGAAGGAAAGGTCCAGAAAAAATTTCTGATCAGTTGCCTCTTGCCTGAGCTGATTTTTGAGCACATGTAAACTTTATAAATATGAGACTAGAGGTTGAACATGGACAAATATTAATTCAGCAGACTCAGAGTGATTTTAATGGATAATTATAGGTTCTCAATCTGCACTATTTATACAACCTTTCCAGTTAAAAAAAACCCAGACAGTTTCCATGCAGTGCATATTCTCCTGGAGGATTTGTTTGACCTTGAGCACCATTTTTATCTGCAGGATATAATTACAGTGAAACTAGAAATATTAAGCATCTGGAAAGGACTATGTATCCATGCTATGTATCCATGCTTAACTGGCTCCCTCCTCTCTCACATGAGAATGTAATTGCACAGGAGTAGAGAAACTTGCAAAGCAATCCCATTTGAGTTGGAAGCACTGGGGCTGGGATTTGGGGAAGCCTGTCCAGCTGGGACTGGTGTGTGTGCCTTGTCTGGGGGCTCCTTGAGCTTGTGCTCAAGCCACTGCCTGCAGGAACAGTCAGAAGCAAAATGACTTTATGCCCAGCTCGACCCTGGTGACCAGGGGTGCTTCTTCAGGGGCCTAGACATACTTCCCAAGAACCGCAGATGTTTTTTTTTTTTTTTTTAAAGGATTAATTGCTTTTTAATTCTCTTAAAATAGGGGGCTTGTCTAACCATGTATCCCCCCCCCCCCCTTTTTTTTTTTTAAATCATTCTTCAAATCCAATGATAGGAGCGAAATTAGTATCTTCTGGCAGAGTGAAGGGCCTATATGGAAAAGGGCTTGATGTAGCTTCATCCTGGCACAGCTGCACTGGTCGCAGTGGCCTCACTTCTGGTCAGCACTTGCAGATGGAGCCTCATCCTCTTTGCCTATTGCCTGATGGTTGGCATACCCATAAGGAAAAGGCTGAAAAGGCACCAATTCTGCTGCAAAACAAGCCCCAAATCTTGAGCCTTCTGCTCCAGTTGGAGTGCCAGTGACTCCTGTGTGTGTCTGCACCCCGTGGGGTTTGCCTCAGCCTGTGGCTGTTCAGCTCTCGCTGGTTAGTGCTGCAGGGATTTATCCATCACACTCCCCTTGCAAAACAAGCAGCTCCTTTTACAGTTCCAAGCCCTTATCCCGCACACCGAAAGTGGTGTTTAGGGAGAGTCACCTGTGCTGGCCCCCACGGAACAGCAGACTCACACACGCTCCGGTGCTGACAGCGCTGCTTTCACAGGGAAGGGAGCAGGGAGGCTGGGGCATCACTCAGGACCCCTGGGAATGCAGGTCCCAGAGCAGAGCACCTTGGACTGCTGCTGGAATGCCATGGCTTTGCTCTCCCGCCTTAACAGGAGTTTTGCCATGAGCTTCTGCTAGTTGCGATTGTATCAATATCAGCATTTACAGCTACATCAAAACCCATAGGACCCATGTTAATGTGGCAGATACTTCATAAATACCAGCCCAGCTCACACTTGTGTTGGACTAAAACTGGTGGGAAGCATCGTGGCTTCCTGCTGAGCATGTAGTGAGTTCTGCAATCGAATTGCCTTCTCTTTTAGTCTGTGCTGGGGCAGCAGGAACATGTGCCAGCGATAAAAAAGCCTCTGTGGGGCAATGGGAAAGAGAACCTGGGTATTGCACAGAGGGGCTGTGTGCCACTGTGCTTGAAAGGTGATCAGAACAAAGGGCGAGCACACGGACCTCGGCAGGGCAGCTCCATCAGATCACCTGCTGTGCCTCCTGTCCTGGGTGCGGCTGGAGCTGTGGTGTGAGTTTTTCTCTCTTCACATCATGCTCTGGGTGGGAAAAACTCTGTGGGAAAAATCACGGTCTTTGAGAGCAGTGTGATTCTTCATTTAAGTCCCCATGAGCCACAGATCAAGTGTGTCCCATTGGCCTCAGAGCAGCTCCCTCGGCATCAGGGATCCCTTTATGGGGCTCAGAATGGAGGTCTGGGTGGCAGGAGCAGAGGGTAGTGGTGTTCCCACTGTGGGAGTGAGTCCTCCATGAAAACATGGCGAGGAAAGGATTTGGGGTGTACCTGTTCTGTGGGTGGGGTGTTGCTGATGGGCAGGAGCCTGTGACTTTGTGTGGTAGGGGGAGAGTTTTTCCTGTCTTTTCTATTTTTGAATTAATGGCTGGCAAAAATGCGAGGTGTTCCACCAGGCTGGTGTGTGTGACACCTTCAATTTTTTCATAATCTGGTTTATGTCTTCCAAGGTAAAACCAGCTGCATTCAGTCCTTTAAAGCTCTTTTTTCCCAGTACAACGTGTTGTGAGGTACATAAAGGTGCGAAGATGTCTCTGAAAATCACTTATGTCCTATCAGCCAGTGATCTGGGCCTTCAGAAAATGACAAAAATTTGGAATTCATGCTGGTGTAAGCCACTGACCAAGGAGCCCACCCTACACCTTAAAGGATGTTCTGCATCCATGCACGTCAAGACACAAGCAGCCCAATGGCTGCTTTTCCCTTTTACTGGCAGCAGTACCCAAAGAACTCCTGAATTTTCCATGTTGGAGAGGAGCCTGGTATATCTGGTGGTGGGAAGGAGCCCTGGAAGCTGATGGAGGCAACGTGTTTGACTCTGGCTGAATGGACGGACTTGGGTAGGAAGCTTGGGCAGCAGAGAATTTTTATGGAGATGGTATTGAAAAATCTTGAACCAAAGCTTGATCCATTCCCATCCATTCCATGGATGAAACCAAAACTCCACGCATTTTCAATGATTTTTCAGCAGATTTTGCTCTCCATTTTTCTGTCATCACCACTTAACAGTTGGGTCATACATTTTGTGAGCTCCTTTTTCTGCTTTGGTACTTGTGCTCATGTTTGGGTTTTCAGGATGGGGAGTGTGGAGACTTGGCTGTGGTGTTTGGTGGGCAGAGGAGGGTGAGGAAGGGACAGCTGAGCCTCAGCAGCAGGAGGAGGTGGTGTGGTCTGTGCCCTCGAGCAGGGGACAGAGAGGGGACAGGTCTGGCAGGGTTGAAGCTGGTGGGAGGAGGGGACCTGCTCATGATGGGTCACACACTCAAGTGCTTTTCTGATGGAAGGTGGGAGTGTTTCTGATGGAAGGTGGGAATGTTTGGGTCTCCCCTCCCTTTCTCTTTGCCACAATGCCAACCTGAGCTGGTGCCACGCTGATCTCCATCGTCAGAGGAATGAGACCCAGAGGCTGGGCCAAGCCTGGCCTCCCCGGGAGCTGTGGCACTGACCTTGGTCCCAGTTTTTGGGGTGATGGTAGCATTCCCTGTGGTGTTTCATTCATTCCCTCCATCCTGCCTTGGCAGAGAGAGGGGAGGAGAGCAGTAGGGAATAAACAGGAGGCAAAGTTTAGGGCTGCTTTGCTTCCAAGCTGGTCATCCCAGGGTGCTGTGTGCCAGGAGCTGCTGAGCACCAAGGGGCTCACCGGAGCTTGGCCAGCAGCAGCAGCAGCAGTGTGAAATAGCATGCACAGGCCAGGAAAGGGGATGGCCACACATGGAGGGGCCAGGAAAAGGGATGGTCACACACGGAGGGGCCAGGCTTCGGTCCTTGAAGGTGCCAGAGTTAAGTGGGTGTGTAGGAAGTGATCAGCTGGGGATAAGGCATTTTGGAGGAGCAGCTCATCCGCTCCTTGCCCAGGCTGACTATCCTGGTTTCATCCATCCCACCTGCTGTGAGTGACTAACCCTGTAAAGAGAGTCTGAGTTCCTGAGGTGCTGAACGTCCCGAGCCCCACACACTTCAGTCGAAGCCACGTTTGTGCAGTGCCTTTGCAGGTGGAGCTCTCACAGCTCAGGGCTGTGCCCACCTGGAGCCGCCAGCTCTGCCTTGCACTGCAGCTCCCGCTGGAAAAGCTGTGGAGATGCTGCTCACAGGAAATGGACACTTTTGTGTGCAGCGCAGACCTGCTCTGCTCCTGGTGCTCCCTGTCCGGAGAAGGGAGCAATGCTGATCCCGTTTGCTCAGTCCCTACGTATCCCATCACTGTGTGCTCTGTTTCCAGCGTCAAGTCAACACTTTCTGGAGTTCTTTTGACAAAACGAGCCTCTCTGCTGGTCAGTCGTGGTTTTATTTATATGTTCTTTTCTTTGATTAGAAAGGAAAATAACAAAAAATGAAAAAGTTTCCAATAGCTGTATCTGTAGTAACGATTTTTGAAGCAATACTCTTATTCCTGTGTGTGCCTCTGAACTATCCATGTATTTGTTCAGCTTTTTCAGGTCTGGGTGTGTGAAATATCTCTAAAGAAGATAGCTCTGTATGTGATGGTGTAAATGCATTGTTTGTATGTATCTAAAGTTTAAATAGATTGTACATATGGGATTGTAAATGAACTGTAAACAGCAATCTATATTTTCTTGAATATATTATATAGCAGTATATATTTGTTAAATAAATATTCTTGTATACTCTTCAATAACCTTTTTAATATTTTGTACAGATAAGTTTATTAAATATTTTATTGATAAATAGACCTCTGCAAGATTTTCTTTTGATGACTTGTGCCTGTGTCCTAAAACCAGATGTCAGAGCAGGCTTTGTAAGCCACCCTTATTCCCTGGCTACCTAAGGTGTTAAACCAAAAATGAAATACCCATTCATTTAAAACTGCCTTCCTGGGAAGCCGCAGGTATTTTCCAATAAATAAAGTCACAGAACAGTGAGTGTTTGTGATGGATTTATCATCAAAATGTGCATCCCTTTTCTTTCCTGTGTTTCTGGACAGTATTCACCTGCTGTGATGAGTAGCTACCCAGCTCCAGACAGCCAAAAAGGATTCTCTCCATTGACTCCATCAGCCTGGACAAGAGAAGGCTCCATGGAGACCTCATTGTGGCCTTTCAGTGCTTAAAGGAGGGCTCATAAAAAAGAGGGAGAGAGACTTTTTACAGAGGCAGATAGTGATAGGGCAAGGGGTAACGGTTTTAAACTAAAGGAGGAGAGATTTAGATTGGGTATCAGGACGAAATTCTTCCCTGTCAGGGTGATGAGGCACTGCACAGGTTGCCCAGAGAAGCTGTGGATGCCCTGTTCCTGGAAGTGTCCAAGGACAGAGTGAGGTGCTTCAGCATGTGCTGCTGCAGTGGACATCACCCAGGAGCCTTAGAGAGTGAAGATAATAGGGTTATGACTCTCTGCTACATCCCCAAGCACACAGTACTGTGGACATGCAGGTGTGGAGTAAGGCACATTTGGAGGCATGGAAGAAGTCCTCGAGGTATCAGGTATGTGTTTTAGACATAACAGAGCAAACTCAGCTTTCAAGACTCAGAAGAAACATGGAGAACTGAAAAGAGAGGTTTCCTTGAAGGATTTACAAATTAATTCTTACAGTTCTGATATTTTCTGGGCTGTCCCTTCCTCTTAAGCACAGCCACAAACACATGGCTGAGCTGGAGTGAGGCATGGTAATTTCCATTCCCAGTGGCACATGGAGCAACAGACCAAGCAGGGACCACCTTTTGGTCAGCATCCTGCATCCCCACATTTCCATTTCATGGTCACACTGGCTGAGGGGATCTTTTGGCAGAGGTTCTCTGGCTGGGCACATGCAGGGACGGAATTTGCCCCCCAAGCCCCCTGGCCCACTCAGTGCGCAGTTTTACAGGAATGAGCTATCTCATCAAGCTGTTTTCAACAGAACATTGAAGGGTGGGAGCAAATGGTTATACACAGGCATCCCACCATGTCTTCACTGAAACCAATGGGAGTGGTGGGTTTTGTGTTCAATGGACACAGGTTTTTACTCCACAGCACTTCAGACTACTCATGTGATTGACAACATAAACTAGTCAGTTTATAAGTGAAGAGAAATCAAAGGCACAGCAACGACAGAGGAGATGTCCAAGGTCACACATGAACACAGTGGAAGAAAATACAGAGGGTTGGTAAAACAGGACATGGTCTGAATTGGGGCTGGATCACTCTGATGCTTAAAATCCTGGGGATTTATTTTGCAGGTGAAAATGCAGGTTCTCTCCTATAAGCACCAATGAGGTGCAGTACCTCCTGCACGATGAGAGCATGATGTTAGCACTTCAAAACATTTATATTCTGTAAATGGTATTGCTCTATCCTGCAAGTTAGATTGGAACAGCTGAATCAAATTTTATCAAATTTTAATGATGCCTGTTAGGGAAGAGGAGTAGATGAGTCTCGACATTGGGAAAGCCTGTTTTTCTTAATTCTAAATCATCTCAATCTTATGGATTTCTCTCAATGTATGAAGCACAGTATTTCAGTCGGGGGGGCTTTGAGGTGAGTTTATTGATGTTCACACAGCCGGGAGCGGGAGGCACCCCCCACTTTCTCCTTCAGTGTGAATCACTTCAAACAGGATGGGAAAGATCTCCTTTGAGCGTCTGACTGGCAACCCTGCAGTCAGGTACAGCCAGTCAGATGTTTTAAGAAACACCCTGTATTTCATTAGCTGCTGCAAACTGCTTTCCACAACTATTTTTCTGCAAGCGCATTCCTGCAACAGGCAAAACCGAGGCTGTTGACTATCAGCTCAAGCACTCTGAAAGAGTTTTTAATTAAATCCCTCCCTGCCTGTCCCATCTGAGCACGAATGTTCGCCTGTTCCATAACTTCTGCGTGATGCTACTGAAAGCAGCGATCGCTCCTGGCAGCTGCTTGTGCTGTTGCTGCTGGATCTGCTGCTTGTGCTCAATCCCCATCAGCTGTTCCAGAAATATATGCTGTTTTAATAGTTCCTGGTCACTCACAAACACTCTCTGGATTCTTATTTTGTAAATGTGGCAGGAAAGAGAACATTTGCCTGCAAGTGAAGAGTCTCAGGAACTTATTGTAGTTGGGAGTCTGAGCATGACCTGTGACACAGAGTAAAACAAGTCTCTTGGGTCTAGTGAGTTTATCTAAACCCAGTAATAGTTTGAGTGACTTTAAAATGATAACACTGAACATATTGTTTAAAGTCTTTGCTGGCAATTAGCTAGACCAAAGAAAGAGATGGGGAGTGGATGCACATATAAACCCATTTTCTGTAAAATAAATACATAAATGACCTCAGCTGCAGAGAAGAGATTATCTGCTGTGCCTCATGTATGCAATCTGTCTTGGTGAGTCAAGAATCTGGTGTTTAGCTTGGAGTCCAACTCCAAATTCTTCACCATAAACACTGGGCAAGCACTCATCCAGCTTCCTGAAGGGACAAACCTCCCTGATCCACGCACTCTATAGCTCATTCAGAGCAGCAAACACGGAGCTGGAGGCAGCAAGGGGAAACACTGATTGATTATTTTGGAGGGGCTCTGGATAAAAATGCTTAAGCGAGTCAGGTGCCTACCACCCACGGATTTTCTGTGCATTTGGCAGATGTCTGCATTGCATGTGAAATTTGGGGTTTGGCAAGTATTTTTGTAAATTTTGTATGCATGAAGTAATAAAGGAGGTGAACTAGGACTAAACAAGTTACCAAAACAAAGAATCAAGTTACATTTTACCATAAATTTCTTTATTTTTGTTTTCGGAGTTGTGTACTTTTAATAAAAGGTATCAATCTAGCAAAACACTTACACATGAGTCAAAGTCACTGAACTAGCAGGGGTTACTCATGTGGTGAGAATCGAGCACAGATGTGAATGACAGTGAGTAGGTGCTACAGCATACAGTCAATATATTTGTGATAAGTTTTCCAAGAATTCTTAAATAGTCTAAAATAGGCAAGACCACACTGTGTTTTCATGGTAAATTGGCACATTTGGACCACAAGCACTTCTGACACTCTTTGCCTGGGGTGACAGTGAACAGCACGGGCTTCTGAGGAGCTGGATTCTCACTGTGTGGGATCTGCTCCTCCTAGGAAATACAGCTGTGGAAACTAGCCTGTGTGTTTTAGCAATGAATAGAGTAGCAAATTTTCAGATCTTAGCCTTACAGTAACAGCCTCTAGGAGGAAGGTAGCAATTGAATCAATATGGTTCTGATAATAGTAGAGAAAATTCTTTTAGGAAAATTGTAAGGCATTCTTCTGCAGTACATCTGGTCATCACTGACCAGAATTAATCTCAGTTTAGGTCTCGATGCAGTTAGGATTTAGTATAATGGATTAACATTTGTATAAAAGGCATACACAAGTCAAGTACAAGTATTGCTAAATTAATTCCTCATACAAAGTATACGAATAATGCACTGTAAACAATTGCTTCTCGTAGGTGCTTCAGTTTCCAGGCTGCAGTAGTTGCTTGTCATCTTTGGTTAATGCAAGATTTTGTCCGGTCTCAGCAGATCCACTACAACAACCGAACTTCCACAAACTGAGTCTCTGTCGATTCCCTGATTCCACAAACTTCGAAGAACACGTTTTTTTCAACCAGATCAATGTGCAAACCAAAACAACCAAGTGAACTGTAGTTTTTCTGCTGCTGACATACAAACAGGTGCACATGTACATATGTATGTGTACATTAATCTATCTCCACGTATGTGCACGTCCTCCCCGGCTCTGCCTCAGAAGCATCTGCCACAAGGCCATCCAGCTGGGATGATACCAGCATCTGGGGGCTATTCAAGCACACAGAGACACATACAACTATGGATTTCTAAAGTGAGCAAAAGGATTGTTTTTGATCATGACTGAAAATGGACCCGTAGAAAGAAGGAAAGCCCCATGACTCTCCAATGAGCAGAATCAGTTGCAGGGGCATAGTCCCCTCATTTTGAACGTGTCTGGTTCCTCCCCATGCTGCTGAAACCGTGATCTCAACATTCCTGCCCCACTCATCAGTATCATTTCATTAAGTGGTAGTGTAATCGGAAAATCCACTGTCTAGTCTCAAAAGCTAAACTAGTTTCTGATACAAAGAAGGTCACTTAAATTCACTGACAGTCTGCAGATTCAAAAACTAGTCCAAAATATTCAGGAATTGAACTCTTTTACAAGTTGTTCTAAATACTAGTGAAAGGTTCAAGGGGGGTTTAGAGAGCAGTGGAAGGGGTGTGTATAATCATGAAAGAAAACCAAGCAATTAATTGATCTTTCTGCATCACAGAGAACATTCTCCAATACCATTCTCACTCGGATCAAAACTCGTAATAAATCATGTAAGTTAGATACTCAATGCATCATCTAAATTCATCTTTTTGCAAGGGCAGGACCTCCCCTGACTATAGTCTGTAGTGTTTTGCTTATTTATAAATGTCTCTGTGAACTCCACAGGGAGACTATTTCACAGGTTCATGGCTAGAAAGCTTTTCCTGATTACACTTGGCTCTGTTCCCCTTACTTGCAATATTTTCATTTCTAGCTATTGCCTTTAACTTCTTTTGTTATCACAACTGGTAGGATGCTTTTTTCTATTTTTTTTCCATCTGTAAAGGAGAGGATTGAACAAATGTGAGGAACAGTGAACTTGTCAGCACCAAGCAAGGGTCTGGTTCTCAACAGTAACGTTTCATGCCATGTCATGGGTGCAGCCGTGGCACAGTAACAGATGTTTTCTGATTGTGAACTTACCTAATTTGTGGCTTGGCAGAAAATTTCATACTTCAGTCCTTAGAGCAAAGAAATTTAGACATGCTTCAAAAGTGGTTTATTTCTTTAAAGTTGCTGAGCAAGCACTGTTCTCATGGACTTCATTAGGAGAGCCAGGCCACCTAGAAGTTGTTATACATGGATTCTGCAATACATTTTAACCTTTAAATACTGGTATTTTTGACCAGTGTACTTTCCCTTCTCTACAGTCAATTGAAAAATGAAACACTTGGCCATGTTCCAGACAAGAGATCCTTATGTATTCCCTTGCTGAGCAGCCACAGATACCTCATGGCATTTTTAATACCCTGTGGAGTCCTGGCAGTGCCCCAAACCCCTGGTGAGGCTTGGAGAAACTGCACACCTGATCTACACATCTTCCCTGAACTCATCCTGAACTCATCCCGAACTCAGCCTGACCACCAACCCCCTCTGACCTGTAGGAGACAACATCAGGGCTGTCCAGAGCCCTTGGGCTGTTCTGGCTGCCATCACCTGGCTGACACGGATGGACAACACATGAGGAGAGGGTCAGGCCTTTCACAGTGTGCCAGGACCCATGGGCAGGATCCACCCCCATCCTGACACTTCTCCAGCAGGTGAGGGAGGTGGAAGCAGCTCAGGTACAGTTGTATCAACATTGTCCAGAGTGCCAGCAGACAATAAATATTCCACCCTTTGCCAAGTCTTACAGAGTCCTGACGACGCAGGATGAAACTACATACGCACTGAGTCAATAAAACTATACTTTGGACCAGCCAGTCTCTCTTTAACTTTCTCCAAAACATCACAGTAGAAAACAAGCCATAATCTATAATAAACAGAAAAAAAAATAAGACAGACTCTCTCACAAAAAAATTACACGTTCACAAAATAATTACATCACTTTCTTGTTAATCACTGAATTAGTGTTTATAATTTGGTCAGATCATCCTGTAGCCAGTCTGTGATCATGGCAGCCATCTCCTTGCTGGCATCGAGCACGAAGGCGTGGCGGAGCCCTTTCTCACAGAGCCGAATGTCCCCATCCGGAAAATCCATTTTGATCTCATCGTAGTAGTGCTGTGGACACCAGCTGTCTCCAGTTCCATAGTAAAAAATCAGCTAGAAAGCAAAGCATATCAAATAATCAGTGTAGAAATTACTGATGGAGCAACCAATACAATAATTTGGAAACAAGCAATGCTTCATGTCCAAAGATATACTGTGAGAAATAGCAGATTGGTGCTTCTTGGTTGTTTCCAGGTCTGCAGTTATGATGAAGACAATTGAATGTTCTGTGACTCAGTTTCCTCATCTGTAGAACTGTGGAACACAATACAGGCTTAACTCTGAAAACAGAGATCTGCTGATGAAAGCCTGGCTGGCTTAAGAGATTTCTTATTATGGCTCCAAACATCAAGTTGCCCATGGAGTCCACCCCCAAGCAGTCCATTTGCTGTGTTTTCCATAGCTGTTAGCTGTTTTCTATGTTAGCTTTCCAGCTGTTTCAAAAAAGCAATGACCAGAGACATCTTCAGCAACATCAGGGTGCTCAAAGCCCTATCCAACCTGACCTTAAATGTTTTCAGGGAGGAGCATCCACCACCGCTCTGGACAACCTGTGCCAGTGTCTCACCACCCTCACTGTAAAAACACTTCCTCCTTATAGCTAGTCTGAATGTACCATATTTCAGTTTAAAACCATTGCCCCTTGTCCAATTGCAATAGGCCTTGCTAAAAATTTTGTCCCATTTTTCTTATAGGCCCCCTTCAGGTACTGGAAGGTGCTCTAAGGTCCCTGGAGCTCCCTGGAGCCTTCCCTTCTCCAGGCTGAACAGCCCCAACTCTCTGCCTTATCCTTGTGAAGTGCTGCCTGTAGGGAGCACAGGCACCTCCCAGAGATCAACGAGCAATTTTCTTCTGGGTTTATAACATGGAACTAAAATTCTGCAAAAGTCCATTTTGTTTCGATCTTGCCCAAATAACCTCGGCTGATGACATACATGAAGCAGGTGCTACCTGCCCCAGAGCCCACCTAAACACAGAAGTCATAAATTCCAGGCAAATATCATATTCAAGGAAGTGTCTTCTCTCTCTTCTAGAAACAGTGAATGTCACGTTTCCCCAAGTCATAATTTCTCCCAATTTTCATCTTGACTTTGCATGCTATAGCTATGCTTTTCAATTTCTCATATATAAAGTATATGAGGGGAAAGTAGTTGTCTGGGAAAGAGTAAAAACCTATGTATTTCAGACTATACAAGAAGAAGATTAATGAGGAGCACTCTTCATACTAAAATGTTTGAATGCAGGTACCAGAAGGATGCTGATTGCTCAACACATCACACACACAGCTTGGCCCAATTCCATTATTCGCATTTGTTTCATATTTCATTTCTGTACTTCAGTGAGTAATTGAGCAATGCTAACATAAATTAGGGGACAAGAAGTTTTCCTTTCATCACAAATATCTTCAATTCCATCATTTTTGTAGCCATGTGGAATATAAATAAATGGACCCACTGGGGTAGAGGTGGGCTAAGAGCCCAGAATGCATTTCACAAACTATCACAGGTTTGTGTCAGTTTTCTCTTGTTGAAGTTTGCCCAAATCCTGTACATTAGTGACTACTGGCTGTATTCAAAATATAGTATCTCAGTTGCACAGACACCAGCCCAAGTTATACTTCTATTTCTGAGTAAAACATAGAACATAAACCATCTCATGTTAACAAACATGATCGGTTTCCTTTGTCACTCACTACTTGCTGAAAACAAGGTGTGTTGTTTGCTCCAGCAGAAAATTTCTTTTGATCTTGCCTTCAATTCATCACAAGATGTCACACTAGCAAAAGTTTGTCAAAAAAGCCAATGTAAAATGTCCAGATGCATTCAGGCCTTTTGGAAGCGAAACATCTGACCAAATTATGTTTAACCCTGGCCTCCGTTACTAACAGATACAGAAACAAAGGTTATGAAACTGAGGGGGAAAAAAGTGCAATGGAGCAACTCCAGTTTAATGGAGTACTCCTTAAAATCATTGGATTTTTTGAAAGGCACGTCATAGAGTCTCATCACATGAACATTTAGAAAAAGATGAAAAGCCATTTACACTTACAAAGGTGGATAAAATACTTGGCTTAGTCTGCATGGACTGTGAAATGCGCTGTTCTCCAGGCAGGGTTGTAAACTTGAGAACTCACAGATTTGAAAAGGCCTAAATAGAAGATTTATGTGCATTCTTAGCTTGCCCCTGGTATATTTGCATTACAGTTTAATCTTTCACTGCCTGATCCAAAGGATCCTTGACTCACTCAATCCACTGACAGGACGACATTCAGCTGATGAGCTGCTATTTGATAGTATTTTTCGTTTTAAATTCTGTGTGCGGTCTGAGGATTTATTTACTACATATTTCACGGTTTACAGACAGAATTTATTTTCTTTATGCTCTGCATTCCTCTGGCATGCACCACTACAGGATTCGCATGCTCACATTAATTAATTTAGTTTTGCAACACCTTAGTGGCCATTTTTATCTTCATTTTGCAGGTGGGGAGCACAGAAATTAATGTCAAACTACATTTATTAATTTGAAAGCACGTAGTGTAGAGTGAAACACCTCAAGCTGTTTTTCCAGCATGTGCAGCATTATACAGTATTGACTATACTCAAAGGACAGCACTCCTGGACTGCCCTTGCAGGTGTTCTGAAACACTGTTTACCTGTCTGTAATATACATTTCAAGGTCTTTAATGAGATATACAGAAAAGTGAGAACAAACTGTGACCATCTATGAAAAATATTGATGACTTCACCAAGAGCCTGTTCTCTTTAAAGATTAGGTACCTTTAACATGAATTTATTCACTTTTATTTCAATGGGCATTTTACCCCTTCTGCCACAGATGAGGTAGGAGTTCTGCATCCTGCTGTCTCCTTCATTGCACAGCTCTTTTGGTTAATGAAAGAAGAAAAAGGAAAAGGGATGTTTTAATGAAAGATCACGGCTGAATGCTTACACAAAAGGCGTCTGAATTGAGGTCAGTGCTCCCCCACTGTGAAATGTTTGGTAATGCAATGTCAACTGGTTTTAGCAGAGCTTGTGTGTACAGTCTGCTGGGCTTCAAGGAGGTAAACCAAAACCCAGGTATTTCACATGTGGCACCTACATGTACTGCCAGCCGTGTCAGCACCTTTAGATTTGCTGCTTTAGGCCTCAGTTCCTTAAGGTCATGGTGCAGTTGAAAGAAGCAGCCCTGTCAGCTTCTGGCCAGAGGAACACGGGACACCTTCCTGCTGGTGTCACACTGGAGACGTCCAGCACAGAATTAATGATTTAGTTTGAATCAGTGGTGTGTTTTTGAAGCAAACATCCAGTTTGTCCATATTTACCATACCTTGGTTCACATACTTTGGTTACCGTACTTTGGACCACACGGAGTGGTCTCAGAGTGCATAAACTCCTTCCAGCTGAAACTCAAGCAAAGATGCTCTTCAGACAGCAATGGACATTCAGTCCATGGGACAAGACAACTGTTGGCTGAAGTAATAACACTCTCACGTGCCTACATTGGGAACACCAGGTCCTCATCACTCACTAGCCAACTCTACAAATTCTCTTCTATTGTGCTGCTTTTGTTCTTAATGTAAACATAGTCAATGGCACTTGCTGAGAACAGGAACAATAAGACTTTGGAAATTTAGGTTCCATTCCAAGAAGAAAAAGGCAGAACACTTACCAACTACTGGTCTTGTTGCCCAGTCATTTGTCCACTCTTTACAGGTATGGCTTCTTTTGTCTTGCTCCTTTCTGGTCTCAAGACTGCTCTACACCCCCTTCGGTTCTTTATTTCAGCTCTATTCCCCCTACCTCATGATTTTCAATTTCTACTACTTCTGCTTCTTTTTCTAGTCCCACATTCTTGCCCTGCAAAGTCCAAATTTTAGTCTCCTGGCTCCTCCATCTCACTCTGAGTCTCAATTCCACCTCTACTTGTCTTTTTTCTAGAGTCTCTACTCCCAGTGCTGCTCCTCAAGCATCTCTCAGACTATCAGAGGTTCAGGGCTGGGTTCAGTTCAACACAAAAACATTTAAGCACAGGTAACTGTATTGTGGTGTTTACATGTGTACCAGCCATCCCGATTTCCACCACACATTCAGGAAAGACAGTCTTACTTGGGTAGCTCCAATCCACCACCTCATACAGCACCAGAAACTTTTCTCTGGCCAAACAAACAGAGCCTTTAGTTCTTCCTGCCTCCTCCTCCTCTCTGTTTACTGCTCCCTCACTAGTTCCTCTCTTTAATAGCTCAGCATGTGTCTCCTCTACACTGGAATGAGAAGCTTCCTTCTTCAAGCCAGGAATTGTTACCATGAAAAAACAATGCATTTTCCCCTGAACTTTATTTCTAGACATCGTAGAATCTTTTGGATTGAAATAAACCCAGTCAAGGTAGGACACTTGTGTCATATATGCAGCTAAGGTCTGGTTCCATTATAATCAACTAAGAACAGTTTTTAAACAGGAGATTTGGGGAGCTTGATTTGATTCTGCCATTGTCTGCTTATTTCATGTGCAGATGTTGGTGTGGGCATTCTGTCCATGTGCCCGTGCATGCACATCCAAAACTGTAACAGAAGTGTTTCTTAATTGCAGAATGGTTTTCAAAACGCTTCCTTATTACTGGATTATAAGAAAGAGCAAGACTACAACCAAGGTGTAAATTTTCAATGATCCAGATGTTGGAATAGGGCAATGAAACCTGACAGCTACTTGACTACCATTTAGGAAGCTGAGAGTCTCCTTTTGAATGACAAAATGTCTCTGCTCCTTGCCTGTGTCACACACAGACATGAAATATACAGACTTTAAAATGTCACCCCCTTTCCTAATATATTTAAACAGAAGAATTTTAGATATATTTAAAGAAAAGTTTCCAGAATCCATCTTCTCATCTTCATTTCAACATCAGGAGCTCTGCTATTGCAGCAGGCGAGCAGGAATAATTAACAAACCATGTGTGACCAGAGGCACATGGGATCTCCATTAATGTAGGGAACACTGGCATGCACTGTATGGTTTGTATGGATCTGTAAAGTGCATATTTTCCTGTGGATGGTGGATGGCTGTAAAGACATCCTGAGTCAGCACAAGCACTGCACCAGCAGTGGAAAGCTGCTGCCAATCTAAGCATTCAGAAATGATGAGTCAGCCCTCAAAATAATTAGACTAGCTTAAAAATAAACAGATTTGCAAAACAATAAATAGGAAGTTCTTTCCAGTTTTCCTCTGGGCTTAAACTTTCCAATATTTAAATTTTTTAAACTTTTCTGCCATGGGGGTGAGAGGATTATCTTTTATTCTTTTGCAATATTGAATGGTGAAACATCCAGGTATTCCTGAATCAGAAAGGAAATGGCAGTTACCACTGGACATGACAAGGACTTTATGATTCCTGATGCAATATCCTCCTTGCTATGAGTGACTAAAACATATCCTCTTTCAGGATCTGATGTTGAGAGCAGAGTGAAGGGGACATGGGCAGTCTTTGCCGGCCATTTCAACGCTGCATTTGAAACAGTTATGTAATTTCTAAACTCAAAATAGCTTTAAAATAACAGCGGTATTCTTACAAGATGATTTACCATTAAATGGCTCATAAGTATTTTCAGCCTTAGGTTCCGTAAAATAAAACACAAATCCAAATAGGGCTCTGTCAGCCTTGTACCCTGTAATATGGTATGTGTACTCTGACACTGCACAATGATGGCAGCTGCTAAGTAAACATCAGAAGAATCTGAGATTTGTATCAACAGGATGTTTACATTTTAAAGAGTTTCTAAGAAAATAATAAAGATTTCCTGCCGTTGACTCCACTGGCACTTGTTACAGTATGTATGACAGTTCACAGAAGTACAAATTACAGAGAGATTTCTGCCTCTTCAGTAACTGTCATAGGCCAGAACTGAAAACAAATCCAAAAAGTTAAAATATATTGAGTTTCCTCTATCTCTCTGGAATTTGGTACATGCTATAAGAACTTTAGGATCTTATTACACGGGCAGGCACCACTCCAGCTGATGGCAGAGCGAAGGACTGATATCTGTGGATATAAAGGAGCAGCACATGTGCAATTGCAGGACTGCGCCAGTGTTCTTGCTGAAATCCTTGTCTCTGACACACTCACATTTTATCAGTATTACTCCCACATGCATTCACTGGCTGCCACAGCAACTTCTCTCTGGGCGACATCTCTCAGCAGTAACCAGTGAGTAGTTTCATTTGTTCTTGGACAAAAACTAGCTTAAAAGGCATTATCCCAGAATTAATTTTAGTTTCAACCAAGGTTTCTAGAAAATGACTTAGCTTCTCTGGAATTATGAAAGTGTCTCCACCTTATCCTGCCAAAAGAATAGGATAAACGACATGGGAACAGACTGGTTTGGGACATACATTTTTTACGTGTTTCAGTTGTACTTTGGCTTCTGGGAATTCAAAGAGCTGGCAATGCCCTAGGAAGCCCTAAATGCTTTGGGATATGGTTCTCTGAGATACCATCTCTCTCCCTCATGATCCTGCCGTGGTTGAGATCAGCCAGTTGGATGGTAAGGTCCTTGGGAACTTGCTTCTCAGCTTGTTTTACCAGAACTTGGTTTTCTCAACTTTCCAAGGGCAGTGTGAAGCCAAACATTTTCAGCTGGACTGTTTTGAGAAGAGGCAGTTGACAATCTGGGGTACACAATGCTCTTTTTAAACACCCGCCTGTCGGCCTTCTAGTAAAGGTGCAATCGGTAGTTCAAGTGCTTATGGTGAGTTTATTTAACATAAGGATGGCAGCCACTTTTGTTAAACCAGCATAAATAATAAACAAAACCAGCTTCCCTGTCTAGAAAGGAGGTGAAGAAGTATTTTACTATGGGAGAAATTAGGATATAAACCCTGAGATAGGGCCTGATGTAGTGGCTACTTTGCCTGTGATTCCAGGTGTGTCACTGCTCTCCCTAGTGTCAAGTATGGTGTTCTACACACTGCTTTTGTGCATTTATCAGTGTTGAAATTTGGTAAATTGCAAATGGAAAAGGGCTTCTTTTTAATTCTGCTGCAGTTTGTTAGCAGTGCCACTGCTCTGCACAAAGACCCATGAGATCAACAGAGGCCACTTTTATTTCCACTTTGTCACAGATAATGATGGGCCAAACTCAATGCAAAGTAAAACTGAGCTTTTAAAAAGGATTTATCAACAAATCAGGGTGATTAACTTATTTATATTATCTATGTTACTTATAAAGACTTAAAAGCATTTTGAGGGTATATATTTAGATGTGTCAGGAACATGAGTATTTCAGAAGTCAAGTCTGTATAAATACCAAAATAAAAACAAACAGACCTGAAACCACTATTTAAGCAATACTACTGCTGGGACAGATTCTTCCAACTGTATTTACTGCAAACAGTTTTTCCCTCTGAGTATCAGCCTGACACTGCCTACATTCAGTGGGACTTTATCTAAGGTAAATCAGTCAAATATCTCTTGTAACAGCAGGATCAGCATCTGGCTGTAAAGGGCGATGTTTCCCAGTGGTGTGCAACGGGAGGAGGTAAGAAATAAAGGGGTAGTAAGGGGTCAGTGGTAACTTTTAAACAGTCTTCAGACGGCTGAGGAAATATTGCCGTCTTTGCTCATTGTGTGCAACACACACCTTATGCCCATCCCAAAAATTTTGGAAACACTTGTCATCACTTTTTTACTACAATACCACACAGCACAAATGATGGTAACAGGCGCTCAGTTACAGAGTAAGTGAAACATCACAGGAAAGGATATTGTGAACATTGACTTTTTCAATGCTCACTGGGGTCCTTTTCCACAGAGGAGAGAAGCTGCTGATCCCTGATTAGGCATTCTGGGCGCTTCAAAGAGAAGGCTGTTCTTGTGGTTAAGTGACACAGGCACCAAAATCCCCAAGCACATGTGCAACTTCCCTGGCTTCAACTCTGCACCTCCAGGGAGTGCAGGCCAGAAAGGATGTGAGACCAGCCAAAAAAAGAGGTATTCTTGGCTCGAGAGAACACTTTGCACCTATTCAGAAAGAGTGTTTGGAAGGTTTTTCACAAATGTAGGCAAGCACCTCACTCACTCTGTGGGCAGGCAAAGTATTTGTAGTATTCTTTTAAGCACGTATCTTCAGATCATGCTCCTCTCACTGGGAATAATTACTAACCCCCATGGATGTCTACAGAGATTCAAACAAAAACACTGGGCAACATCAAAACAGCTGCTTCAGGGATCAAAATAGTTCTTGGTTGCTTAGTTTTAAAAAATTTCTCTAGCAAGGACAATTTTGCAAAAGAAAAACCTAGCACTTTTCTGTGGAAAGGAAATACTTCATTCTTCAGCTTTTATTCTAAATCTCTGCATGCCAATGTTCAGTTGTTACTCTTGGAGAACACATTATCTATGGTATTATTGGTGTGATATAAACTTCCACTGCTTTAAATTCTAAATGCAAGAAATAATAAATATATACCTCATTAATTTAATTTTTTCAAAACTGAATTTTTTCCCCACTTAACCATCTATACATGGGTGGTCATAAGCCATCTACAATAGAGACTTCCACAGTTTGAGTGAAAATAGGTTAATATATCCATGAAATTCCAGTTTGTACCTTTCTTCTCAGACAACAGATTGGTTTTTTTCACCTTTGTATATCTGCTTCAGATGTTTCCTGTCTTTTTCCGTATGCAATCAATGCAACTGCTACACCAGACCACTGGCAAAAAACTCAAGGAACATATAAATGTGTTTTGGTTTGACATGCTAACCAAAAGAATCCTGGTTTGCAGTTGGAGTAGATGGTTTATGATTTTAAGAAATGATGAACCGCTACATAAAGTTCACTGATTCAAGAATTCCTGAAGCCTGCAGAAGCTCGTCAATGGATTTAAAAGGGCTTTGGAGCAGATCCTACATTTCAAAATAGGACTACTATGTATTACACATGGAGTAATAAACCAGATATATCTCAATAAATAGAAAATCTGAGGGGTGATTATTTTAAAAGAGAATTTCCTCTGTAAGCACCCTAGTTTTACCCTATCATGCAATTATCTTATTGATTTATGTAAGATTATATTTATTATAAGAGGTTTACAAGCTTTTTCAACAGAAAAAGAGTCAATAAGGCTAAGTCTTAAAACAGAGCAATGAATGGGGCATGAAGCAAACTTAAAAACCTAAGTGCTGTGGAGAATCTTTATAAGGAAATATCATTGACCATTCCAGGCATGCTAGTGAATGCCCAACACATTCATTTTCCTGTGCCTTTTAAATTTTTTCTTTTTCTATTTGTAAAAGCTCCATGATGCTCAGTGCTGATCCATCTTTTAAGAACACGGAATTACACCCACTTCCTTTTGTGCAGGAATTACAATAAACTTCCTCTAGTTCAGTAGTATCTTTGCCTCCAGCTTCTGTTAGGAAAGGGAGTTGGTGTTATTACAGTGAAAGAACATAGGTAGCTCAGCTGCCTTAGACATGATCAGCTAATAATTAACCTCCAGAGCTGAGGAAATCTTTTATCAGTATCCCTCACCTTATTTGTTTGGGTTTTCTGGTTTATCACAACCCCCCGTGTCACTGCAATAAGAAGTTCAAATTCCTGTACATTCATGTACTGCTTGATCCAGACAAATAGTTTTACACAATAGTTCAAAGGCTCTATCACATATTACCTTGTTAGAGGACAGCTCTCCATCCTCCTCTTACAGTTCCACTGATATTTAATGTGCTCGACTTCTGACTTTAAAAGAGCTTAAGTGAAAAATCTCACTTAATTATCCAAACAATATTCCAGCTCCCATTCTTTCAACATAAATCCAAGCAATTAACTTTGTTAGACTAAGAACCTGCAGTCTGGTGATAAAATTTCTCCTGGTCCCTAGCTAGTATTAATTATAGTTAAACCTGGACATGGAAAGATTGGAATAATTTTGTGTCTTTTCTTTCAGATCACAGAATGCAAATAAGATCCAGAAATAACTTTTCTATTCCACAGCAGCTGGCAAAGTCAGGTGTTAAGATTGGCTTTTACCATATGATCACAGCGACTACTAAACAGTATAAATTTTTTGAAGTAACAGCTTGCCAGTTCTATAGCAACTTGGACTATAGTTCCTGTTTTCATAAACTTCCAACCTTTATAAGTTAAGCCCATTTTTATTGTCAATACTCTTCAAATTTAACATGATACCAACTCAAAATTTTTCCCTTAATTCTTACATTCCCAGAAATTACTAGAAGATGAAAAAAGAAAAGCATTTAGCTTCATTTTTAGACCTGCTTTTTCTTCAGTTTGCCAATTCTTATAAGCTCGCTTCAGCTTTTTGTTTTCTGGAGTATGTTTGCCACATATGTATGAGGACATAGAAGAATCAATAAAAGAAAGTTAACACAGGTTTAAAACAGCTCCTGCCTGCCAAGGCCATGCTTAGATTGACAGAGTCAACAAAAGCACAGATGGAGCAGACTTGGACACCTGCAAACCCTTACTGTTGGCTATGGGCCTTTATTCTGTACAAGAAATGAGAATTTTTGTAATGTGAAGGACCTGAGAGACCACCTAAAGTCACTGGAGCTGCAGCTGATTGTCATCACCACCATCCCCACCTAACAAAGCATTTATGCATAACTTCAAGCACGCACGCTTGTGATTAACATTTCCACAGGTACCTGTAGTCCTGCTCCTGCACTCCTCACTTGTACCCTGGCCATCGCAGGGACCTGCAGTCCCACCCTTCAGGGCACCGAGAGACCTCCCCAGCCTCACCTGCCCCCAGCCCACGCTCCCTGCACGGGGCTCCAGGGTCTCCAGCTCTGTCCTTTAGTTTCTGCCTCCCAAGCTACACTGCAGAGTGACTCCAGCCCTGGCCCTGTGTCCTAGACTGACATCACACCTACCCTGGACACAGCTTGTCACCTGGATGGCTCCCACCTTGCAGCTTCCCTTCAACTATGTCTTTGGCAATCCCTCCTGGACAGACTTTGGACACAAGTTGTAGCCTTCTCTCCACTCCTGTCTCTGTCCTCTGTCCCTGTCCCCTCTTGCTCCTGACTGGATTCTCTGGAGGGATGCTGGACCTGCTTCATTGCTTTGCCTTGTCTTGGACAGTAAATAGACCCTGTTCCCATGCTCTGCTTAGGTGCTGTGGGACAGCATCCTGCTTGGAGAGGTCACTGCCTGTGTGGGGTCAGCCTTGGCTCAGGGAAGAGGCAGACCCTCCAGCTCCCTGACACTTGGAGGGGTGATTCAGTCAATAAAATCAACCATTTTCCTTGAATTCATTGTGCTTTGGATCAACCCACAGGAAGTTTTGAGACAAGGGGAGTATTTGCAGTCTGCAAGATGAGCCCTTCAGTCTCTTTACTGAGATTCCCCACAAAATGCAGAACTTTGAGTACGCTGCAACAAAAATGAGAAAGCTCAGGCATGCTAGGTAAAATGCAGGGCTCCCTGTTTACATGTGCTACTTAAACTCCTTTAAAATATGAACATACCTTTTAAAGTGCAGAGAAGGCAAATGGGCTAAATAAAAATAGATCTTTTTTCAGCCACAAAAAGAAAGACTGCTTTATGAAGTGAACTTTGTTACATTTCTATTTAAAAGACACAGAGTAATTTTACAGAGATCTAGGACCTCTGTCCTAGAAAACTCCATTATCTGAGGAAAACCTCTTCCAGTACAAAGTGCTGGAATCATTCTTGCAGCAAAAAGACAGGGATGATACAAAAAAATGGAAGGAAGGAAGGGAGCACAGTAGAATAATATGTTATACTGATTATCTGCTCACACAGAGGCTATCTCAATAGAAGTTTATTAAATGTGACACTTTTTTGGCTCATAAGCCATCTGGAATTGTCTGACCATGGTCACAACTATTAAATTATCTCAGCCTCCAAAACATGGTGACCACAGGGTGACCACATCAGAACTCCAATTAGAACAGTTCCTGGCTTGTGTCAACCCCTGAACTGTGACTGGGAAAACGCAATTGGTCCAGACAAGTACTTCACAGAATCTCTTTCAACAATAAATCCAGCTCAGTGTGAAAAATGTCCCTGGAATGAATTAATCCACCTGTAGAGCAGAAGCTCCAGCCTCTGAGGAATTTCTCTTACACTACAGTCCAATGGCTGAAATGGTAGAGCCATAATTTTGCTGACTGCTCTCTGCTACATTTTGAAGCCATGGGAAGACTGAGCCTGCAGAATCCCATGATGTAACTGACACCCTAGGACAGAGGACACATGTCATTGACGTGTCCAGCAGCAAAGTCAGAGGATTTGGTCCATCAGCCTGCACCCATATCCTGTCTGAGCAGAACCCAGGTAACTACAGACCCCACTGGGAACCACACCTCAGGCTCAGCCAGTACAGTCTGCTTCTCCTCCTGCAAGGACAAGCTAGATGGGCTGGTACATCTGATAGTGGTGAATGCTACGAGTGCAAAGCTGTGGATCAACACATTTTAAGGATCAGTGACCCATTTAATGGCTTCTCCAAAGTAAACAGAATAACACAAAAAAGCAGAATCAAGCCTGCTGAAATTCTGGTTTGGCACAAATATAACTGGATGTAACATCTTGTCACGCATGTGAGCTTCCCTTGAAAACTGAGGATTAAATAGTTACCTTCTTTAAATTTTGTTTTATGGTTGTACTGTCTCTCTCCACCACCTTCATCATTTCTTGGCTTGCCATGTACAAGATGTTGGCTGCAGAAAAAGAAACAAGCAATAATGTAAGCACACAGCAAATCTTTTAGAAAAAACAATATGGACCCAACTCTGCAGAAAAGCAGGGCAAGTAAGCAGCCATCATCTCAACAATCCCATGGAAAAGAATCCCACTGACAGAAAGAGCAGAGTTTCTCTCACCTAACCAAATGATTAAAAAGGCATACAGACTGAATTGTCACCTGCTATTAATTAATTCCACAATTAACGAAAAGGGAAAGACACCTTTGGATCATAACTCTATTCATCTATCCTACAGACTTCTAGATCAGCCCATGGTGACCAGAAAAAGAACTCTGATGACTTGCTTTCACAGCATGCTTTTAGAAAGGTAAAGGTAAGTATAATAAATCACCCATCAAGGGTTTTAAAGACTGGGCTTTAAACACAAAACATACATTACAAGGCATTATTAATCAGTAGATGATCAAATTATTGACATCTCAATATGCAAATCATTCAAATGTTCAAGACAACAAATAATAAAAACAATGGCAACTACAAATATATGGCTGTCCTGCATAAGATTGATGGTACCTGCCCAGTCAGGACTGGAATGGACACCAAATGTCTAAGCCTTACCTTTCTGGAACGTAAAGTAATAAAAATGGCTCAGTGCAATTTATTTTGAGCTCATCTGCAAGATACTGTTTCAGAGACATAAATGATTGCATCTAACATTTGGGCACCCAATTAATTTTAGCGAGTCTTGAATTCTGGCATGTCCCACCTATGTTACACGGCAATGGGAACTAAGCACTTCAGAAAAGTGGGTTGGTTTGTCTGAATATTCACCAGTTTAAACATTCTGACACAGAAGGATTACACTGTGCCCACCTTGCCTCACATCTCTTACAACAGAACCTAGAGAAGCTCAATGTACAATCCAAAACCTGACTTTGAACAAGCATTGTAGCTTATGAGTTCTGCTGCTAGAACAAACCTCATGTATTCAACTGCAGAATCAAGAGTTGCTCCATGAATTATGTTTCCAGAATATGAGACGACCTTCAAAAGGTGTTTTAATAAGGGTTATTCATTTCTGTCATCAGTGCTGTACCGAAGAAATGTGAAGCTAGCCAAAGAATTAGCACTTCTTTTATCTCCGCGTGGTAGTTTTGCCTGGCCCAGTTTTTGCCAGTGAACAGGGTGGGGTACAAAGATGGCTCCTGCATATCCTGAGTAAAGATTCTGCAAATTTTCCACCATGTCCAGCAGAGCCAGTCTCTGATGGCTCTGAAGATGATGGACATGCTCCTGGCCAAACCTGGGCCAAGCCAAGATACACCTCTGTGAAAACATATTTAAGAAGAAATCAAAACAATGTGAGCACGCATTTCTTTTTAGCCAGGGAAGGAGGAGGAGGAGGCAAAAATATGTGAGGGAGAACAACATGGAGGCACCAAGGTCAGTGGAAAGGCGGGGGAGGAGGTGCTCTAGGCGCCGGAGCTGAAAACTCTCTGCCAGCCGTGGTGAAGACCATGGGGGGAGCAGGTGGTCCCCCTGCAGCCCATGGAGTCCAGGGGATGCAGAGCAACCCCCACAGCCGTGGGGAGGTGCCCACGCCAGAGGAGCAGATGATGCCTGCAGGAAGCTGTGATCCAGTGGCAGTCCCAGAGACTGAGAGTTGCAAAGGCCTTGCAGGAGAGAGAAAGGCCTTGCTCCCGGGATGGAAACAGCCTGACCTCGGCTTGGAATTCTGCAGCCTGGAGAGAATCTCGGACAGCAGCAATCGGGCGGGGCTGCTCGTGAGATTGGACCCACGCCAAAGAAGTTCGCACAGGACTGTCTCTCGTGGGAGGGACCCCCATGGCTAAGTAGAGGATTCTTCCCCCTGATGGACTGACCCTGACCAAAGGAAACCCCCACACCCTGCCCCCACCCCGGAGCTGTTGGTTAGAAGGAAGGAGGGAGGGGGTGAGCTGAGAAATGGCCTTAATAGGGAGAGGGGTGAGTAGAGAAACAGTGATTGTAGCAGACGAATTGTGGCCTTGGACTGATTAAGAAACCCCACATGCCTTGCCCTAGCCCAGATCTGTTGGTTGAATAGAGAGAGAGGGCAAATAGAGAAACAGTGTCTGCAGTAGAAGATTTGTGATAGACTGACCTAAGAAAAACCCCACACCCTGCCCCTGCCTGGGAGTTGTTAGTTAGTTAGAAAGGAGGGAGGGGTTGAGCTGGGAAGCGGTGCCTTAAGAGGGAAAGGAGAGTCAGTGAAGAAACGGTGTCTTAAGAGCTTATTTTTATCTCCAATTTATCCTCCAACACTGTTAGATTAATAAATCACTTTTTTTGCAACTTCAAGTCTCCCGCCTGCTTTTGCCCTGAATCTTGTGTGTCCCTTATCAGTGATCTTATCTCAACTCATAAGTCCAGTATTTTGTATTAGTTTTTCCTCTCCTCTGCATAGCTGCAGCAGGAGAGAGCATAGAAAGCATACATTGTAAGTGCCTGGCATTTAGCCAGGGTCAAACCCACGACACTCCTTTTTGGACCAGTCAGCTTAATGAGCTAATTAGATGGCCAAGGCTCTCCTGACCTCTGATCACAGAGACATTCATAACATATATGTGGAAATAAAGGACAATATTCTACTTTCTCACCAGTTTCCGAAACCAATGGCTAAATTATCTAAAAGCATTTCAATTTCTAGGTCTTAGAATGACTGAAAGTACTTTAAGATACTAAATCATTTCCTGATTAGGAATAGGAGAAATATGAAAATATCCTGACAATTTTTAAATATCTGACCCAATGAAGTTTTGCGCACAAGTAGTTAATGACGGTGTTGGATCTGATGCTGCTTTGAGGCAGGAGTAAAACGTTCTCACACTGTGAGATAGGGGAGGAAATGGTAATCACACAGGTCTTTCGTGGCAACCAAAACATGGAGTTGGCTGAATTCCAGCAGTGCTCTAAGGAAACAGAATGCCACCAGAGAGATGAGTGATGGAATCGGAGATCAAATGTTAAAAGACAAAGCCAATGCTCTCAAATGAAAAAAATCCTAGAAAGTAGTATCTACTTCTGAGCCAGCCAAAAAGGATGCAATTCAGTTGTACGCCTGCAGAACTCTGCCTGCTTCAATTAAACATTGAATGCAGCTTGTGCAAGTTCTTCCTTTCTTAGACAAGAATAAAGGGTTGTCATAGACAATCTAGCAAATTTGCTGGTCCCATCCTACTCTGCTGGGCAAAGGGGTCTTGCAGTTTTGTGCCTAGCAACCCAGTCATCTAATCCTGTGGCGAAGTTAGCAAAAGTCTGCACATCTATAGAATTGTTGAGTTCATATCCTGCCCCTGGTCGTTCTCAATTCAGCTCCAAATGGATTAATTACATGCCTTGCTTTTAAGGATACACATTTTAGAATGCACCTTCAAAAATCATCTAGGAAAAACGTAAATAAGAGATAGGAAAGACAACTGGAACAAGTCCAGAGGAGAGTCACTAAATTGATCACAGGGCTGGAGTACCTTTCCTATGAAGACAGGCTGCGAGTTGAGGCTGTTCAGCCTGGATGACAGATGGATTTGGGGAGACTTTATAGCACTTTCCAGTATCCTAAAGGGCTGCAAGAGAGAGAAGGAATTCTCACAAGGGCATGGAGTGGCAGGACAAGGGGAAATGGCCTTAAGCTCAAAGAAGGCAGGTTTAGACTGGATATAGGAAGAAATCCTTTACTGTGAAGGTGGTGAGGCCCTGGCAAAGGTTGCCCAGAGAAGTGGTGGCTGCCCCATCCCTGAAAGTGTTCAAGGCCAGGCTGGATGGGGATTTGAGAAGCCTTATCTAGTGAAAGGTGGCCCTGTCCATGATAGGGGAGTTGGAATTGGCTGATCTTTAAGGTCCTTTCCAACCCAGACCATTCTGTGAGTCTGTAATGAGGAATTCCATAGGTATGTAAACTCATTTCATATTGACTCCTGTTTCTAATGTGGTAACTATGGCTTAGTGCTCAAAACTCCTACCTATAACTGAAGCTATCTGTCAAAAGCCCTGCTCTATGTCAGAAAGCAGGATGTGGAGAGCAGCCCTTGCTGCTCCACGTGCTGGTCCTTCAGCTAACCAAGTTGGCTCACTATGGATTTACAAGATTTCACAAAGCGCTAAGCGCAAGAGCCTGGATTTGGCAGGGTATCTGTGGCAAAAGGACTTGTACCAAACTCATGACATGAGGACCTCAGTGTGTCAAGACTTCCACCTTCCAGTCCAGAATGAGGTTCTTGTTAGCAGGACACAGCAGAGAGCACACCTGCAGTCAGAACTCCCGCATCACCTTGCAGTACCTGCAGCGGATGGAGGGCAGGGATGACAATACCAGTGGCCATCAGAACCTGACACATTCAGCACCACTGGAACGCTGCAGGCAGCTCTCCACCCCCACTTCAGTCACACAGTGGGAACAGTAAGTATTGCCCTGCTCCCCTTCTCCCATCTTACTGGTTTCTCTGTCCTCTCTCCTGTTCTCGGTGGGGTCTGCTCATATTTCTGAGTGATTTGGGTGTTTTTTTCAGTAATTAATAATTGAAGTGGAATTCACTCACTTAGTAAACTGAGGTTAGTCATAGAGATCCTAAAATTAAACCGTAAGACAGCAAAGGCAATAAAGGCAGTACTTCAAAAGGAAATGTCTCTGAAGGTTTGGGTACTGTGAAAGAAAGGGAACCAGGAAGGCAGGATTAAGCTAAACCGGATGAACAGGAAGGTTCAAGAGCCTATTTCAACCAAACAGGAATCCTTCAAATTTTGGAAACATGATCCTAGGGAAACCAATAAACAGGAACTTAAACTTCTGCAGGCGTTAAGTAAGAGGAAATTGCAAAGAGCAAAAGTAGGTTTCCAAGAACAAACATTAAAGGATTTAAAAATAAACAATAAAATATTCCTTAGGTATATCAGAAACAAGAGGCCTACAACAGAATTTGTACAGGCTAAGGGAAGCAGCTAAAGAGGATAATGACACTGTTTGGAAGATAAATGACTTTCCTTTATGGCATCCAACTTTCTTGTTCAATACATTCAGGAGGTTTCTGCTCTCTATATTCTTTTTCTGGCAATAACAATTTCTCTTTGAGTAGTGAGTTATCAAAAGTAACAACAGTGGAGAATACAGAATATATCAGGGCTATTTAAGAGTTTGAAAAAACACTAAATGGAGAATTGGTGAGTTGATAACCATCTTGCTACACAAGAATCATCCTGTCCTATGGCTTTGAGAGTGGAAAATACTGCCTGATTGCTACTGATTTTACAAAGGAAAATAACATTTTACTGTTCTGTAAGTTTTTCAGTACGCATAACCAGATGACAAAAATTACAGGTCTTCTAAAAACTCTCTCACATATCAGACAACAAACATTGGCTGTAATTAAACATCTGTAAAACGAAAGGTTGTAATATGATAAGTGGTTTGGAGCAAATTTTAAAAAATAGGCTTAGATAATCTAGTCTTCATAACAACAAAGAAGGTCTAGATTCATCACAATTAAAAAAATAATAAATTTATAATAATAACTTTTAAATAAATAATAATAAAACAATACTATTTGAAATTTTGTTTTAAAATCTCTAAATAATCATTGAACACACCTGGCAAATGGATAGTTTCTGGGATGGATTAAATCACTTCTCAAGATGACCCTGTTTTCAGTGATAAAACCTTTAGACCTTAACCTGAATTAAGTTCCTAAATTGAGGTGGAATAAATCCTAGCCTAAGATTCTAGTCTAGCTCGATATTAAAACAATGGGTATCTTATTTCTTAATGATCTGGTAAATGGATAAGTACTTTATTGACAGCATTTACACAGGACACAATGTTAGTCTGTGCGAAACAGGCAGTGAAAATGTGAGAGATCCAATGAGAACAGAGAAAAAAAATCAATGAACCAATGAAGTTCAAATTAAAGAAATGGTAATCAAGATAAAAGTAGAAAAAAACAGAGTATTTTTTCCATTACAAGCTTATAAATCAATGCAAAGAATAGAATCAGAATCCAGAGATCCCCAGAATGACTGGTGCTCACTACCTGCATTAACTCAAAATTCCAATCAGACCACCATATACTAAGTTTCATAAGTAGTAGTAGGAGGATGATACAGAATTCTGCAGTACCACGATACAAATCACACCGTGTGACCACACCTGAAAAACCATGTGTGCTGTGTGCTGTATGCCGACGGCCACAACCCCTGTGGGACACCACAAAACTGAAAATGGTGGGGAAAACAAAGAAGTAAAATTAAAGATGTGTTGTTGCCATCATGTTCGTGATACTCCATGACATACTGGTTTTCCCTCTCTTACGGCACAGTATATTTAAATACAAAACAATCAAAGAAGTACTTTTTAATGTCATATGCAATTAATTATGAACCTTGCTGCCACAGGAAACTGATCCACATACATATTTGACGCATTCACTTTGAGTGTGTTGTGCTGAGCTCCTCTAATTACAAACACAGTTAATACAATTAATCTTAGGGCAAATCTCTACAAAGGCCAGATAACTTATGCTTACAACAACCTCTCCTTTCAGGTACCACGGTCTATGTCTGCTACTATTCTTTCTTGGTTTGCTGTGGATACATCCAGTGGCTCATCTCTCTTGAATTTTACTGATGGAGGGTTTCAGCTCATGCCAGTGTGTCTCTCTCTCTTCAACAGCAGAGCTGCATCTCTTTCAGCCCTTGTACCTCTTTGTATGTATGAAAATCATGTCCCACTCTGCAACATGTTAACTCACATGAACTTGGGACCGTCAATATTCCCATGATTTTTTTCTTGCAGAAGCATTGCTCAATCAGTAATATACCATCCTTGTAAGAAATTTATGTACAGAACAATTTGGTTCTTTAAGGAATGACATCATTCTCCTCTCCTAGCCCCTCAGCACTTCTCTTAGCTTGTGGAGATCACTTTGATCCTGTCCCTCTCCAAAACACCTGCAGAATATTCTGGCATGGTGCTATCTGTAACCTCAGCAAACACACACACTGTATTCTGCTGGTCACATCTGTAACACAGCTATTGAATACTAAAGGAATGAAGACAAGACTGTTACAAAACCCTACTAGATACATCTTCCCAGTTCTGAAAATCCTCCTGAATCCCATTTTCCATGCAGTCATACATCTGTCTAGTAGATGTTTCAGGTATGACATATTTCCCAAACTTTGTTAAAAAGAACATAATGGGAGACACTGTAAAAAAATCTTTATTAAGGTAAAAATATCCTAAATCCACTGCTTCCCTCTAATCCACATTACTGTAAGATGTTTAATGTGTATAGAAAGCTATATTTAAAGATATACCATTATAAAGGAGGAACAGTAACCTTCTCTCTTGCTGCTGTGGAATGTCAATCTGGGCTTCTTCAGAAAAGCTATTTTTCTCAAAAGCTAAGTCACAAGTTCAGGGAGAAATCTCTCTGCTATTTCCTAATGCTATACTCTGCTAACCTTGGCATTTTTTGAATATTTAGTTCTTTCCTTTTCAAAAAAACTTGTTCAGTTTCCTTATTTCATGAATACCAAGCTGCTTTTTCTAAGGAAATAACTCAGAACTTACATACTTCTTTTGTGTGCAATTAGAAAGTCATCTCAAAAGGCTCTCAAGGATTGTTACTCCGAGATTTTCAGCAGCTCTGAAAATCAGGTTGTGAACCGGGCACAACCAGAAGCTGACACAAAATGAATGGCTTCTGAAATCTTTCAAGGGGCTTTGAAGAGGAACATTGTCCTGTGAGCTCCCTTTCTCAGTGTTTGCTACCTGGTGGTGCAGTCTTTGGAAAGATACCCAACCTGTGCCAATGCTTGCTGTAGCAGGAAATCCCTAGAGATGCCCAGAATCATTACCAAGAGCCCTGGAAAAAATATTTATTGGGCTTCATTGTCGTGATTTCAAGTAGAATATAAAATGCAATGTAGAGCCCACATGCTGAACTTCCTGCATGGTGAAGCTGCTTCACCCAAACCTGCAGAACGAGGCACTGCACAAAATAAAGCACATCCAGCAACCTGCAGACCGTGGCTCAACATGCCAACACAGGGAATGCACATAATGGGCTGTGTGGAAGCTCTGGTGGAGTAGTGACCTCAGTGTCCACGCTGGATTAGGGTGAGTGTGTAGCTTCAATCTGTTTGGCATTCACCACTATCTCTCACCACTCAGTGCAGAGAGAAATATCCAGGGTTCAGTAAAGGTAAAAGAAGATTGAAATCAGTATTCTGAAAAATCATTACACATGAAAGATAAGACTGTGGGATGAAAGGTCAAGGAATTTTTCTGAACTATCACTGAAATCCTCTGAGACCCTGTGCAAATTACAAAATCTCTATGTCTCAGTTTTCTCATTTTAAAAACAAGCTTCAGGCTACTATGACAACGAACTGTGTTTTGTAGACTGTCTTAAAAATACTTGCAAGTGAAAAACATTGTGTAAAAATATCTATTAATTAGTCCTTGAAAAATATATATATCAATAATGAAATTTACAGAGCTAAATTCATCATGTTCCCTTAGAATTGCCCACCACTACCTTGAATGTTGCATTAAGTGTGATCAAGTAACAAAATCTTCACAGCTATTCAATGAAGAAAACCTCAAAAACAGAGCCAAGGGTTAGCTTGTAAGTACCCAAAGTCAAGACGTGCCTCTGTGAGAAAACTGTGCTTGTTGAACTTAAAATCTTTGTCTAAACTCTAATGAAGCCAACACAAAAGGCTTGGACGACCCACTACTGCACCCATACACTTCTGCATACGATGGGGCTGTCTCTTTGCTTTTAGCAGGAATGCTTGAAGTGACAGGGTTAAATATTTGAAGGATACGAACTGTCCTGTAGTTTGAAATTGGTGTGTCTTCCATCTGTGCCTAACTGGTACTTCGTTCAACTGAAATAAGCTGATCCTGCCATAAAAGGAAGGTGTATGCAGTGGTTACCTGAGGTTTATGAGAAGTTGTGAACTTGTAGAGCTTCCTCCCAAAAGCAAGGAGGGACTTCACCAGTGATAAACCGTGAAAATATTCAGCATCTCAAGAACCCCACCACAGCACAGCTACGATGGGATGGGTAAATGAGATGAACACCACTTACATCAGTTCTTTTGATAACTTGGATATCCAGACCCTGAAATGAGGAGGGACTTCTCACAGACAGAAGTGTGAGTGCTCCACAACTCCAGTCACAGACACACACAGTGGCCTGAAAGCTCTTTACTTGGCAAGGATGGTTTGCAGTATCAATGCTGGAATAAAATCCTAAATCCTGTCTCACAGGGATGTGACTTATGAACCCATGTATCTATCAACGGAGGGTACATAAACTGCAGCTCTCTCCCGAAAAGACTTTGGAAGAAAGGAATAAAAATTACATTTTCTCATCCTTTGCCTGCAAGGCAAAAGCCCAGTACTTCTGCACTCTCCTAGGAAACAGGCTCCTAAAGATTTGGCTTTGAACCAGCTGAGGATTTCTAGGAAAAGAACATATAGAAGCTCTTTAGCTTTTCTTGTAAACATCTTTTGGCTTATTCAATATGTTTATCTGGTTTAATAGTCTAAAGCAAACTTGAATGGGTTTTGTTCTTGATTTTTATGGTATAATCCCGTTCCTTCAAATCTGTACTTTTGCATATACTGGACTGATGCATGATGAGTCTGCCTGAGTCAGTGGGATAATCCAAAGCACAGAAAGTGAAGATTATAACATGAATTTTGCTGTATCATGGCCTTTGTAAATATTCCTCCATGTGGGTTTATTTCTTACAAAACAAACAAAAAATTGTGGTTGCAAACCTACAGAAACCAGCCGAGGCAGCTGGTGACAGCTATAGACCCCCAAAGTGTTTTTAGTACATTCTATTCCATCTCAAGTTGCTGATACCCCTTGTAATTCATAATCAGGTCACCAAGACTTAATAATAAAAAAAGCTAGTGTTAATTAACTATCATAAACAATTAAGCCTTAGAGCTTAAAAGTGAAATCAAAGTTTAAACAGACAAATGCATGTCTATTGTGATTTTAGCACAGAAATACCTTCTTAATACGCTGTAACTTTTTATATGCAAATCTTTTATATACACAGATTACCTTGAAAATGGAAGCCCCTCATTTACTCCCAGGTCAGGCTTATGAAATTTACTGCCAACTTAGCTTCTCCCCATGATCCTGCCAATGACCTTTTTCCTGCCCTGGTAGGATCATTCCCTCTCCATGGATTAAAGGTGATTAAGGATCAGTGTCAGTTCAGTCTCATACATTTGCTAAGCAGAGACGACAAACTATGCCAAAATGTGTTTGATTTATTTGTGGGGGTTTTGTGATAGAGGAACCCTGATTGGGCTCAAATCAAGGATCCAGAAAAGAAAAGAGTGCTTTATATCATTGGTAGCTCTTTAACCCAAAGTGTCACAGCAAGGACTTAATATCCTTCAGATAAATTATTAGTTTTCACAAACAATAATGACTGAAATCAATCAAGCTTTTCAGTGCTTTGGGTTATTTAATCACCAATTCAAGCAGCCAGTTGTTAGATGAATACCTGTATATTGAGCTGAACTTCAAACACACTGATACAGCCACACTACAGCCAAGCAAACAATTTCCTGATTTTTAAGAAATGCATGTCTGGCATTACTATTATTGTTTTCTAAATATTTTAAAACTATATTATAAACAAATTTCTTATCAGTTGACTCCACGGGTATCAACAGATCTATGCTAGAGCTTGGGAAGTTGTGCAAATTTCAGGGAAGAAACACATTTCTAACTCAGGACAGATAAATTTTATACTGATTCTTGAAGCAATACAGAGATTTCCTGCACTTGGACTGAAATATGTGCTTTTCCACAAGTCTTTAAATTTCTTGCTTGATTATTGAATATCCAAAGAAGATCTGCTTGCTTATTTGCAAGTAAAAGATTAGATTAGGGCTAGATGAACTGTAGACTCACACTAAAAACTGAGGGGTCACACAGTGTTGTCTGAGGAAATTCAAGATGATTTGGAAATATGTCTTTACGGACAGAAGTCTTGAAAAAAAATGACTTACACATGGTGCACATATCCATAAAATATAAAAGGTTATGTATTTCTGACTTAACTCTGACAAACTTTCAGAGATATACATGCCCTTGATTAATTTAAAAATAGCTCTGTGTTGTGGTGCCATGACTAGAGCTCAGTCTATGTGGTTTGCTCTGTAGTCTGTATCTTAATTACAGAAAAATGATACTGTGTTCTTTGCTGGGCTAAGGAAATGAATTTATTGTGAGAGAAAAAATAGACAGAAAGAGATGCCATACCAATGAAACAAGGGACAATAACAAAGGAAAAAAAATCTTTTCCAACTTCATTGGCTAAAGATTTTCAGGAAATTATCAGAATAGTTCCTTTTCCAACAAAAATGAGTGGTTGTGAAGATAGCCCCAATCTAGACAATTTAATGGATGCACACATACATTCTTTAATAGTTTGTTCATCAGACAAAAATAAACATAAGACTACAAAGGGTTACCCGCACTCACTTCATTTCCCTACTGCTGCTGGCTTTAGATTATGTTGACTCTATCAACAAGATTGTGGCTGTAGGTGTAAATTTATTAAGTCCCACACAGCAAAATATTGTTCTATTCTGTAAGTCAGTAGGAGCTATACTCTGGAATGGATACAGGAAGAAACAACAAAGCCAAATTTTTACTTCAAGTTCCACAAAGTACAGTTGTTAAGTACAGCATCAAGCTTGGAAGAACATACTGTAACAGCTTCTAGAGTGGACAAATTCAGAGGAGAAGAAGAGCACGGCCCTGCCTTTGTGATGCCTCCCAAATGCAAAGCTGGTGCCGCTACTCAGATCAACCAACCCCTCACGCAGATGAATACAGAGTGGAGAGACACCTTACACTGTTTTGTGAAGGACACATTGTCTTTTTTCAACAAGAAATGAATAAACTTTCTTTACTTAGAACTGGAGGGGGTTGTTAGAGATCAGTGGTCCCCTTGTGACTGCGGTGCAGGCTGTGGGTATTCTCTGTACTTCTAAAGGGTATTCTGAGACCCTGCAGCACAACAAGTTTTATGACCCTTCCTGGCCACCCTCACCCACCCATTACTTCTGGCTCCCTTGATTCTGTTCCCCACCTATGGAGAACCTATGCTTTACATACTTTAAAAAAAAAAAAAAATTCTTATGTATACCATTAGCTTTATTTTTCCAGGTTGAGTGTCATTCAGTTATTTCATTTATTCTTCAGTAAAACAACACTTTCCAGCTGGTCTCTGTCTTCCCTTGTGTTTGAGGCTTTTAATAAAAGATAATTATGATTAAAACCCACAAATCTTAAGTGCAACCAGGCCCAGAAGAGGACCATTTAGTTATTAAAAAATCTTTTCCAAAACACTTTGTAACATAGAGGAATATTAAGAAGTAGAAATAATCACAACATGTGAAAGGAAATCCATTATACACAACACAGGATACAGCCCTTTACAGTAAGAACTTCTTGGGACCAAGAAA
This sequence comes from Origma solitaria, assembly GCA_013397895.1. NCBI lineage: Eukaryota > Metazoa > Chordata > Aves > Passeriformes > Acanthizidae > Origma > Origma solitaria. The sequence goes on from VZRL01006030.1 coordinate 1,845,517, forward strand.
TTAGAAAAAGAGGACAAAGACATTGGAAGTCAATAAATATTTAGAATTCTCTTAAATTCTCTCAAACTACAACCAAAATTTAGAGCTAGATACTGTAACTACAAAAGCCTCAAGTTTTTAAGCCTTTACCTTGAAGAACGATGCCTTTAGTAACCAGCAGACTTTTCTATTGCGGAGTTTTTGCCCAATTCTTGGAAGCATTTTGTTCTGACCATTGTTGGAAATGAGAGACCAGACAAGACGGACTTTGGACCTCATTTCCAGCTGTTAGTTCCTGCGTAAGTCAATAGTATACCTCAGGATGGTAATGTTTATATTCCTCCAAATTTGAACTAATTTTTCAGCAATATTTGTCACTATCTCTTAAGGAAACAACCTCCTTGTTTAATACTGTATTATTACAAGTATTGAGCATCAGTTCTACTAGACTCAATACAAAAAATGGAGGAGTGGCTCCAACTTACTTACTTATTCCATATTTCTTACATAAAATTCTGAGCAAAGCTCTTTATTAGTTTGCCCTTCTCTGACATTAGAGACTTACAGGTTTGCTCTTAAACCCAGTGCACAGTATAGTTCTCTCAGACATGGCTTGATGGTTTGGGAAATGATGGTGCATTTCATTGTATCTTCATCAAATATTCATTGGTTATAGAAAAATCTACTCAATTGTTCCACAACTACCAGGCTGTAAAGCACATCTTTCCACACTGGCATGCTTTTGATAGCCCTTTGTCTCTTCGCTCATCAATAGCTTTGTAAAAAGCCTTTCCTAGTCTACCTTACCCTTCTGCCAACACAAAATGCACCATCTTTCTCAGCTAAAGTTTTGACAACTGTGAAGTCAAATTTCCACAGTCCGTTTTCTCACAACTGCACTCCAACAATTGAACTGTTGTTGCTTCTGCAGGTACAAATACAGGGTATACCTGTGCGACTGCATGAAATGGAGCCAGGAACTATTCTGTGGCCTTGAGGTCAACTGGAATAGAATGGCTTGTTTCCACAGAATTAGGTTCTTCCTCTACACAAATTACTTACGGGGAAGATGCAAGGCAGTGCTAACTCCTGAACTGTGCCTGAATACTAGGAGAATGCTAACTGGAGAAGGCTAAAACCATACCAGAAAATTCATTAATAATATAGCAGTATCAATGATCATACTCAAGTGCTAACATGAGTCCTACACTCAGCTGATTTCTAGAGGTAACCTATCTATCTTTGCAGGTCCTTTTATAACACTCCTGTATCCTGCATTCAATCTGCAGAATGTAGATTCATTTGGACATTCAATCAGACCACATTTTCTGAACTTTCAGATTTGCCTTTAACTAATGGCTGACACTAGGCATGTTTTGTCTGTATTTGGGTTTCCTCAATCACTCTGTGTTGCACCTGTTCATCTGTTTTGTTTGGTTCTTCTATGGTAAAGCATCCCTCATTAAGCATTCTGAAATTCTGGATGCTACTCTTGTATTAGCGTGGATAACATTACAGGGCTGGAAGGGATCTCCACTGGTCTCTTTTTCTTAAGGTGAATCCATGATACTATGTTATTTTCAGCAGATACTTATGCATCCTGTCATTAGGAAGCATGCATGATGGAAGTTTCATTATCTTCATGGGAAATCCCATTTAGAATGCCGTTCAACTAAAATCTAATCTGAATCACTTGTTGCAATGTATTCCATTAAAAATTACCTCATCTATCCTGGACATGCAAGTTAAATTACTAACCTTTACTTGAAAATTCTTACTACGTCCTTCAGTTGTCCCCTCTTCAGTCTAAATAACTCTATTTTATACTTGTCATGGGATTCACCTGATTAAATGTGGATACCTAAAGCTTAATATTTCTTTCTTCATAGTCAGAGGAAAGTGCACAGTTCATCTTGTCCTAAGGTACTGACCTAGATAGATTAGACAAGTGTTACCTATTTCTCTACTGACTGTGGCAGGATTTTAAGGGGATAAGTGAATGAATAGAGCTTTATGTTGTAAACATGTTAAGTATTTCTGTTCCAGCACAGGTGTTACCTTTTTGTGAAAATATGCAGCCAATCTGCCTCTTGTCTTCAAATGCTCTGCATGAAACTGCCATATATTCTCTGCCAATTGCTTTCTCATATATATACATACATAAATATATGTGTGTGTGTGTGTGTGTGCGCGTAAAGCAATGAACTATGAGAACCCACTGAACAGACTACATTGCTGGATTCCTTTCTCTACACCCATCAAGCACATTACATACTGCACTTTGGATAGCTCTGAATTTTCTCAAAAGTCCCACGAATCCATCTGTCATGCTCTGGTGGACATAATATTCAACAGCTCTCTTGTCTTCAATATTAGGAAGCAAAGAAAAGCCCATCCATCCTCCTTCCTTTCTCTCTGCTCTTCTTTCCCAAGTGTGTTATGTCCCTTCATATTGATATCCCAGCTCTGTCAGTTTTCTCTCCCGTGTCTGTTAAGCCAATTAACTAATAATGTTGATGATTTTTAAAGGTTTGCAATGCTATTTTATTTTCTATACTTTAGAGATTTACATTACCTGCACACCACCTACTGCATCTACCATCTTCCAGTAGTCCTTTTGTCTCTTATGATTTTCTATCTCTACCATAATATCAGATCATTCAAGAGCACAAATTTGCTCATAGTGATATGTGGCGGGCCGGCCCCCCGGGCTGCCTCCGCCGCCCGCCGCGGCCGCTG